>OZ026615.1:92524939-93124939 GCA_964020975.1 Hermodice carunculata | reverse complement strand
AGGAGATATATCGGTTTTTATACATTTGCAACATATTATTCCAGATAATTTGAATCAATTTCCTACACATTATAATACTCGACAAAGACATGATCTGCCTCATTTCAGAGCTAGCACTGATTTATTTAACAATTTTTTCTTTCCGTCAACTGTACCCCTCTGGAATGAATTACCTTTGGAAATTCGAAATTTGTCATCTTTACCTATATTTAAATTTAGATTACATGATCACTTTGGGTGGCCGAATAAGCGTACAGAGCATTACAATTTTGGTGAGAGATATTTCTGTACTGCATACTCGCCTTCGCTTGGGTAGCAGTCAGCTGAATTCCCATCTGTTCAAGATTGGTGTCAAAACACATGCCAGTTATCAATGTGGTGCAAGAAATGAGGATGCTTGGGATTTCTTTTTATCTTGTCCAAGGTATACTATTATACGATCCCAACTACACAATATCATCTTATTGTATGCTCCTTTTACATTGCAAACTGTACTGTATGGTTCTCCTAACTGCGCTCTGACAGACAACACCCAAATTTTCTCTGTAATTCAAGATTTTATGGTGCTCTCTGGAAGATTCACACAAGCAGGTATTGGCTGGCGAATTATTTGGTTTTCTTACTCAAAACTTTATCTGAATTATGTACCTTGTAAACAAAATTTTTAACTACTTTCAATGTATTGAGCCCCCTTATCTGCCCTTGTCCAACTGTGATGTCTTCTCACTCTAGTATCGCGGCAAGTCGGTGGGGCTTGCCTCACTGTGCAGCGATTGTGTGTCTGTTGGTGTCCTGTTTAATTGTTGTCTATTCTTACACGAGAGGGATTTATATAGGGCTAAGCCCTCTTCCCAATTGTCAATTGCCGATGAGAATATTGTATTCGTACATTGTTAAGAAAAACGTTTAAATTAAGTACATAAATACGTCTCCGACCCCCTTCAAAACAATTTCAAAAAAAAAAAAAAATTGTCCTCCTCTTTACGTCATGCTTGCACATATTTGCTGTCATATTTTAGAACACATGAATATTTCTCTAATATTCTATCTTATGTTGATTTGTCACATGCAATAGGACAGGATTAGTTTAAATAAATTCCCTAACAAACAACATGTCGAGTAACCGGTTCAACGCATAAATGCATAACATACAAATAAAAACACACAAATGCCGCTATGTCATGCAAAATGGCATAAACTTGCAATAACCTTTGTACTAGTAAATACATGTTTATACACTATACCTCACGTAGACATCTCAGCTGAGCATGCCCAGTGACGCCCAGCCTCTATCTGGGCAGGGTAAACGCCCAAGCTAGCTGCAGCTTAGCCATTCATATATGTATGTTTAAACAACATCTTTAAACCCTTGTGTTTTGAATAATCAAATTTTGAACTTAAACCACATTCTGAAGTTTGAGAAACTTAATCCCTACTGGCACCAGTGACTTTTACCATTCCCATTACTGCCATCCAATGCTCAAACAGAATGTTTGGATTTCGGCAACCGAATCGTAAAACATTGGTTTTGGAATTCGAACATTTCCTAAATCGGTACTGACAGGTTGTCAATTTCTCAACACTTTAATGGTGACAAATTATAACAAGACGACCGTGACATTCTTGTGCTCAGCTGACCTTAGATGTACTGACCAAGATTCATCCAAGATAACCGAGATAAAAGCCAGTATGTCTACTTGACTTCTCAAGGTCAATCAGCGTCAAAATTAAAACGCCAAAAGACCCCCCCCCCAGGTACATTTCTGTTCGTGTTCAATGCTAGCCATGAGCACATGACCTACCATTACCTAAAAATCAGCCAATATGTCCCATCTGCAGATATCTGTAGTATTCTGTACAGTAATATTGCCAACATCTGCATGTGCCTGCATGACTGATAATTCCTAATTTCAATTCCTGCATAAAACTGAGGTAATGCTAATAGCAACATAACGTGAGCACAGTTTGTGCAGACAGAGTCCATTTAATTTTAAGGTTTGAAGCAAAACCAATACGGGATTTGTAAGCAAAATAATGAAAATACTTACAAATATAATATCATATAATATATATATATATATATATATATATATATATATATATATATACATACATACATACATACATACATACATACATACATACATACATACATAATCACAGCCCAGAAGGCAAAAAAACTAAAACACACAAAATTGATTGACAAAATGGGACAAATGCAGCACCACCTGTTGGACAAATTAAAGATATGGGGGTCCCCGGTTGTGTCCATCAGCAACTTTGAAGCCGTTGGCCAGGTGGTTTTAGAGAAAGTGATTTCATAAGATTAAAAAAAAAAACCGGAAAAAATCCAAAACTCGCTGAAGGGTACTTGTTTCAATATACTCAGTAAAAACCCATGCAAGATGTATACTTGTCACATCTGATGTGAATCTGCCTGACATTTTCAGATAAGAAGTCAAAAATGTCTATTATTTTACCTTCCACTTCCCATGGACTTACATTGTAATCAGCAAGAATGAATGCATCAACCGACAAGTACCTGAATTAAAAAACCTGATAAAAAATCAGAGATCTGCACCAACACCACCTACTGACTGACTTTGTTCAATCATTCTTCACCGTCGTACGTCCATTAAGTTTCAGCAAAATCTGAGTAATTGTATTGGAGAAGTCAAATATGACAAACACACACACACAATATATATATATATACACACACATATATATATATATATATATATATATATATATATATATATATATATATATATATATATATATATATATATATATTGTGTGTGTTTGCCATTTTTGACTTCTCGAATACCATTACTCAGAATTTGCTGAAACTTAATGGACGTACGATTTATATATATAATCTATCATAGTAACAAGCCGAAAAAAGCGAAAACATACAAAAATTGGTTAAAAATAGGGGAAAAATGCAGCACCACCCGTTGAACAGATTTCAAAGCGGTTGGACAAGTGGCCTCAGAGAAGTTGATTTTTAATTTTTTTCTCAGTAAATTAATAAGAAATTAATAAAAAAGCACAAATCACTAGAGCATGCCCCTTGAACTTGGTACAAAGCCAATCAAGGCAGAAACCCAACAAGTTTGAAGTGGATCTGGCTAACAGTTCTGGAGAATTTGAAAGTGTGAAATGTTGAAGGATGGACTGACGGGAGGACGACGAGAGATGGATGATCATGGGATAAAAACTAAGTCCAGACCTTGAAAAATAGAGAAATTTGTTAACATTATGAACAAATCAGTCTGTATGCCTAGAAAACCTTTGACGATTGCCTAGTCAGTATTTATTGTACTCCTGTAACAATATTTTCATTGTACTGTTCTAAACAGATTGAAGTTGGAATGGCACCTATATCTACAATAGTTCTGAAGTTATTCCAGATTTGATTCTTTGTGACTTTGCCTAATTTGCATAAATTTTAAAGCTACAACTTTGGTTCATATTTCACTGAATGGAGCCATAATAATAATAATAATAATAATAATAATAATAATAATAATAATAATAATAATAATAATAATAATAATAATAATAATAATAATTATTTTATTGAAATCTACCCCGTTACACAGGGGACAAGGGACCAGGGTGATCCGCGGTGCGTTCAAGTACAGTGCATGGATCAGTATAGACATATAAAACACAAGTGAAAACTACAAACTAAAGCAGTAATATTAAAACTTTAGCTACCAGCAGTTTGTGCATGCTAGACATTTTCTAGTTGTTCACGTCGGTATTTCCAAGCTTCCTTTAAAAATACCCAGCAGACACCATCCATGTTTTCGTCACTTAGAAGCATATGTGCTTTTGTGTTGGGGGATACGTTCACAAAGCTCGTCCAAGTAGAAGAGCATACTGATTTAATAGATGTTTCCAGGCTCAGAAGACATTTTGTTTGTAGGTCTTGGAGACCTTTACAAGCAAATAGGAAATGTTCCAAATGTACCTTTACGTTTCACTCCCAATGCACGCTGTGTAATTGCACAATGTTAAACTTACTTGGGTATTAGAGCGCGCGTTTTTATTTGTGGAGCCTGTACTGTAGTTGAAATGCAGCTTCCTTTGCCTCCCCCCCCCCTTCCTGTGTTGTTCCTTTAAGTTTTGAAGATATCAAACATTTTAACTTTTCCAGCGCCCCTAATCTGCATAAATGAAAATTTTGTAGGCCTATCTCTTGTTTATGGTTCATGCGTTGCGCCTATAGCACAAACCTATAATTAAGATTAGAATGGTATCTCTACCTTTAATAGTTTCACATTTGAGCTTTTCAAGTATCCCTAATAACCATAAATCAAAATTCAACATTTTTTGTCTCTGGTCCATTCGATACGCGTATATAGTGCAAATTTGTGAATTAAAGCTGGAATGGTAGGCCTACCTCTACCTTTGATAGTTTTGAAGATTTTCAATATTTTAATTTTCAAGTGTCCCTAATTTGCATAAATCAAAGTTTTACTGCCCTTGTTAGTTGTTTATTGGATGCGTCTACAGCACAAACCTATGAATTAAAGTTGGAATGGTACCTCTACCTTTAATAGTTTTGACGGTACGTCATTGGAGGGATAGTACGTGAACATCTGAACAAACATTTTGGTCGACACTTACTGAAGGTACATCCCGACAAAGTTTCGGCCCACAATTTTGCAGAAGTATTAAATGTAAATGTGAACGGGTGACGGACGGACGGACGAACGATGCAGATCCAGTCTCTAAGCTCAGCTGACTCAGTTAAAAAAATTGAGCCCCCCCCCCCCCCCCACCACACTGCTGCATTAGGGAGGCCCTCAGTTATTTATGCCGTACAGACAAACATTGGAGTGTTTTTCATGATCATAAACTCAGGTCTGGTGAATTAGGTTTTTTTATTATTTGTTTATTTATTTATTTATCTATTTATTTATTCATTTAATCGAGTGTTCGATAAAAAAACAAAAAACAAAACACACACACACACACACACACACACACACACTGGAACTGGCCATACACATGACTGGAGAGAATTTACAGACGCACGAGGTCCAGAAGGTCGATGTTCCAAGGCTTTTCCGGGAGCCCGGCTTTCCGTAAATGGGCTTTTTTGTCTTGTCTGAATTGGTTAATAAATAATTATTCGAAACATTTGCGGTGCATTTTATTTTTTGGCAATATACCATATTTGACGTTCAGTTGGTCAACGTGATATAGGCTGCAAGTCATCAGTTGAAAAGATTGCCAATGGCACGCATCCACTAAAATTGTAACCTGTTTGCGCTAATTCAATACCGGGCGAGAAAGACGAAAGGAGTCAGGGTAGGTTTGTGGTCCAGGGTCCCTCAAAGCTTGACAAAATAATGATCTCAATCAGGGCAGCCAATTGTGAAATAGTCGGGAAAGGTGGATGATCATGGCTCACTCGCATCTGTTGGCAACACAATTATACTGAACAGTTGACCAACGGTAGCACTCGAGCGGCCCAGCAGAATGGTTGTCCTTATATTATGATTACCCTAGGTAGAAGGTGTCTTTGCTGCTCAGAACCTATGGGTTCGTAGCTACCAGACTACTTGGACAGACAACCTGCTGGTTGCCCCTGTGAACGGTAATTTGGCACTCTCCAGGTCCCATCACCCCGCCGCGTGCCAACCGAAAAACATCTATATATTACACAATTCACAGGATGCAAAATCGACCCAATGTGAATACAGCAAATTATTGTGGACCTGTCCAACGATATCTCTTATCCCAGAGTTTGATAAATGTTAAATCCGAATGGTAGCATAATTATCGACCCAAAGTTTTACATACGAGCAGATACGTACCTGCTTTCCTCTTGTATAGGCTACCAGCAGTGAAGACGTAGTAGATATCCCGACGGAGCTCGAAACCGAAACTCAAAATTTCCATCCGCATAACCATGTGGGAAAACCATCCCAAAACGTGACAAGTGACGTGTGAATAACTTTGGCATGTTGTCATAATATGCATGCATTAAAAATGGTATCAATATAAAAATGAAGTCTGTCTCTGTTGTTGTCATTGGCATGTAACAGCGCGCTTGTGAGTAGGCATTTTTTATATTTATATTCATATTAACATTAATACTAGACTAGAGTTAAATTTGCATGACTATTTGTGCGTTAAAGTTTTGATAGCCACTGCGAAGGACCTTAAAAATGTTTATCAGTGGGAGGAGCTATGGGTGTGGCCAGCCGCTTGTTACGTAGCAAAGCAGGCACTGGCACGTGCCGTGCTGTACATGATGTTACCATCGACTGACGAAAACAAAATTTGTCCCTATTCTTTCAATGTTAACAAAAACTCCGAATGTAAATATTGACCCTTTAATGCGTTATGTGAGAGTTATAGCACATTTGTCATTGGCTGGTAGGAATGGTCATTTGTGTTTAGGTCGGATCAGTGATTTCATGATTGAAAGCGTATTATCTGTCAGTTACGTAATCAAATTCTTACACACACGTGTGACAGTGTCATTTCACTTCTGAGTCACTTCATTCGCGATTTCGCTCAGGCGTTCAGGAAGTTCGTGAATCTGCTAGTACAAAATGGAAGATGACGTGCCTCTAATTGAACTTGATAATATAGCAACTCGGCAATTATTTTTCCAAAGAAATGACGGCACCGGCAGTACTGGCAGGTATGTTGGTTTTTATTTGTAGTGTTTTTACAATTTCACAATCAAAGTTTGCTTTGCGTTCATGATATGCTACTGCATCAAGACTACTGACCCGGAGAAGTTTTGTGGCTGATGGTATAATGCGTGCTGGTACTTGAATGGAAAGTTTTCATCATGGAAATTCAGGTAAATCATTTCAAATTTTTGTGTTAGACATTGAAAGGGTTAATTCGGAAAGAGTGAGTTATAGGTTTTACTTAATTCACTCTTTTTGCGGGCCCTTTTTGCAATTATTGAGGGTGAAGGTCAGCCAAAAAAAAAGATGCATTATCAAGTTTCATAATACATTCTCTTTCATAATCAATGGTTATGGGATATAATCAGCACTTTTTGAGGCTTATGATTGGCTAATTCCTACCAGCCATATGACAAAATAATTTGGAGGAGCTCCACCAGCCCTCCCACGACCACGTTGATACTGCCGTTTCATTGTCAATGGCGCAGAAGAAAGAAGAATGCACACTTAATGTTTTCAGAAGACTTCGAGCGTAGGTTTTAATGAGGTTTAATTAACTTATCCTCATTACATACAATTACATCCTGTAGTAATTGCAGATCTTTCCAGAATAAATAAATAAATATATATATATATATATATATATATATATATATATATATATATATATATATATATATATATATATATATATATATAAACAAATAATTACACACATAAATGAATGAATAAATATGTAACTGGCACAACGCTATGGACCTTGTCCCAGTTGCTGAAATTCAAACTATCCTAAGCTACTTAGGCCTATAGCTTTAAGAATTATGGACGGTCAATGTCACACGTAAAACCCTCATTTAGACCTATATAGTCTATATAATATGCCTAATTCCCTCAGCCTGAATGCAAAGTGGCAGTGCAGGTACTTGGTGTGAAGAGGTGGGTCTAAATTAGCTGTGGTGAACATGTACAGCGCGGTCCGCACAGCTGCCTAATTATGGCTATATTTGTCCTTAAAATTATATATATATAAATCACACATGTGGACAATCACGAAAAGCATTTTGGCAAACTGTTAACATTTTTATGTCCATAGGTTGCAAAATATTGTCGCAAGCCAAAGATAGAGAATGACATTATCCAAAGTAAAAAAAAAAAAAATTGAACGCTGGATAAAATTGGAACTCAAAACTACTTCTTGGCCTGCTACTACCACCACTCATCATCATCATCATCATCATTCAAAGTCACCGTCATTGTGGAAACAACGCGTTGCGATTACTGAGTGCCTTTAACCTTGCATAGTTCGATGATAAATGATAGCTGCTTTAATGTAACACAATCATACGTGGCAAGTTTTACTATGGTATTTATACGCCACTTGCACGGATGTCGTCACCGAAAATACTTCCAGCATCTAGTATTCTTGCATCATTTAACCTGAATGAAAACTATGTGATTATGTTTCATCTAGACATATTTGTATTGTGATTAAACTTTGGACGGGTTTGTGTCGCAAGTTACAATGCCATCTCGTCTTTGCAGGGACGCAGCTGGGTGGTAGGGGAATCGTTTACAGACGTGGTCAATGATCAGCACCGGCTATATAACCCAGGGGGCCGATTGGATGGCCATCTGGAAATGGGTGTACGTACTACTGTTGCTACAAGACTCTACACTCCAATATTATTGTGACACACGAATTTGTGTGCTTAATTTAATAATGCGCTACTGGTGAGGGAGTGCAGAGAATTTCAAATTAAAGACTAAAATGATGAAATCTCGTGTATTCGGCGACCAATATGGCTGGTGCTGTTGTTGAAAAATATTTTTGTACATAAATTATACAGCATATAATGATAACCAGCAAATGTGTCACAAAAAAGACAAATGTCAGTTGTCTGTGCTACATGGCAAATCTCACAGAAAGAAATAATTACAATCTTTTTTATAACATGTATGTTCTGATCTACCATTACTCCCAATACTGCTTGGCTGCTTAAGTCCAGTTTTTCCACCAAAAAGTCGTAATCATCATTATGCTTTTACGTTGGTTTGTTGATGTGTGTTCGGGTGAGGTGGGGGTAATTGGGAATGGGACCTCCCCATCCCCGCCCAAGCTGGCTACGGGCCTGCTGTGGGAAGGGTGCAGGGCACAGGGTGCATTACCCGGTATAGTTAGTTATGGGATCGAATTTCGAACGGGATTTAATTCGGACATTCCCCTATTATCGTGATAATCGCCAGGATTTTGCTGTCGTACGATTTTGCTGTCGTGAAGCTTTATGTCGCAGTACTTTGGTAGAAATCAAAGCCAAAAAAGGTATAGGCCATATACAAAAAGAAACTGGCGTAACCTCGTCAGGCCTATACGAGCACAATCGCAACGAAAAATTGAGTGCCAAGTGTAACATCATCGATTTCGTGCACGAAATCGTAATACTTATCGTTTTCGTGGATGAAATCACAACAGGATCCACAAAACTGTAAGAGCAAATTACAAAATTGAAGTCCCACCACGTAATTAAACTAGCTTACGATTTCGTCGACGAAATTGGAACAAAAAAAAAATGAAAGTATTTCACAAAATCCAACAAGCTTGTTGAATTCTGTGCACGGAATTATAATACATTATCAACTTTAGTCACAAAATCGTATAATATTACGAACTCAGTCCACAAACGTGGATGATTTTACCAATGTCGTCCACGGAATTGAAATTTGGGATCTTCGGAATTGTTAAATATATCGATTTCGTCCACAACATCGTTAAATTTATCAATTCTGTCCACAAAATCCTTAAATTTACCAATTTCGTCCAGAGAATTGGGTAAGATTTTGAATTTCGTCCACAAAATCTTAAAAGCTTTCCAATTTTGTCCACAAAATCCATTTTTTGTAATCAAATGTTGTGCACAAAATCGAAAAACATGTCTCGTAATCCATATGTTATCCAATTTTGTCCACGAAATTGGAAGAACATTTCACAAAATAGGTAAAGTAAAATGGAGACAAGAAATGTTTGGTACAGACAGCGTTATGCCATTTCATTGTTTTTGTTTTCTGATGGGCAAAGATAGCGGACAGACAGACATCTTAAATGCTTACACCCAGTGCTCTTTTTCATTACCAGTCCTGAAACTTGCCTTTGGGAGAGACTCGACTTAGTTTTATTGGTTCTGAATTTTATAGGCCTATCACTGTAGGTTGAAGCCAATGAAGGCCTGCTTCGCAGACGTGTGAGAAACAAACAAACAAACGCAGAAATGGGCTTTTCAGCAAATTTTGAAACTGGCATGTTTTAGGCCTACCTCACAGTATGCTACACCTACACTTAGAAAAGAAACTGACAGTAAAAGAAACACACGTTAACGACTTAGCCAACGCCTGTTCCGCGATGGTGGGTGAACCTCGGTGGCCTGTGCAGTCATTGACCCAGGCTCTCGGGTCACTGAGGTCAATGTTGAGCGTAATACGGGACTCCAGGAACAAGCTAGAATTTGCAGAACTTCAAATTTCTTGATAAATAATGATATTTAAGACCTGGAATTTTGCTTGTTTATGAATTATATTTCGAGGAATACGGTGTCATGTGCAAACTATACAGTTCGGTATACGCGTTTTAGCATGGGATCCAGGGTCCGCATCCGCGTTTTACTATGTAGGCCTAAGCGTACCTTCACGACGGTACGCGACTTCTTGCGAGACGTGGAGACCGATGCCTCCCTACAAATCATTAACTCACAAAAATGACCACGATAACGATTCTGTGGCTTCATACAGTTTCGTAATTCATTTTCGATTCTGTCCACACAATGTCATCCCTTCCCACTGTGTGCATGAAACTGGATAAATCTTATATGATTTTATGAACTGAATAGGCCTATAGGCTATACCGTTACCGTCGACAAGATCGATAAGATGATTTGAATTTCGTGATAATAATTTCGACAAAATTGAAAGATTACTCGATTTTGTGGACGAAATAACAAACTTACAAAAGTGAAAACTTGATTCCATTTTATTAACGACATTCAAAGCAGAAATGAAACAATGAATTGTGTGAAACTGATTGTAGGCCTATTACGTGATTTTCTATCCCAATTTCGTCCACAGAATCCTATAAGGCTAGGGTTACAATTTCGTCGAAATTTGTTCAATTCTGTGAATTGTATATTACAATTTCGTGGACAAACGTGAAAAAATTGATTGACAATTTTGTTCACAGAATCGACATGAATTTTCTACAGAATCCTAAATTATTCAATTTCGTGGACAAAATCGGCAGACTTGCAGGGTTTTGTATACAAAATTGGTAGATTTAACGATTCTATGCACAAAATTGGAAGCTTTACTCGATTTTGTGGATGTAGCCGATAAACTTAGGCCTACTCAATTTCATGGACGTAATTGATAAACGTATGGATGTCATGGACGTAATTGATTAACTTATGGATTCTGTGGACAAAATTGATATACTTAACAATTCTGCGGTCGCAATTGTTAGAGATTATGAAATTCGTCCACAAAATGAATTAAAATAACCACACACACACACACACACACACACACACACACACACACACACACATATATATATATATATTGTGACGGTAATGGGCCAATTACCGTCTGGTAGGGTCGAGTGAGCTTTATATGTTTCAGGAAAATTCACACTGCACTCTGGATCACAAAATCACATTCACACAAGAACTGACTTCCAGTCGATTTTGCGATATAAAATGATATAATCGAACGGACACACGGTCGGACGACGGGCAAAAACTTATTTGATAAGCATTGCTGACTGACAAGTCAGCAGAGATAAAAATCCAATCCGGCTGGGTCGGGACCAATTGAACAAACTTGGTAGAAGCGAGAGACCGTGTATTTGAGGTCATCTGAAGAAAGTGGCTTTAAGTGTATGTATGGATATGCAGGCCGTACTGTGATCAAACACGACACAGCTCTTCCCCGCCCAGTCGATGAGCTGAGACATGAAGGAGATTGATTGGCTACCAGCAAGCCTTGGTTTCAAGCTAAGCCTTAGGCCGTGACGTAACCAGCTAGACAAATTCAATAAGGTGGCCATGTTATCAATTGGTATCACATACAAATAAGAAAGAAAAAAATAATGGTACAAAAGATGTGTTGTGATCTCTGACCTTTGCATATCTCTTTTCCTAGATATAAATTCACATTTAAATATTATTCTGGTCTAATAATCGGGCCATGTTAATCCATTATGTCCATTCCACTTCTGACCTTTCAGCTATTGCTGACACAAATAACCAGAAGTACGTCATGTACATATATTTTGATGAAGTTTTATACAAGCAAAGTGATGACAGAATATTTTGCCATCTACTCCAAGAATACTTGTCTGATGCAAGCAATAAGATGCAGGTCCAAATCAGAAAGAAATCATCTTGTGAGCCAGCTTTGAAGTTCAAGCTAAAAAATCCGGCATCTTGCAAAAACAAAAAAAGACAAAAACAAAAAAAAAAAAAAAAAAAAAAAAAACGAACGAAACCCCCCCCCCCCCAAAACACCCCACGTTTTGTACCAATGCTCCATTTACGTAACATGTGGTCTATTCCCGGCACTTTGCACCTAGAATGCACTGCCAAAGCACACAAATCCATAATACAAAGGGGGGGGGGGGGGGGGTAGTAACAACCCTATGTCCACCTTCCAGCCAAAAAGAAAGGAACCCCTAAATATCATGTTTAGGGGGTAGGGTCCCTTTGATTTTGATTAAAAGTGTCCAGTTATCCCCAGAATGCTCACAAACCTTTTTTCATAACTTAAAATATCAATAATTATGAAACTTGACATAATCTATGTTATTAAAGAAAAAGTTTAATTTTTTTTCAGTTGTCCTAAACCCCCATTACCTCTGATAAAATGGACTATTCCGTTATTCAAATTGGACTACTTTTATCTTGGAAATTTAACCAACCTCAGTCCCAATCTTTACCCTCTCGAAAGCATGGACACTTTTTGATAAGGTTACAGCATGAATGAATCCTGTGTGTGTTTTCAATTAAAAATATGAGAGCAGCGTCTGGTCGGTGGGTGTTCCAAACAGGCACCGCTTGTATCTTTAGTGGGGTGTTGGGTGACACGAAGCTTGTAAAGTGACCGTTAATCTGGACCCAATAAGGCACCGATTGTTATATAAGTAAAAAAATCACTTATTATAACACCCCTTTCACGTGATCCGGAGCTGAGAGATGAATACACACAGGGCTGGTCATTTAGCATGGAGTCATGGCCACCAGGGCTCTGTGATTGGCTGTTCACTCAAGATGGCCGCCATTCCCATGATAATAAGAACCAAGGGTTCACCTTTGCTGGGTGCTGAGCCAGTATTTTATCCAGTTTTGCAGGATAATACACAGGAGGATGGAACAGCATACAATACAATTGAAATTAGCGCAGACCTCATGAAACCAGGATTTAACAGGGTCAAAGGGAATAAAAATATGCCCTATTTTTGATTGTTTATCTCTAATTCCAGTCGCAAGCACATTAGAAACTGTTACTCAATGTTGTAACTGCAGAGAAATACCTAAACATGATATGATGGGGTATAATATACATGCATTTTGAGATGATTACACCTCAACACTGCCAAATAGCAGGCACTAGATGCACCCATGCTTCCTTGTTTACATATGCACTGCCCAGCTATGCAACTGAGAACGCATCTAATTAAACCAAGGTGGTATTACGTTGACAAGTTGACAAGTTTATTGCAATCCAAGATCAGTACATGACTGATGAGGTATGGATGCCATAACAATTAAAAATATATGACCAAGTCATTCAAAGAGTAAAAACCAGATGATTATGGGTAGATGAGAGGTGCACAAGGTGAATTAAAAGATAGTAAATCAAGAACCCTAAAAATCAATTACATTGAGTTTATAGGGCATTACGATCAGTCGAGAGCAAAAAGTCTGATAAAACAATCAGTGATAAAAAAGATCATTGATCAGAAAGGCTCTACGTGATTAAAAATTAATTGTATACAACTTTTTAAAACTAAACAGAGATCGTGCATCCCGGACATACTGAGGTAGTTCATTCCAAAAATTTGGTACCAATAAAAGAAAGAGTTTTAGGGGAAGACCTTGCCTGGAAAAATTTTGAGGAAGTGGGTGCTCTTGTTTGATAAAAGTGGACTTCGGTCACTGGAGTAAAAATATTTTGAAAATAAGGTGGGACTTCGTTATTAACTATTTTCCAAAGAAAAATACAGAGATTGTAGAACAATCTCTGTTTGACACTCATCCATTTCAGGGTCCTCAGCATGTCGAGGATGTGCGTCCTAGGGTGACATTGTAATATTATTCTCATTGCCCTGTTCTGTAGTCGCTGGAGGCGTACAATGTCAGCTTTCTTCAGATTGCTGCCCCAGACTATGCTACAATAATCAAAATGAGGTAACACCAAGGTGTTGTAGAGGGTAATTTTGGAGTCTGCACAAAGAAAATTTGCAGCTCTGCTAAAAATACCAAGAGCTCTCTTTATGTTTGTAACAACCTCATCAACCTGCTTTTCAAATTTCACTTCCTGATCAAGTGTTACACCCAAGTACTTACAAGCCTCTGATTGGGAGATAGCTTGATCATTCAGTGATAGATCAAGGATTGAGTTTTTGTCTTCTTTTTGTGCGGTCTTTTTCACCATCATGAAGAACGGTCGTATACTGTCTTTAAGCTTAAACCAGATATACTTGCTGTTACCGAGACCTGGCTTAATGACAGTGCTCCTACCAAGTCAGTTGACATTGCGGGATTTTCTTTTTGAAGACAAGACAAACCTGCTGATTTTAAAGGTGCCCAAGGTGTTGGGATTTACATACGCAATGGCATTTCTTTTACTGAAGCTCCTGAATTTAGTTATCCAAATCGTATGAGCATGACTGTTCAGATAAATTGGGACAAGCGTAAAAGTCTCCTAGTACCTGTTCTTTACAGGCACCCCCACTCTACCGTTAACTTCTTTGATCACTTTGAAGAAATGCTAGTGCACATGGATAATCCCATATATGACTCTGTAATAACTGGCGATTTCAATATTAATTTTTCTCATGTCAATATTAGCGGATCCTCGGCACACAAACTCAATGATTTGATTTCTACATATGACTTTAATCAAACAATCAAGGTCCCAACGAGGTTTACAGACTCATTGCGACGATCATAGATCTTACTATAACAAACATTAAAAATTCAACATCTGGAGTTGGGATTGTTTCAGTTGCTGACCACCTGTTTAACTTTATAGTTTTGACTCCGTTCCACATAGAACCCAATCACCGCCACGTGACTTCTAGGAATTTTAAGAGATTGAATACTAGTGATTTTTTAACTGATTTACATATTGTACCATGGCATATTATTGAATGTTTTGATAGCATTAATGATGTTTGGCTAGGTTGGAAATTACTTTTCACTGATGTTGTTGAAAAACATGCCTCCCCCCCCCCCCTCAAAAGATTCAGAGCTTAAAAAGGCAAAATCCCTTGGTGTAGTGAAGAGATTGAAACAGCTAAATCTCTTGGGGATCAATGGCACTCAAGAGCAATTGCATCCAATAATACAGCTGACTGGTCAAATTACAAAAAGTTGAGAAATAGAGTTACATCCTTGGTCCGCGAAGCCAAGTTTATACACTATTCCTCATCAGTAAATAATAACAAAGGCAATAGTAAGGAAACGTGGCGTGTGCTGAAAGATCTTTTGCCTAAATGTTCAAAAATGGTATTACTTCCTTAATTATTAATGAAACATTCATTAATAAATTTTCTGAAATTGCAAATGAATTCAATAAATTCTTAATTGAAATTGGCACTCATTTATCTAACCAAATTCCAAGTTCCACTAGATCAGCTATTGACTACCTCCTCGAGTATATGCCACATTCTCCGGGACATTTTTCTTTCAGCAGTATCTCTGAACATGATGTTTCAAAACTTTTGACTGAACTACCACCAAACAAAGCAACAGGTCTTGACAATATCCAATCCAAACTTCTTAAAGCTGCTTCCCCAGCCATATCAAATAGCCTAGCTTTTATCTTTAATAAATCACTCAAAACAGGAATTGTACCTGATGAGTGGAAATTTGCGAGAGTTTCAGCCATTTTCAAGAAGGGTTCTAGAACTGACCCGGGAATCTACAGACCCATCTCCATCCTACCAGTAATCTCCAAACTTCTGGAAAAAATTGTTCATAGGCAGATCTACAGATATTGCTCAGAACACAAATTCTATGCCTGGAACAGTCAGGCTTCCGTCCAAAACACTCAACACAGACTAGTCTTCATAGATTAATTGAATCCCTATTTGATGAAATTCAATTCGGAAATATAACTGGCCTTGTTACCTTAGATTTGAAAAAAAAGCTTTCGACACAGTTAATCACAATATCCTTCTTGCAAAGCTTGAACATTATGGATTCGAAGGGACAAGTTTTCATTGGTTCAAGTGTTACCTTTCTGACAGGAAACAGATTGCTTGTATCAATGGAAACTTGTCTCAACCCTTGGCGATTGCTACTGGCGTTCCCCAAAGGTCAATTCTTGGCGCCCTCTTCTTTATTCTTTATGTAAATGATCTCAGTGTCTCCCTCAAAAAATCTAAAGTCAACTTACATGCAGATGACACTCCGTTTTATTATGCTGACAAATCCAAAGAAGTTGTCTCCAGTGTATTACAGCAAGAGCTGATCCAAGTAGCTGACTGGTTGCATGCAAATAAATTAAGTCACCACCTTGGAAAAACAACTTGTATGCTCATTTGCAGCAATCACAAGAGAAATTCCATGAACTCAATCCTTGATCTATCACTGAATGATCAAGCTATCTCCCAATCAGAGGCTTGTAAGTACTTGGGTGTAACACTTGATCAGGAAGTGAAATTTGAAAAGCAGGTTGATGAGGTTGTTACAAACATAAAGAGAGCTCTTGGTATTTTTAGCAGAGCTGCAAATTTTCTTTGTGCAGACTCCAAAATTACCCTCTACAACACCTTGGTGTTACCTCATTTTGATTATTGTAGCATAGTCTGGGGCAGCAATCTGAAGAAAGCTGACATTGTACGCCTCCAGCGACTACAGAACAGGGCAATGAGAATAATATTACAATGTCACCCTAGGACGCACATCCTCGACATGCTGAGGACCCTGAAATGGATGAGTGTCAAACAGAGATTGTTCTACAATCTCTGTATTTTTCTTTGGAAAATAGTTAATAACGAAGTCCCACCTTATTTTCAAAATATTTTTACTCCAGTGACCGAAGTCCACTTTTATCAAACAAGAGCACCCACTTCCTCAAAATTTTTCCAGGCAAGGTCTTCCCCTAAAACTCTTTCTTTTATTGGTACCAAATTTTTGGAATGAACTACCTCAGTATGTCCGGGATGCACGATCTCTGTTTAGTTTTAAAAAGTTGTATACAATTAATTTTTAATCACGTAGAGCCTTTCTGATCAATGATCTTTTTTATCACTGATTGTTTTATCAGACTTTTTGCTCTCGACTGATCGTAATGCCCTATAAACTCAATGTAATTGATTTTTAGGGTTCTTGATTTACTATCTTTTAATTCACCTTGTGCACCTCTCATCTACCCATAATCATCTGGTTTTTACTCTTTGAATGACTTGGTCATATATTTTTAATTGTTATGGCATCCATACCTCATCAGTCATGTACTGATCTTGGATTGCAATAAACTTGTCAACTTGTCAACGTAATACCACCTTGGTTTAATTAGATGCGTTCTCAGTTGCATAGCTGGGCAGTGCATATGTAAACAAGGAAGCATGGGTGCATCTAGTGCCTGCTATTTGGCAGTGTTGAGGTGTAATCATCTCAAAATGCATGTATATTATACCCCATCATATCATGTTTAGGTATTTCTCTGCAGTTACAACATTAAGTAACAGTTTCTAATGTGCTTGCGACTGGAATTAGAGATAAACAATCAAAAATAGGGCATATTTTTATTCCCTTTGGCCCTGTTAAATCCTGGTTTCATGAGGTCTGCGCTAATTTCAATTGTATTGCATGCTGTTCCATCCTCCTGTGTATAATCCTACAAAACTGGATAAAATACTGGCTCAGCACCCAGCAAAAGTGAACCCTTGGTTCTTATTATCATGGGAATGGCGGCCATCTTGAGTGAACAGCCAATCACAGAGCCCTGGTGGCCATGACTCCATGCTAAATGACCAGCCCTGTGTGTATTCATCTCTCAGCTCCGGATCACGTGAAAGGGGTGTTATAATAAGTGATTTTTTTACTTATATAACAATCGGTGCCTTATTGGGTCCAGATTAACGGTCACTTTACAAGCTTCGTGTCACCCAACACCCCACTAAAGACACAAGCGGTGCCTGTTTGGAACACCCACCGACCAGACGCTGCTCTCATATTTTAATTGAAAACACACACAGGATTCATTCATGCTGTAACCTTATCAAAAAGTGTCCATGCTTTCGAGAGGGTAAAGATTGGGACTGAGGTTGGTTAAATTTCCAAGATAAAAGTAGTCCAATTTGAATAACGGAATAGTCCATTTTATCAGAGGTAATGGGGGTTTAGGACAACTGAAAAAAATTAAACTTTTTCTTTAATAACATAGATAATGTCAAGTTTCATAATTATTCATATTTTAAGTTATGAAAAAAGGTTTGTGAGCATTCTGGGGATAACTGGACACTTTTAATCAAAATTAAAGGGACCCTACCCCCTAAACATGATATTTAGGGGTTCCTTTCTTTTTGGCTGGAAGGTGGACATAGGGTTGTTAGTACCCCCCCCCCCCTTTGTATTATGGATTTGTGTGCTTTGGCAGTGCATTCTAGGTGCAAAGTGCCGGGAATAGACCACATGTTACGTAAATGGAGCATTGGTACAAAACGTGGGGTGTTTTTTTTTGGGGGGGGGGGGTTTCGTTCGTTTGTTGGTTATTTGTTTTTTGTTTTTTTTTGTTTTTTTTTGTTTTTTTGTTTTGTTTTTGTCTTTTTTTGTTTTTGCAAGATGCCGGGTTTTTTAGCGTGAACTTCAAAGCTGGCTCACAAGATGATTTCTTTCTGATTTGGACATGCATCTTATTGCTTGCATCAGACAAGTATTCTTGGAGTAGATGGCAAAATATTCTGTCATCACTTTGCTTGTATAAAACTTCATCAAAATATATGTACATGACGTACTTCTGGTTATTTGTGTCAGCAATAGCTGAAAGGTCAGAAGTGGAATGGACATAATGGATTAACATGGCCCGATTATTAGACCAGAATAATATTTAAATGTGAATTTATATCTAGGAAAAGAGATATGCAAAGGTCAGAGATCACAACACATCTTTTGTACCATTATTTTTTTCTTTCTTATTTGTATGTGATACCAATTGATAACATGGCCACCTTATTGAATTTGTCTAGCTGGTTACGTCATGGCCTAAGGCTTAGCTTGAAACCAAGGCTTGCTGGTAGCCAATCAATCTCCTTCATGTCTCAGCTCATCGACTGGGCGGGGAAGAGCTGTGTCGTGTTTGATCACAGTACGGCCTGCATATCCATACATACACTTAAAGCCACTTTCTTCAGATGACCTCAAATACACGGTCTCTCGCTTCTACCAAGTTTGTTCAATTGGTCCCGACCCAGCCGGTTTGGATTTTTATCTCTGCTGACTTGTCAGTCAGCAATGCTCATCAAATAAGTTTTCGCCCGTCGTCCGACCGTGTGTCCGTTCGTTGGTCTGCCTTTCTGTCTATTAGGTTAAACGGCTTCTAAACACTGTCGCATGGAATGCTTTAATTTTGAACATGGATCTTTCCAAGGTGGGCGTCTACCAGTCATGCGAATGAGATAATGCATTTTTTTTTCTTTTTCAACACTTCAAGTTCCCCTCCTCCCTCCTTTTTACATGACCAATACCACCAGGTGTATTGCTGCATACCTTTATAGTTGCAGCACTTAACGACATATGATTACAAAGTTTTTCATTCCATAACTTTGTCAAAATTAAAAAAAAAAAATCCCTCCTTTCTCAAACTTACCTTATCTTGATTCACATTATATTGTGATCAAAGAGATTCTGTTCAGACGTTCTGGGGACAAATTCAAAACAGCGCCGAAAGCACAGAAGAACTAGGAAAGATGATTTGCTGCATAGCAAATCAGTGTGTGTGTCTTCAAAGCATATTGATATGGTAATGTACAACTATTCCATAACACAGGAGTAGAAGTTGGAATGGCATCTTTATCTATTATAGCTTTGAAGTTATTCAAGATTTAAAATTTCTAATGGTGCTATTAAGCATAATTTAAATTGCTACAACTTTTGTTTTAGATTCATTACATGACCCAATGGTCAACAACCCCCTACTAGAAAGTTT
Source organism: Hermodice carunculata (assembly GCA_964020975.1). NCBI lineage: Eukaryota > Metazoa > Annelida > Polychaeta > Eunicida > Amphinomidae > Hermodice > Hermodice carunculata. The sequence continues at coordinate 93,104,852 of OZ026615.1, read as the reverse complement.
GTCATCCCATAACTTTGTCAAAATTTAAAAAAAAAAATCCCTCCTTTCCCAAACTTACCTTATCTTGATTCACATTATATTGTGATCAAAGAGATTCTGTTCAGACGTTCTGGGAACAAATTCAAAACAGCGCCGAAAGCACAGAAGAACTAGGAAAGATGATTTGCTACATAGCAAATCAGTGTGTGTGTCTTCAAAGCACATTGGTATGGTAATGTACAACTATTCCATAACACAGGAGTAGAAGTTGGAATGGCATCTCTATCTTTTATAGCTTTGAAGTTATTCAAGATTTAAAATTTCTAATGGTGCTATTAAGCATAATTTAAATTGCCACAACTTTTGTTTTAGATTCATTACATGCGCAATGGTCAACAACCCCCTAGTAGAAGTTGCAATGACATCTCTATCTAGAATAGTTTTGAAGATATTCAAGATTTAAAATTTCTAATTCCCCTAATTTGCATAATCTTCACTCCTTTGTATAAAACGGTCAAACTCCTTGTATGGAGGAACAATCATGCCAAGTTTGGAGTTTCTGTGTATAATAGTGTTCGAGAAAAGTGTCGGACAAATTTGCTGGTAAAGAAGAAAGAAAGATAGAAAGAAAGAAAGAATTTCAGGAAAAACAAGAAAGTGTGTGTTGACACACACACTTTAATTAATGAAAGAAATGAAAGAGCCCTAATGCGTGTATTACAATGTTGTAAAACGATAGTATGAAATCCCGTGATAATATACACACATGATACCCATTGGGCTTCTCCTAAGTATGCGACGGAGACAATGATTATCCAATAAATGCGTCCTCTGAGCAAAGTTTGTAGATCTTGTATTATTATTATTATTATTATTATTATTATTATTATTATTATTATTATTATTATTATTATTATTATTATTATTATTATTATTATTATTATTATTATTATTATTATCATTGTTTGACAAAATCATACTTTTTGAAATTGCTTGGCAATCGGCTTCGAAATTGCCAAGGAACACTTCCACGGACACCTACACCTCAATTTGTTCGAAAGGTGGCATTGTGTTGCCTTTTCTAGTTGCTTACTTTTTAAAAACATTCTGAAACCATTTCCAACATGAAATGACTGAATTGGTCCAAAAGCATTCTTATTCAGGGTTTGCACGTAATTTTCGACAGATTTATTCATATGGTACAGATATTTCTATTGCTTTTGATGTTGCGGAATTTCAAATGTTAGTGTGCCCAAGAACCAAGCCACAGTCATTCAGCGACAGGGCGGAGTCACAAAAACAAAGCCAAAAAACAAAACAAAACAAAACAAAAAAAAATAAAATTAAAAAAATTTAAAAAAATAAAAAAACAAACAAAAACAAAAAAAACAAAAACAACTAGAATATAAAAGGTGTAGACAATTTAAAAAGTGAAAAATGAATATTTTAGGAGCCAAATAACCAAATAAAACAAAACCAATCTGAGACAACAGCAAACATGAGATTGTAAGATAATAAAATCTTGTAATGACGACGTTTGGAAAGTTGGCCCTCTAACTGTGTAGGACAGATGTTTTGTAAACTGGATACATGTTGTACAACTTGAAGTCAAAGTTTTTGAATGAACATTTTTATCTCCTTTTATTTCCCATTTAATCATCTATTACTTGAAAGAAGATTACTAATCATTTTTGATCATGACATTACACATCTTTATTTCTTTTCATTCTGCATTTAATTCGAGCTAATTTTCGTTAGTAGATTGTTCCGATGCCTCGTACCTCTGTATTTCAATGACTCTACCAGATCCTAGAGGTTTTGCTTTAAGTGTTGTTTCGGTCATTTGTCATACGTTACAGCCACCAAGTCATACACTTTCCAATGCTATAACGACTGCTAACCAAACTGCCGTACCCATATTAACCGGCTAACGTGTGGGCGAAATTTTCATTGACAAATAGTCATTAAACTCGTTGCAAATTTGTGTGTATGTGTATATATATACATAAAGTGGGAATCGCCCTCTTTTGTATTTCACTCTTAGGGCCCGACTTTTCAAACAAGATAAATTACAGCAATGTTTATTTTTACCAAGCTCGAAAGCAGCGATTTATTAAATTGTTGCATGCAGATCTGGCAACAAAACAAAGTCTGAAACTAACTCATATGCTCCGAAGATTGATTCATTGTGGTTGACAGTTGAACAATTGAGATACAAAGTTCGGAACACAATATCGTAATGAAGCATCATTGACGTCAGCAGTTGGCATCAACGAAATGCTCTTCCTTTCACTTTCATTGTATCAATCTGCTTTGCTCACAACGTTCCAACTTCGCACATGTGTCATCGATGATACTTATTAGCGTTGCATTTGAAATATCCACATATAGCACTTTTAGCGTCTTATAACAAAATGTTCGTTGCACATATCCAGAAGGACAGATATTGCGACTGCACAGCATGGTAGACAGCGTATCACACTATTTTCAGACAGGCACACTTCACATACTTTTCCATTGAACAGTATGCAGCATAGTAATTATATTAAGCGTCTTCTGGCAGTCTACATTAAGATCAGTATGGTCCTATATTCTGTAAATCTCTGTTAAGTATAAGAAGTTGTCTGATAAACGTTGATTTTCTTGATATTATGCTTCTCTTTATATGTCCAGCCTTAGACTGACATTGATGCCGACTGATGGTACCATGTGTTCTCAAAACCACGAGACAACAAGACAGCTGACCACTGGCAAAAGATTGACGTCCAAAATATTGAACCCTGGAATAATAAACAATGATATGTTTAACATAGGAGTTTTAGGCTACTGTGTATTCATGAGCTGCGCTATGTGAGTGTCTGCAATGTGACTGCACTGGTGGACTAATTATTCCCGCCACGAACCTTCCGTACACGCCCTACGCCTGACGCGGTGAACGTCTACCTCAGTTAAATTGACAGACACGTCTACCTCAGTTAAATTGACAGACACGTCTACCTCAGTTAAATTGACAGACACGTCTACCTCGGTTAAATTGACAGACACGTCTACCTCGGTTAAATTGCTCCAGTGTCTCTAATTAGTATACATTTTAACTACAGCTTTTGTGTGCGGTCCATTGAATGCACCAATAGCACAGACAAGGGAAATAATGTTTGCCTTGCACATCTATCTGTAATAGTTTTGAAGATTTAAACATGTAAACGTTTCAAGTGCCCCAAACTTGTGTAAATTAAAATTTACAGCTTTTGTTTGTCGTCCATTAGATGTGCCTATAGCACCAGCATATGAAGATTATTAAATTCTGAATGGTACCTCTACCTTTAATAGTTTTGAAGATATTCAACAGTTAAACTACACAAGTGCCACTAATTTGCATAAATTCAAATTCTACAACATTTTGCTTGTGGTTTATTGGATGTGCCTTTAGCACAAACCTATGGGTTTAAGTTGGAATGGTACCTCTACCTTTAATGGTTCTGAAGGTTTTAAACATTTAAACTTTTCAAGTGCCCCTAATTTGCACAAATGAAATTATGTAACTTTTTTGTGGTACATGGGATGCACCTGTAGCCCAGACCTATGAAGATTATGAAAGTGGGAAGATATTCAACATTTAAACTTAACAATGCTCAAATTTGCATAGATTAAAATACTGAAACTTTTGGTTGTGGTTCATTGGATGCAGCTATAGCACAAACCTTGGAATTGTAACAATGTCGTTAACTACCTTCATGTTCCTTTAACCTGTGTTGAGTACAAATGTAACGATGTGCACCACGGAAATCGTGCTTCTGTGCACTGTCCCAATAATCAAGGCATGTAAAAAAAATATGGTCAATATTTCAGAGTCAGTTTTCACACAATCCTTCAGTACACAGTAGCTCACCTGTTAACTCTTTCCATGCCAGTCACAACTTAAGTCAATCTACTTAAGCCAAACTAGTCTGAATTATCAACAGGATCCCAGATTCGCATTCCTCGCAAAAAGACCTTTCATTCAAGTACCAGCATGACTATAGTTCGAGAGAGAATATCCAGATCAACAGCTTTTCTCGCCCAATGCGTGCCGAGAAAAGCTGTTGACTCGGTCCAAATTTGGCATTGAAAGAGTTAAATTTGTGTGTCTATTTCTGTATGTATGTGTATCTGTGTCTGTGTGTGGGGAGCTAAGAGGTATACACTTTACTTAAGTCATGGCTCAGATTCCACAGATAGGTCTGCATAATGTGGAGCTCTGACCACAACCATCAAATCCAGCTTAGAATTCGTGTGTGCCAACAGGCTAACTGCAGCACTCCATCTACTGGTTTGCATAAATAACACACCGCCCATTGCTTTATATGATGTGACAGGATTTCTATAAAACAAGAGGCCCATGGGCCTAATGCTCTGCTGGCACCGTGGCTATATTGCACCTGGCCATTTCAAAGTTGCCAGACCTCAAGTAGCTTCTGAACATATAAAGCTTATGTGATATTAGTGTCTTGTTTGACCAAAAGATGGCACTTCGCTCCATACGTAATCATAGCTTATTTGTACAATTTCAGTGATGGATATTGTTGCATATGCCAAGACAACAATGAGAAAGTCCTTTACTTTATGTCCTCAGTGACCTTGGAACACAATATCGAGGTCAAAAATAAGTCCAGGTCACTGATCTTATACAAAATTCTAGTTTTGAACATTGCCTATGTATCCTATAAATTTGTCAAGTCCTATCCAATTACTTTTCAAGATACGGAATTCTATATCTTAAAACACATTTTGGCTGATGATTTTCGTCAAATTATAGGTATCGCCACAAGTATCATTAGCAATTCAGACTTTGGCCTCCCCCACAACCCCACCAAATTTGGTGAAATCTGCCAAAAATTAAATATGCTAGGGTGTTCACAACATTTTCATATTTTGACCGCTACATTGCATAATATTGTAGGTGGCGCCACCAAAATCGAAATGAACCTGGATTTTTATACACCCTATAAGTCATAAGGGTTATATTGAGCTAACCTGAGAACTGTGGACAGTATTGCGGTCACAAGACTTTCGTATTTGACCTGTATATTGCATTATACTAAAGGTGCCGCCACCAAAATTGATGTCGACAAAGATTTCAATACACTTTATAAGTCCTTAACATTATCTGGGCCTATCTCAAAAATTGTGGAGTGCAGGACATTCACGAGATGACCCCTATATGCAAACTTGCCATATGACTCTGACCTTCAACTCGGATTAAAAATTGTTATTGTTCAAAATATGAGCCCCGCATTCATCTTTCCATGTTTAGTCTGTTTATTCAAATCAGGTAATAACCGGGGGTAGTAGACCGCCAAGAACGGATGTTTAGCAGGCAACAATTCTCTTTCCCATGATGTCCAAACCAGACCCTGCCATTACAAAATCACCTTTTCAACTTTACGCACATGGTGACCTGACAAAAATAGTTCAAAGTCACTGATATTAATAATAGTTTATTAAACCTCCGTGGACGGAGAAAATAAAATGCATATGAATAGTACATCGAGATAAGAGATAAACACATAAAACACAGACGACGCAGGAACATAATATAAAGAATAATAGGACTCTGAGTCCAACAAATTTATGCTGACACCAAATTAAATTACATGGACACCAAATCAAGCAGAAGCGTGTAGACCGGGCCAGGCCACGCAGTGCAACCCAACGGGCCACGCGCCGACACCAATCCAGCCCATGAACCGCCGAGCAGACCGCGCCATCCAGCCCGGTCCCACTCTTCAAATACAGAACACCTTGAACTCAAGCATACTAAATCATATTAAATACTATACAATAAAACAAAACCCGCACTAAAACATATCACAGCTGGAGTAAAAAGAACGGAAGCCCCCCTCGGACGGGACCAGCCAAAAGTAATCTAGATTCGCCAAAAATTGGCTAACCAGTCCAGCCCGAGGGAAGCACCCGAAACAAGGCGTTCTGTCACAATATGCTCAAGGCCATAATAAATGCATTTACAAAATGCAATTAAAATGCCTTAGTTAAAAGAGCCACCAGTTTATATTCCATGGAATCTCTACTGGAATAATGATTGGAGTTAATAAATAAACGTATACTGTCGGATAAACCGTCGTCGCCCACGCGGACCCTGGGATCGCCCGTCAGAGCATCGACCGGCAACCCCAGAAGCGCCCGCATGGGCGACACACCCAAGAGGCATAAACGATCAATTATGGAACCCCGTGGAGCTATACCAGTAATAATAAGTCGAGCTAAAAAGCGAATGCAAATATCTCTATACTTAAAGGGAACTTCAAAAACTCGACGAGCTAGAGAAACAGTTTCCCTCGTAATAAGAGGTTGCAGCTTAGAAATATTAAGAGCATGAAGTAAAGATGAGTGATGAGACCTCTTATTGATACCGCAAACATTCTTAACAATAGATCCTTGTGCTGATTCGAGGTCGGCAATGTTCTTTTTAGAAAGATTAAGACATTTCAGACCGTAAGATAAAGAGGGAACCCCGACTCGGTTCCAAATATAAGTTTTAACATTAGACTGGAGACCAGGGTAAGTCATACCTGCAGAAGCATATCTATAAATAGAACGTCTGGAACAGGCTATTCTATTTTGTACATGAATGTCATAAGAATAGTCAGTCGCATAAGTAACACCAAGAACTTGGAGCCGATCAACAGTATCTAATTTTAAATTACCTAAAGACCAGTTGGGTTCTTGGCTCTCAGAAAAAGTATTTTTACTACCAGTAATCATACACTTTGACTTATCTGCTCCAAAATTAAATCTCCATCGAATAGAGTAATCATGGCATATATCTATTAAAGCTTGTAGGCCAGATGCAGTGCAATTACATAAGATTCTAGCATTGGACATGGTCCATATGTCCTATACATTTGGCAAGTCTAATGGAATTACCTTTCCAAACATGGTATTTTATATCTTAAAACACATTTTGGCTCATAATTTCTGTCAAATTATAGGTGGCGCCACAGGTATCACTAGTATCTTAGACCTTGCCCTCCTGCACAATGCCAATAAATTTGAAGATCCATTAAAAACTAAAAATTAAAGATGCTAGAGTATTCAGGGTTCTAGGTTTATGACTCAAGAGTTATCATGAGGATTTGATGTATGCTGAAATGTTGCCCAATTAAATGATAATTGGTTTACCAAAGCAAAAAAAAAAAAGCCTTGGTTATGTATATCATCATTGCTATAATGTATTAACGATGACAGCGTTGAACACTACATAGGTATAAAATCTGTGCCCTCACCTAAAGTGTGCCCCACCACATTGTCTAAAAGGATCTAAAGTACCCCAGAGACATAGGTGGCAAAAATATGGTGAACTTTGCTTGAATCTGTAAACTCCTCTATCATCAGCATGTGATTATACAGCTTAAGTCTGAGCAGGTGACGAAACTATAAGTTGCTGTAGGTCACTGCTATTCAACAGGCAGACTTATGGGAAAACAGTACGGATGAGTGACATTGACCTATTTGTGACTTTGAAGTACGTCACATGTAGGTCACGGTTACTTCTGTATGATCTAATGACAAAGCTTTGGTGCAATTGCAAAGAGCAGAGATATTATAGCGAGGCCATTTTTTTTCAATGCAGCACTGTGACCTAAATGTGTAACCCAATGACCTAGTTTTCACTAGGTGTCTGAGGCATCCTTAGGATCAACTGTCATAAATAATTGGTGTAGCTACAATGAGTAAGTTAATATTTGGAGGTATCAAGGTACGGCAATTTTTCTTCACTGAAGCATATTGACCTAAATGTGTCACCTAGTGACCTTGTTTTCGATAGGTGAGGCACCCTTAGGACCAGCTGTCATAAATGATTGATGAAGCTACATTCAATATTTTTGAAGTATTGTGTTAACGGCGGTTTTTTTTTCAATGTTGTACTGTGGCCTGAATATGTGACCTAGTAATCTACTTTCGATAAGCACCTGAAACACATCAATGGCCCCCTGTGATAAAAATTTGGTCTCTGTAAAGTGAATATTTTTGGAGATATGACTGTAAGAAGGCATGGATGGACGGACGGACGGACGCGTAGGTGACAATATCCCTCTGACCTATATGGACCAAAGGGTAAAAAACTGTATCCACAAATGCATCCCCTCTATGCCCTGGAGATATTGTCATGCACACTGCCTGTCTTATTCCTGAGGAACATATTGAATTTATTGTCTTTTTCTCAAATGCTTGGTACATAAAAAATAAGTCTAAGTCACACAACATACTACAAAATTTGAGCATTGACTCAATGCATATTTGATGTAAAGCTCGCAGTTCCATGTCATCCTATACATTAGTTCCAATGATAACCACCAGTGCGCCACCATGATCTTGATGTCATAGCCTGTATAATGTGCCTGTAATGGTATATGAATGCAAAAACAAAGAAAAAAATTGAGATGTAATGAGCATGAAAAAGAGAAAAAAAAACTTGACCTAGCTGTTACAGTGGACAAAAACCATGTGCGATATGAAAGTCCGAGCCCAAATCCTTCTCAAGTTATCATGTGGACACCAAATTCACTAATGTGGCTCTGTGACCTTGGGAATTGGGTCAAGGTCGCCCATCTTAGAACTTAAGGCAGTCCTTATAGAGGCCTAAATCTTGTGCAATATAAAAGTCCTAGCTCAAAAATTTCTAAAATTATCACGTGGAAACGATCCAGACGGACGGACGAAAGCTGCGATCACTATTAGGGACTCGCCTTCAGCGGTTCCATAATTAACCTTGACCCACAGATCAGAAAAACATAACACACATTCACAATTTCAACCCAACAATAAAAGCAACGCTAAATAGCGCAAAAAGCAGAGATACAAGAATTACTGAAATATCAACACCCATCTTCCACCAGCACGAGGAAACAAATTTCACGCCTGATTTCAGAAGGTAGTCACCCATAAAAACAATAGCTGGTTTTAAAAACGGTCCTATCAATAGTCAGGACCTAAATCTAGAAAAGAACTCTGGATAAGGGTTATTCGGCATTATTGGGTAGAACTTGGGATACAGGGGTTATTTATTTCATTTATTTATTTATTTATTTCGGAAAAACTACCCCTTTGACACGGGGGCACCGTAGACCGGGGCATGTCCACGATGCGTCCATGATCGCATAAACTGATAACTACGTACAAACCAACATACATCTAAGACATCCATGACAACATACAAAAAGAAATATATACAATCTAAAATACATCTAAGATAAACGTTCCAAACAGATACTAGCGGGATGTGTGAGCAGCCCGGAGACGATGCGCAAGAACACACACCCGTGTGTTAAAAGTGATAAAACTATTTACATTGTGAGGTACCATTATGTAGAGTGTCCGCCGCTAACCATAATGTCCAGATAATCTTTTCGGCGGGACCACGTATCCAGCAGAAATGTTTTACACACATTGTCAAATTAAAAAAATGGCGGTTTCATTTATGTGTGAACTATTGTGTCCCAAAAGCATGCATAGTTTGGTAAATAATGAGCCGTTCATAAATCCTTGCCAAATATATGTATTGCCATTCGTAGTTAGTCTGGACTCCAGTAATTTAAGATACTTAATTCGTAGGTCAGTAAAGTTTGGGCATAGAAAAGGAAAATGTTTCCGGTCTTCTGTTCTTGAACAAAATCAAGCACAACTATCATGTTCCGATGTGCCCCATCTATGCAAGTCCGCCTGTAGACCGAGACACTTAGTTCTGGCGCCATCAAAACCACGGTATTGAAGTAGATAATTTTCTCTTGTAGAGCGGACTTTAAGGTATTTATACAAAGACAGGGTACTTTTCGCTTCAATTTCACCTAAAAATTCCTTATTGAATAACTGCATTCCCAATTTATGATACACATCTGGCAAAAAATTAATTTTGTCTGTACACTGCATGGTCTAGACCGACATTAACGATTATCTGAGTGTGCGGTTCATATTTGTCTGTTTGTGTGTGTGAGAGTGTCATCAAGCACGGAGTTATACAGCTCTCTGGTATCTGGAGAAATTTGAGACCGCAAATTGAATGTAAGGGCCCGTCTACTCAGAGCAGAACAAGCTTTGGTGATCCCTACTATCCATCCACCTTTCTTGCAAGCTTATGGGTTGTAAGCAGATATACAACAAGAAAAGACAAATCAAGTCAAGCGACAAGAAACATTTTTCAGAGCTCTCGAAAACCACGTGCACTGTTCAAGCACCAATATGACCCACGACCAAACTGCACCTGGCACTGGGAATGATTACATCATCCTGTATATAGATATGCCATTTCAAGTTCAAGCCTCGTTTGTGATTGCTATACAGTCCACTGAGTGAAACGGAAGAACAATAGCCTTCTTGCAGAAATTTATATTTAGTCATGGTCTCTGACATCACCTTTCTCCCTACTCCACGAGTACCAGGGGCATTGAAATTGAAAGAAGGGGATTCAAAGGTTTCCTGGGTACAATTGTAACACATGACTAGTCAAACCTACTCGTGTCAATGTTATCCTGGAAAGGAACATTCTTTCCAGGCTGTGGCAACATCATTGCAGTGACTTTCCAGATAAATACCACTTCAGGGTAATCGCCAAACTGAAGGTTCATTAAAAGACCACATGTATGATGATGTATAGGTGCCGCCCTCAAAATATGTGAATGACCATGACCTCTCTGACATTACCCATGTGGGTTGTTTCGGTTTCTTCAATTCGGAGCTTTAAATTATTCCAATTTACCATTTCCATCATATCTTTCTTTATAATTTGATGATATGTGTAAAAAAGGCAGCCATGTTGTTTTTCGTCATTTTGAAGGTCAAATGTGCAAATTTGACCTTGGTATACAGCATTTTTGGAATCAGCATGTCCAAATTGTGTTATAACGATTGGATACCGAGCTCTACCCAAAATGCCTTAGGCTTAGAAAATCACTTTTTTTTCTGATAATGCCCCCAGACTACAATCTTTGGAATAGATTCTTTATTAACTACGGACTTCAGGTTTTTCCAAAACATGTAGGTCTAATCACTTCAACCCAAACTGTGTCATTTGCACCAAAGATGGATAGACATGGTAGGCCTGTCATTTTTTGGTTCTCCTGACTTGTCAGTCAGTTGAGTTGACTGAAAATGAAGAAAGTGTGCCTACATCGTTTCCGTGACATTTATGAATCTGCAACATTACAAAAACACTCTTCCTCTACTATAACTACGCGTCGGGGAACACAAAATGAGCTGAACCATTACAACTTTACTCCCTGTTTGTCCGTGCCTCCAAAGCTGTCCCAGCAGGTTGGCCAGGCTCATTGTGCCACGTCTTATACTTAGTGGTGCAATGGCCTATCCAAGATTTTGACAAAACATGAACAAAACAAGAGGGCTGTGTGAATAGCCCACCCTCAGGTTTCTTAGACATTCACCCATAATATGTCCCACTCTAGTCTAGGGAATGAGGATACTGGAACGGAAGCAAAAATGCAAATTTCCACATTTGAAATTGAGATTCATCACACTTGTGGCCAAGCGAACTATATGGAAGAACACAAACATGTGCAACATAAAGGTCACAATTCAAGTAGCTCTCAAGCTATAGTGAAGGTTAAACATTTTTACACACACACACACACACACACACACACACACACACACACACACACATACACACACTCAGTCTTATTCAGAATTTATCGCTAGAAATTGCAATGTCGAGGGCACGCCAAAAATGCCTGTTTTATATCGGGATTTTCAAACTCCAAAGAATACTGTCTGTGTGAATTCCCTTAGCTTGCTTCATGAAATTTTCTGCATTTATCTTCACACAGGAAACATCATCAACATACATGAAATTTAAACGATCATTGTTAAGCTAGAGGCAAAACTCTAGATAGTTTCTTTTTTATATTAACCCTTAAAGTGCTAATCACTGCTATAGCTGCTTTCTCATTACCGTTAAACATCTAATGGTTAAAAGATTAAAATTCCTCAGGAAGATACCTTTCATTCAAAAAGCAGCAAGCCTTGTCTGAAGCAAAAAGTAGTCTTAGTCAACAGCTTTCCTCGGGACACTTTGCGCACATTGAGCGCAAAGTGTCCCGAGGAAAGCTGTTGACTCAATCTTAAATCAACACTTTAAGGGTTAATTCATACCCAAGCTATGTTAAACATTATCCACAAATATAAGTGATTCTTCTCTTCATAAAGGGGTCCCTTTGATAATTGAAGAGGCCCACGGGCCTATATGCAGGCTTACAAGCCTCATTTAAGTTTCACCCACATGCCAAAAAGTCCTCCAGTGGTACTATTAGTTACTACCTGTCTGTTCACGTGGATATTTTCTTGTGTCCCCTGAACAGACAGGTAGTGACGATTTTATCATGTAATAGGACTATATATGTGAAATAAAAACTACTGAAAAACATAACAATTTATTAAATAACATCAACTATTTAACAACATGTAGAATACTAGATTTGGCAACAAGGCCCTTTTTTCAACTGAAGTAGATATATTTTTTTACTGATATCAGTCATTTGATTCATGAGCCTGTTCGCGAAACAGGTATACTATTGGTTACACACTGGTAGACTGGGTAATACAGTGAGCATCTCCCACGAAGGGAACTGGCGGGCAATACCAGTTCCCTTCGTGGGATATGCTTGCTGTATTACCCAGTCTACCAGTGTGTAACGAATTTATCCCATTTTATATAGTTTCTAACTTATTAGCGCCTTTTATTGGCAGAATAAGGCGCCTGTTCTGCCATTTTGTCGTCTGCTTTCCCCTGTCCGATCAGTTTTTACTTTAGCCGCTAGGTGTCGCATGGTATGACTACAGTAATACCAACCCCATGTAGGTAATACCATAATTTCAATTAGGTGCGGCGGACATTTCATGGCTATTGACCAATCAGAAGCCTAGAAACTACATAAAATGGGATAAAGAATTTGTATACCTGATTTGTGATCAAGTCCAAAGCGAGGCTAAATTATGTACACCCCTGATGGTGCTCATTAATATTCAGGAGCCTGGTCGCAAAACGGCTATACCTGTTTGTATGCCTGTTTGGTGATCAGGAAGGATACCAAAGAGTGGATACGGGGGATTCTCTCGTATTTTTAAACAATCAGCAATCGTAAATTTCATCTATTGCAGGATAATATATAATTTCCATGCACAGTGCTGGAGACCACAGCCTCGGTTATGTGCAATCCCACGGTCTTCAGACCAAGAAAAACTCTAATGGAAAAAATACTTTTGTTACAGAGAAAGTGTGCTATCCTGACGTGTTTGGGCTCATATGCGCCATCTCACGAGATTTCGTAAGTACTATGAAAAAGAGGTTAAATTAAGTGCAATTTTGCTCTGGAGGCTGAATTCTCTTGGTCATTGATGTCCAAGCTACACCCTGAGGTTGCCATTACAAAATCACCTCTTTCAACTTTAGACGCATGGGACTTACAAAAAAGGGTCCAGGTCCCTATTATTATATAGTATACTAGCACTGAACATTGTCTATATATCCTATAAATTTGGCATGTCTAATTCAATTACTTTTAAAGTAGGGAATTTTATATTTTTAAACACATTTTAGCTCCTGATTTCCGTCAAAATTACAGGCGGATTTTAACCTCCTCCACAAATGCCACTAAATATCAAAAAGATCTATCAAACATTAACGATGCTGGACCGTCACAAGATTTTCACATTTGGACCCAATTATTACATAGTACTGTAGGTGGCGCCACCAATATCGAACTCGACCTAGATTTTTATACACTTGATAAGTCCTGAAAGTGATATAGGGTTATCTTGGAAACTGTGGACTGTATCATGCTCAAAAAAGCAAAGTTTACAGACAGACGGACAGACATGAGTGATACCATGAGCTTTGCGAACTTGGGTCAGCATAGCTAAAAACTAATGGCTCAAATTGGATTTCAGTGTCACAAAAGGGTACACTAATTGTTCTTAAAGGTTTCCAGTTAACTATTTTTAGACCAAAAGGAGATTGCATTGTATGTGGTGATATAAATCAGGTACGCATATATGTGCAGTAATTATTACTACAAGTTTCGATGATGCATTTTGATGGTCAATTTTGTAAGAAATGCAATTGCAATGCTATTTCTGATATGGTCGATAATATATTATATATATATATATATATATATATATTTATATATATATATATATATATATATATATACATATATATATACATAAATATATATATATATACATATATATATATATATATATATATATATATATATATATATATATATATATTATATAATTAAATATATATATATATATAATATATATACATGTATCGACCATTCAGAATTGCAGACAACTTTATATTCGGTACCGTGTAATTTACGATCTCTGGTTTTCGTCACATCGCAAATCCAAGGGTGTCATGAAGATAAAAAAAAAACCGGGATATTGTGAATTATTGAACATTCCAAGCACAAAACCCTGAGGTATCCCTAACAAACGCAGGTTTATGTAACAAAAACCTTGGCTGTCTGTTGATAAATGAACTTAGTCTAATAGCGGCATGATGTAATTCTTGTTGAAAATAAATGGCAAAAGCTTGAATTTTGGTAATAACTGAACATGGCATGCACAAAACCCAGAGTTTTTCTTACAAATCCTGAGTTTTGTTACGATTACCTGGGTTTTATAAAAGTACAAAATGACTGAGCAAATCCCAGGATTTTGTGTCCGAACTCTGCGTTTTATACATAAAGCCCTGGGTTTTGTGAATTATTGTACTTCCATAAACAGCGACCTATGGGCATCATATATGCAGATTGTTGCCCATTGCAAAAATCACAGACCTTTAATTATTTCTACCAATACATGTACCTGGGTTACTCCGACTTGAATATAATGCCTCACACACAAACACCAAGCACACAAAACATTTCTACTTCCATATTGCATATTTTGCTACTGTATATCTTTTCGATGTTATCTATATGGCCCTGTAGGCACGGACTTACCTCTCAGGAATTTAATAAACATCCGGGAAACAGTTTGTAGGCCATACACGTCAGGGCTGCCGATCTGTTTGAAGTCAAGTGTACATGAACGATCAGTATCAATATTTTTATAAATATCTATTTAAAAATCGTGTTGTGATCGTTTCAGGTTCTGAGACAAATGCGAGGGACAAATCCATTTAATCTTCTCACCCTTGTTGTCATTGCTTTCAAATATTTCTAATGCTTTCACGCAAACTATTGCTTGACATTATGTGATAAACATGAATCTCAACGTCATTAGAATTTTTCCATTGCATCACGCTTATAAAAGGCTTGTGTTCACAGGCTCATTATTCTCAAGGAAAAATAATATGATCTTGTTGAAATATATAGGGTTGAAACTTCTTGTAACTGCCAATATTTGAACCTTTTGGGATGTTACAACAGCCATCATTGCAGTCTGTTTCTATTTTATGAGCGAGTACATGGTTATATTCTGTTATAATGATCATACAAAATACACATATAATAGATACTGTAAATTCATGGTCAAGCATATACATTTCAGGTATCCATTTGAGTGGGATCCGTGGAGTGGTGCATGGTACGAGTCAGTGGTCAGAGCTGGTTACCCTCTGTTTATGAACCCCACTGTGAGTAAACCACATGTCTGATAAGCATTTAATTGGTAACAGCCTGACACAGACTGAGGTCTAGTTGTTAGCTGCTAACAAGTTTTTCCGCTTTTCAATAAAATGATATTAATTTTCTTTTCATACCCCACATGATAAGGGTCAAATCTCTGCGACGAAAGGTAAATATAATTTGTTACTATTGTCCTACCATGTAAAAAAGTGTTTCCGAAACGCCATTCATTAACTGAGTATTATTAGATCTGAGAGATTAATAAATTATATTTTGCTTTGCATTCAGCTATACGTAAAAACATTGCAAGTCCTGTAATACCTTCACATATTAAATTTACTATTTAACACCTGCCAGCAAACTTGCCTTCCCACATCCGTCCAGCTCCGGAATCGTCCACTTACAATACAAGGCAAAAGGTAATCTATCCAAGTTTAGGATAAGCACTGAACTTTTTGATAAACTCTTCTTTCCTTTATCAATGTGATAATGTAATGTATTCCTCGTCTATATTCGTAAGTCACAACACTTCTCGTGTTTAAAGGGAAATCATATCACCCAGCTTTTCGTGGTATAAAATATGCATATATCATAGGCAGGATCCAGAAATTTGAGAAAGGAGGGGGCCCAATAAGAGCTGCACAGGCGCGAAGCTTACTAGGGGGGGGTCCGAGGGTATGCTCCCCCCGGGAAAATTTTTACATTTTTGCTGCAAAATGGTGCATTTTAAAAATGCTTATTCTCTCTCTCTCTCTCTCTCTCTCTCTCTCTCTCTCTCTCGCTCCTATCTCTCTCTCTCGCTCTCTCTCTCTCTCTCTCTCTCTCTCTCTCTCGTCTCTCTCTCTCTCTACTCTCTCTCTCTCTCTCTCTCTCTCTCTCGTCTCTCTCTCTCCTCTCTCTCTCTCTCTCTCTCTCTCTCCTTTTTCTTTCTTTCTTTTTTTGTGGGGGGGGGGGGCAGGCCCTTTGCCCCCTCCCCAGGATCCGCCAGTGTATATGAAATCTAGTTGTACAAATTTATTAGCATCTTTTTATCCACTTAACTTATACTATTGCGTTCAGGTGCCAGCCAATAACTGTACTCTCATTTACAGGCAATAAATGTCTTGGCCATAGCTTGATGTTCTTGCGGTCCAACAGTTGAAGATACGTGGCATTATTTCGTGGTTTGTTCCTCTAGTTACTGTCCACAGACAAAAACTGTATTCTATTTTGCTCCACTATAACCATTTACTTTACAAACTGTTATGTCCTGTCTTTTCTTCGCATGGAGGATTGGATAAGGCAGGGCCCTTTTTCCCAATTGTAATGATGTTGTGTGATATTTACCATTAACGTAAGATAATATAAGACAGCTTTATTTCAGACTAAGGTACATGTTAGAAAATTGATTCACCAACATGAAAAGCTACAACGAATACAAATACATGTATAATACCTAAATACAGTATGCAAGTCTCTACGCAGGACTCGGACGAGTCACTTAAAAGTTGCTACATATAATATTTCTGTCCTGAAGGTCCACAGTCCCCATGTCCAGCACATATCACAATTAGCAATAATTTGTATCATAGCATTTGTAGCGCCAATGATTTTCCGTTTCAAAAAAAAAAAAAGACGAATTCCGCTTCATCAGCAAAAATTTTTCGAATTCCGTTTCATTGCTATATATTTATATATAATTCATATAAAAAATATCAAATTCCGTTTCAAGGATGAAAAAATGCACAATTCTGCTTCGGTTCGGAAAAATAAACGGAAAATCACTGGCCCTACATTTGTTAATTTTTGCAGTATGGTAATGAACCCATATGTAGTTGCTCGTAGAAGTTCAGCCAAAGATTTTACATGGTTGTATACAAACATATCGCTTGCACTCTCAAGTCCTCCACATCCACAAAACCATATTACACATAATCTTCTTCATCTCAGTTTTGGTGTATCTACAGCATACCTCTGCTGCATACAGTGACATGAAGCATCATATGAGCAGCTGAGGAATGTTTGTCTGATCATGTTGGCCTTAGTGCAGAGACCCGAATTGTTGTTTAATATCCAGGTCATCAGAAAAGTTGTTCGAAATTATGTGGCCAAAATACCTGAAGCTGTGTTCAAGTTAGTTTCTCTCCTGATAGATATACAATCAGGTTGGTGTCAAAGGTCAAAGCACCAGGTTCATAACACAATTTTTTTTTCTTTGTATTAAAAGAGAGGTCATGAGCGAGAGCAAATTCCTCACATACAAGTTTTGCCCAGGCCTTTGATAGAGGGGCGAATGTACCATACCATTAGATTATTAATAAATGTACCAACTAGACAGAAGACCCATTGCATCCAATCCCACTACTCGCTAGTTGTACGTTAATATAATCTACATATACATTAAAGAGCAGGGAGAGATTATCCCTCCTTGACTAATACCGTTTGTTCCACAGAAGATTGAGTTGGCAAAACCTCTAATGGCATGGATGACTCATATGCTGACTCAAAGCGTCATTACGAGTTACTCACATAAGCGTTCCAGAGAGTCAAAGGCTCCGAGTGTGTCTTCACACTGGCATGCAGTGACGATCCTCCGGACGTCGAGCAGCAAGCACACTTAACGTCTATAGTTGCCTGAAGTCATGAATACGGTTTTGCTGTGGTTAACTCTACCTACCACACACACACACACACACACACACACACACACACACACACACACACACGCACACACACACACAAAACAGACAGACAGATACTCCAGGTAGCCCACTTTTATTCTTGGGCGGAACCAATTTTTTCGTAGAGCTCGCCTGGTCGGGACTTTGTTTGAAATACATCCACCGGGAGCAAATGTATTTACGTGTAGGAAATGAACGTCATGGCACATGTATTCATCGGTGGATAATTGGAACTTCATGACGGGCATTTCTAATGAGATCGCGTTTGCGGCGTCATCAAGTTAAAATGTGACGACGGTGAATACAATTGCAAGGACGTTCAACTCTTATATTTACATTAAAAAAACACCGTAGGCCACCTTAAAATTTGTTAATAATGATTATTCTCATTATTAATGCGACGCAAATAATTGAACATGCGATGGTGGTGGAGGGGGTGAAGGAGAACGTTAGTGGAGCACAGATTTTATGCCTACGGGCGCAATCCACAATAGTCCTGTATGACGTCATTTCTGCGTGCGCTGCACTAGAAGGTTGCTATGGTTGCACTGCACACGCCAAGCACTTGTATTCATGGAGAAATGAACGTCAAAACTCTTCTCTTTTTTCGAATGCTAAACAAAACACTAAAGGTAAATATTTAAGAAATGAGAGTACATTTTATGTGTGTGTGTGTGTGTGTGTGTGTTATGGCATAATGCGGGTTACTGAAGCTGGCATCGTGGGCGTGGTTCACGTCAGTACGCCTCGCCGATCTCAGCTTCAATCACCCGCATCATTATGCCATAACCCACTAAAGCGACCGCCATTGCTTCCCCTTAATTTTCTGTTCGATTACACGAAATTTTGAAGTTCAGTGCATAATATTATGACAAACGTCCAGAAATTGATTTAATTCTGGAAACGGGGGGGGGGGGGGGCGTGACTTATTGGAATGTGAGCGGGATACATTTGTCTGATAACACATCAAGCTCATGTGCTATGGTCTGATAACACACCGGGATCTCTCCTACACTTAAAATGCTAAAAGTCAGATTAAATGTAAATATTTAAATATGTCAATCCCACATCTTTGAAGTAACCTTGGCACTTTGGAGTGGGAAATTTTCGTCTACACTTTTAATGAGGGAAAATTCGGGAGGTGAGGGGGGTTTCGACCTTGACTTAGGAGTCCAGAGTCCATCGAACTATCTATTACATCACCAGCTTTAACGCATTCTGCTTTACTTTAATCTTCTCGTTGTCGCGGCATGTCTAATGTTGATCAAAATGGGGAGGGGGCGACAGTGAGCGCAACAGGTCAAGTGTCAAGGTCCCTGCATTCTCTGGTATTCTTTTTTGTTTTTCACCCAAATTCATGTGCTCATACAAATTAAAAAGTTTTTTTTAATGATGTATAATATCGGAGTATACCTGCGCTATTCTCCTGACATCCAGTGTATGAGAAAATATCCCCTTAGCCTTTGGCTTGAACTCCATCCAGCCAGGTGCTTTTTGTTAAGTTGCTCAAATATGGCAGGTATCTGATATTCTGTATCCGTAAACTATCAAGAGCCTTATTTTGACAAATGGGCCGATTCACAAGCAAGCGGTTCCACGTCATGCAAGACGTTTCTCGAATAATACAAGGCGCAAAGTAAAGGAGACTTTTCGTGTAAATAAATCTGTAGATTTAGATAAATTCCTGTTAACATTCTCTGCTCACTGACGAGAAAACATTCTGTTCACCTTATTTTCCTCAAGACTTAACCTGTTTCGGACGCAGTACATCAACATAGAAAGTTCATAGTTTTATGTGACTTAGCACAGACACTGTGGACTGCAAACTCAAGTATACCGTAATATATCAGTTTGACGACATGACTGTTAGGTGGTCAATACTTACTCTGACATTGTTGATCTCTCCCTCTAGTGTACTCTGGACAGATGCAATCCTAGCCTCTATCTGGGACGCCTTTGTTTGTAAACCTTTGACCTGTATTAGTAATATATAAAAATGATTTTGCATTAACTTGCCTACACAAGTCACGTATGTTGCTACACTTGATTTGTTTTTGCTTGTTACTAAATTGTTATCTACAACAGGGTTTGTTGGTTAAGCCACAACAGAACATTTACATTCACCACACTGAAGTCGTGCACAAATTTCCAACAACCAAATGACATTAGACTAAAGGCAATGGTTGATATATTTAGTTCGTTTAGAAAGCGCGAATCGCGAGCTTTGATATTATCAAGGTACCTGTAACACCATACACACTAACTGCATGATAAACGGACACATGTCAATCTAGAATATCAGTCTGCGTCCAAATATCAAATGTTAATAGTGTAAAATAGACAATTGGAATCTTTTTACACTTGCAAATATGTCGACGTTCATTGATCCTCCAGTAGAAAATGAAAATCCAAACCAAACCATTTTACAGATAACGATACAACGATTCTGCCATAAATGTAATCTAACCTGGACGTGCATTAAAACCAAAACCCGTCATGGTGGCTGCCACAAATCCAAAAGAAACTTGTGCTTTCAACCATAATTCGCTTAACGATCTGTGTTTTGACGGTCCAGTCATGTACCTGTATCCGTGTGCAAGTGACCTGCTACTCATATTCATAAGTGTGCAACAGGTGGCTTAACCATTGAGAAACTTGCAGATAACCCATAGTAGAAACGTATTAAATTCTTCTTTCGTCCTTTCTGCGCTAAGGCCACTGAAACGTCTCTGCATTTGAATCCAATGGCACCTAGTCCTCAATTGAGAAACCCTTATGATTGTAATTAACGTATGATATAGCTAATACAATTTATACATACATATATAAGTGAAGGCTGGTTTGGACTACTTAGCTACATTGACTTGATGCTTTAATTGTTTCAACGGATAGCCGACCTGATCTTGAACACCTCGAACATCTGAATTAAGTTGAGCTACAGAACTCCCTTGTTTGGACAATTTGCTTGCCACATTTGTGATCTGAAACACAAAAGGTAAAATCATGAAACACGAAAATTGTAAAGAACACTACAGCCTTACAATGCCGGCTTTACAAATTTACATGAAGTTTTGACACAACTAAAAATCACATATCTTTATACAAGTACTGGCATTCCTGTTTACACTGAATGTTCAAATTAGATAAGGGTCCACATCACTATGTTTAGCAGTTAATTTGAAGTCAAGTCTACCTTTGGTCAATAACTTCTTGTGCTCGCCGATGACCTTGAATAGCTTAATTTCCTTTTAATTGGCAGTTTGTGACAATGTGCTGCCATAGGTGTATTCTACCATGATGAGACAGGGTGGTGATCCAATTGTTCATTCAGAACTAATGCTGGTGTCAAGGCACATACATGTGCAGGGGTGCAGGTTTAATCTCTCAGCAGATATGTCAATTCAATGCCTATACCCTACCTCTGTTCGCATCGACGAAACATCAGCACCAAGTTTTACCAGTGAGGCGTCGTGGTGTTTGCCCAATTCTTTCAGAGCTGCGATCTGAAAAATTAAAAATAAAACAACACTTCATACAGGTCTAGAAGATGCCTGTCGAGTCATTATGTTTTCTACTCTTATGATTGCCTAATTTTTTAATTTCTTTAGCTTAATTATCTCGGGTTTCCTGCTCTTTTTGGCGTGTTACAGCATATTACAAGGGATTGCTATAAACAACACAACTAGCCCAAGAACCGACCCAGTCTTGACCAGTACAGCTGTTTAAGTATAGTGATCATTATGTGACGTAAATGTGCAAATGCATGCGATCTCTAATCCTCTGTGTAAATGAATAAATGAATAAAATTATTGCCATATCGGCTAAGGCTATCCATGCAAAAAGAGTGAAAAACATCATCAGTTGAATTTATTAGCTAAAAAAGGCATAACGTTATCGCCCACCACAGATGATTTGTAACATCCTGTACGGGCAAGTTTGGCAGCATAGATCAGCATTTGGGCCACCTGATGGTGCTCTCCGGTTGGCTGACACAACCATATTTGTTTTGGCTATACACCGAGTTCGCCCCTTGCAGACGAAGAGAACCAGTTCAGCTGATGGAGGAGCCAAACAAGAGTACCAGCATAGTACCTGTAATTTATTTTCTGCGATCTCTTCTTCTAGTTCCAAGAATTTACCAGACATGGACTCATTGGTATAAATTAGTGCTGCAGCTTTGGTTTCCGGAGTCACTGTAAATACAAACACATCATAAGTAGAGCATAACAGTACCGGTATATGATTCTTTGAACATCTTGATATGTGCTACCAGTTAAAGCTTGAGTTTCGTATGCCATTATAGAATATTGATACGTAAAATTTATTCTTAATCACACTTTAACAATACACATGGAGACGTTGAGTTAAACGTACCTTGTGTGTGTCTTTTCATGGTCCAGTTTGAAGCTCTACCATCACTTGTTATATCAAGAAACATTTACATGTTTGTGTCCATTAGATACGTGCCCAGTGATGTTATAATCATGATGGTTAAAAAATTAAAACAATTGGCCATCTTCGTTTGTTAAAATGAAAAAGTATTGCCAAGTTCAGGAATCCACATATATCTGGAGAAAACGTACACAGTGATTAATGTATGGTCCCCTTTGTGAAAATGACCATCTGTGCATGTACACCTATATATACACTGACAACACATAAGCTACGATGTTTAACCTTATTCCAAAAGGCCTGATCAATAAATTAATCATTCGCTACGTCCACTATAATTCCAGAGATCAACACTGTGACATCGATGTCCCGTGCCAATAATTTAATGTCTGGCATGTTTACGGGACCATGCTTTTATGTCCCTGTAACAATCGATGTCAAGGTGACTGAATCCCGGGTAGGTCTAGGCCTGAAACAGCGTGTTCTCAGCCCGTCCGCAGTCTTCCATGACCACGCTTCCTCATTCCGTTGTGCAACAGTAGGCCTACATATTATCACATGAGTATACCATTTCTATTTCTCCCATTGGTCGAGGCAGCATCACGTGTCATGCTCCAAACACGTGGATTCACTGCTTTTGCTGTCTCCGAGTCACTGGACCCGATTCCGACCTCCCATGTGGCCAGACCTCTTGAACGATGCGAGCGAAAAGTGATGCATCATCACCAACTTTCAACCCATGCATTCCAGTTACAGGGTTTCTACCTAAATCAGCTGTAGAGCACTTTGGTATAATTTGGTAACGTTAAGGATTAGCCTGCTGTGTTGGGTCTTGAATCTTTGACACTAATAATTGCCAAGATGCATATGACAAAACACTTACAGTCTTTGAATTCGGTCTATACTTATAGGTTATTACATGGTTGTACCTGTATCAGCCCCCCGAGCACCTGTTTGTCACCAGACCGAAGATTTATATTTCCATTCGGTGTAAATAATAGGCCAAGGCTATAGGATGCAGATCCTTAGTCCCAGGGTAGCCAGCCTTACCCAGATATCGTCCAATACTTTTAAATTTGGACAAAAGAGAGCCAGGCCCATAATCCTATCACCCCTGGTTAGTAGGCATTCAGTTCCTGTACGGCCAATCAGAGAACAGTATTCTCACAGACCTCCTAATTATAAATTTATAAATATCAACCTTGTGGTATCCATCTTCAGGTTGATATTTATGAATTTATAATAAGGGTGTGTGTGAGAATCCTGTACTTTGATTGGTTATACAGGAACTGAATGCCTAGAAACCATTTTGAGGGTGATACTTACGAATTTATAATTAGGCTTGTGACTGGTCACATCTAATTGGTTATACAATGAAAAAGCACCTATGTGCTGATTTTAGCCTCATTTTTAGCCACCTTGCTCTGAAATACCAAAGTTCACGCTCCAATACCAACCCAATAAACAACCATACATAGTATTAATAATGATAACCAGGGCTGAATTTACACCGGATGGTAATATGTGGGTCTATCAACCTGTCCACACCAATATACACCTCGTATGGATAGACCTTGTCCAAAGACTATAATTGTATAATGTCAATGAGATTCATTCCCTCCTGTTCACTGCTTTCACTTTCTGTCGGTGAAGACACCTAATTAAAGTTTTCTTTAAAGTCCTCCGGTTTGTTTCTGCTTTCTCTTAGCGCAGCTCCATTTTCAAACTGTGATACCTAATCACTTTTATTAAATTAAAATTCCTCCGCCTTTGGCACTGTGTACAAGACCCATTTACATTAACATGTTCTTATTATTGCCCTAGCACTCTTAATAAATTCGTGCTTAATCTGTGTCTAAACGTGGGATAAATAGAATCACCCCGGGAGAATCACCATCTTGTAACTGGATACACACTCACTGGTGAGACTCGCAAGTTCCGTTTGAGTCATAGGGCCTACATTACTTCTCCTTCGCGTCGCAGTATATCGCTCAAACGGAACTTGCTCGGCATATCTGTGAACCTGTAGGCTATCCAATTACGCGATCTATGTAACATAGTGCCCGACAGGACGTCATAGCATACACCGAACACCGTAGTGTCAAATAATGCGCAGCACCCACCTGAATGAAGTGAGCCAGTCAATACCAGATATATCAATATGATATTTGTGCTTATAAGTATGACCAATAGGGCAAGCCCAACAATGATACATGGCCGATGACAGGGGTTCTTCGCTGGATATTCGTAAAACGGATCCCTTTCTCCGAATTCACTGGAACTGGTGTAGCTATGGTCCGGAGGTGGCCTGCAATTGAAGATTTCGCTAAATTTCACTGTCTGTGGCCTCCGAGTAGCTACCCCGTTATTATTGTCGACATTGCAAAGCAGATACAAATAACCGTGAAAATTAAAAATTTGTTGAATCACAGTGTGTGGGGATGGGGGTAGGTCTGTAATATCTTCATCAATGTGTAAGTTCGCTTAACTCTCGTTTTTAAATTGATCAAAATAAATGCTTCCCTAAACACAGAAATCACCAACATGAACTTATTATATATTGGGCCCAAAGTAGCCCATCTAATTTGTGGAAAACGATCACCATCACTGCTGAGTAACACTTATACCACCACGGGCTGCGTTATCCCTGTCGAAATAAATCTCCTAAATAAGAGTATCGAGTATTACGGGATCACATTCCTACCATTTATGCTTAAAAGGTGGACATCGTCGCACTATAGAAGAACAAAACAAGAGGGCTGTGTGAACAGCCCATGCCTCAGCTGATCTTGACATTCATCACACTTGCAGCTCTATGAACTTGGGAAAGGATCAAGGACACCATGTTCTGAGTAAGTCTGACCTTTATAGAAGAACACTTACGTGTGCAACATCAAAGTTCAAGTAGTTCTGAAGTTATAATGAAGAGTAAAATTCATGTATGTTGCACTGTGACCCCACAAACAAGGTCAAGGTCATTCATGTACTGTCTAAGCATGACCTTCATACAGAATAATTAACATGTGCAGCTAACTCAAAACAGATCTCAAGTTATCAAGTGAACAGTAAATTTCGTGTCAGTTCTCCTGTGAATTAGCATTAAAATGCCCATTGACTTACATAGTAATCAATAGGAAAGCTGCATTGAACGATAAGTACCCGAATTGAAAATCCTTAAAAATCAGGAATCCAAAGCAGTGCCACCTAGTAAACAACTGTTTGACCCTTCCACAACAACATATCCATCACATTTCAGCTTAATCTGAGGGACGGTTCTGAGAATAAGTGAAAAATAGCAAAACCATACAAAAAATTCATAAAAAAATTCATTAAAAAAATGCAGCGTCACCTGGTGAACAAATAGGGAGCTAGGTGTCCCCCTGGAGTGTCTATGTACGATATCAAAGCAATTGGGTGAGCGGTTCCAGAGGAGAAAAATGTTTAAGGTTTGCCCCCCAAAAAGAACAAAAAAAATTCATAAAAAATCCAAAAATCAACAGAGCGTGACCATTTGAACAAACTTGGTACAGATCCACCCATGACACATCCCAAGCTAGTTTGTAAATCTGGCCAATATTATTTAAGTTATGATCATTACAAGAAATTCGCATGTTAAACTTTCCTATTAAAACTTTTGCAGAGATTTTTGAAAAAAAAATCATAAAAAATCCAAAATTCATTGGAACATGACCATTGGAACAAACCTGGTAGACACCCACCCACGGTACATCCCCACCAAGTTTGAAGTAAATCTGGAGGACGGTTTTGGAAAAGTAGTCGAAAATGTAAATTAGCATTAGAATGCCCATTGACTTACATGGTAATCAATGGGTAAGGTGCATTTACCCCAAAGGAGCCGAATTGAAAAAATCATTAAAAATCAGCAATCCGCCAGCAATCCGCAGAATTGCCACATAGTGAACAACTTTGTTTGGCCCTTCCATAAGGAACATATCCACCACGTGTAAGCTTTATCTGAGTGACGGTTCTGGAGAAGAAGTCGAAAATAGCTATAACACACAAAAATTCATAAAAAAAATTAGAAAAAAAAAAACTGCAGCGCCACCTGGTGAACAGATTAACAACAAGGAGTCCCTAGGTGTCTTCCTGTGTGATATCAAAGCAATCGGGTGAGCGGTTTCGGAGAAGAAGATTTTTTAAGATTTGTCAAAAAAAAAAAAAAAAAAAAAAATATTAAAAATCCAAAAATCACTGGAGCATGAACATTCGAACAATTTGGTAGAAACCCACCCAAGGCACATTGCCACCAAG
This sequence comes from Hermodice carunculata, assembly GCA_964020975.1. Classification (NCBI taxonomy): domain Eukaryota; kingdom Metazoa; phylum Annelida; class Polychaeta; order Eunicida; family Amphinomidae; genus Hermodice; species Hermodice carunculata. Next base: position 93,077,896 of record OZ026615.1, on the reverse strand, counting down.
TTTGAAGTTAATCTGGATGACGATTTTGGAGAAGAAGTCGAAAATGTAAATTAGCATTAGAATGCCCATTGACTTACATAGTAATCAATAGGAAAGCTGCATTGACCGATCAGTACCCGAATTGAAAAAATCGTTAAAAATCAGGAATCTGCAGCATTGCCACATAGTGAACCACTTTGTTTGACCCTTCTACAAGGAACATATCCACCATGTTTCAGCTTAACCTCAGTGACGGTTCTAAAAAAGAAGTCGAAAATAGTTATAATACACAAATATTCATAAAAAATTAGAAAAAAAATTGCAGCGCCACCTGGTGAACAAATTAAGCACAAAGAGTCCCAGGGAGTGTTCCCGTTTGATATCAAAGCAATTGGGTGAGCGGTTTCGGAGAAGAAGACTTTTTAAGATTTCCCCCCCCCCAAAAAGAACAAAAAAATTCCTTAAAAATCCAAAAATCCCTGGACCGTGACCATTTGAACAAACTTGGTAGAGACCCACCCAAGGCACATATCCACCAAGTTTGAAGTGGATCTGGCCGACGGCTTTTGAGAAGAAGTCGAAAATGTGCATTATGGACAGACGGACGACAGACGACGGACGTACTACGGACCCTCACAAAACCTCAGCTGACTGACAAGTCAGTTGAGGTAAAAATGAGTAGGTTAAAGCATTTGGGCTCACCATTATTCTTGAATGTTATTTGGAAGCAGCATGTTATTGCTGACTGGACTTGAAACTAAATATTTCGAATACCTCGCACAGTCTGACAAGCGCCCCGCCGGTCTAATGTTCTGCTGACATAATCTAATGGCCATCACCAAAAATCATGTCTTGAAAAGCATTCCCTAGGTGAGCTTGAGAAATTAATCAACTTCATCCATCCAATGCAACATTAAATTTCCACATGATACAAATCTGTGGTACATAGGTATCATTAGCCTTTTTCCCCCTCAAAATATTTACTTTAATGTTTTTCAGCACATTTCGGTTCGTAGCTTCTGCAACACTGCGGGTAGCGCCACCAAATCTCGAAGAGTTTTCCCTTTTTGTATGATCAATATTCCTACCAATGCTTTACAATCAAACAAACAAGCAATAAATAAACAAACACATTGTGGCCTATATATTAGATAATAATATAGGTGGCGCCATCAACTTAAAACCATACCTAGATTTTATTTAAACTCTTCACACGCCGATTTGTTTTTGTATGGTTTATACTTCCTGAAAGTTCTATGACGTTAACTGGAAACTGTGGACTTAGTCGTGTTCAAAGGCGAAACGGACGGAAGAATGATTGGGCTGATATTGGTGATGGTATAAGGTCAGCAGAGCTAATAAAACGAACAAAACAGAAACAAGAAAGAGAGAAAGAAAGAAAGAAAGAAAGAAAGAAAGAAAGAAAGAAAGAAAGAAAGAAAGAAAGAAAGAAAGAAAGAAAGAAAGAAAGAAAGAAAGAAAGAAAGAAAGAAAGAAAGAAAGAAAGAAAGAAAGAAAGAAAGAAAGAAAGAAAGAAAGAAAGAAAGAAAAAAAACAAAACTCCAACACCTGCTCATACGGAACAGGACATGAAATCATTATACACAGTTAACTGCCTCTAACCTCGGCAAGTAATAAAGTCTAACATCCCTTCGCACAGGATCCTTTTCGCCTGACATCTGGCTATTTGTGTCGTCTTGCAGAGTTCCTAACAGCCCAGTGAAGCCAATATACACAAATCAGCAGACTGTGCCCTGCAACATACGATTGATGTGATGACGTTATGTTAACCCTTCCCCCTTAAAAAAGACTGAATCAGCAGCTTTCCTTAGCATGGATTAGTCATTAAGTGCCCAACCCATGACAAGGAGAGCTGTTGATCTGAGGCATGTGATCTTGATAGGTCTCATCTACAATTGTCAGTCAAACTGTTTTTCATAACTGGTGAAATCAGTTGAAAATACTGAAGCAGACAACATTTCACCAACGGCCAGTTTTGGCTGGTTTAAGGGGGAAAGGGTTCGGCACCTTACGAAGAGTCAGGCCTCTGCCTTTTGAACCTTCTTTTGGGGTGAAAAAATGGAGAGAAGCATGCGCTTGTCCACAGAACAGAAGTACGTGTATCTATCGAAGTCGGCATGTCATCTCTATTAATACATGGTGCTCAAGATGTTTACTATGAAATGCCTCAATCTTCTGAACTCAAAAGCTGGAAGCTCTGTTTAATATTCATGAGCGGCACAATGGTCTTTATATATTAATGTAAGTTGGAATCTTTCTGTTGCAGCCAGGGACTTGAAATTCGAATTATCCCGAATGGGGTGAATGCAAATTCTGTTGCTTTATCGTTTTGTATTCTATCGACAGTCAGTAACACGGATTCAAGATTGAATGCTACCTGCATTGTGCGGTTGAAGCTATTCCAGGATTTCAAATTTGAAAGGCCCCTATTTAAAATCATGTGTAATAATTAACAACATACAAATAGTTGGTGGATTAGCATCTAAAACGTTCAAAGACATTCGAGATTTAGAGTGTTAAATGACAATATTTTAAGCATTAAAAGTGTTTGCAGTTTTGTTCAATATTCCCGATGCGCATTGGTCAAGAACTTGTAACAGAATTCAAAATGATGTCTCCATCTTTTGCACTTTCCAAAATGTTCTGCATTTCATTTTTAAATACTCTAGGTCCAACTGCATTTAATTTTTAAATACTCTAGGCCCAACATATAGTCTAAAATGCATTCACATTCGTTCAACACTCCCTTTCTGCTCGTTAATCAAGAGTGTGAGGACAGATCTAAAAGCAGAAATTCCGTGTATTTTAATGCTCTGAAAATATTCAAGATGTAAAATGCTCCTAATTTGGCACAGTTTAACATGCTGAGGCTTTCGTGTAATATTTACTAATGTGCAATGGCCAATAACGTTAAGACTCAAAAGTTGGTATGTCATTTCTGTCTGTTATGGTTTTGAAGATATTCAAATGTCCGTAACTACCGCAACTGAAAATATCGTTACTTGGTTTACTCTACAAAATTCACAATGGTCCGATGAAGTAAATGCGTGTAAATCAGAATGGTGTCCTTGTCTTTTACAGATTTTTTATTTTTAAGATCTGAAATTCAGGTGCCCCAACATTGCGTAATTTTCACCTGTGACACCCCTCCACAAAGGCAAGATGCCATGCAAAGCGAACAACCACATCAAATTTGATGATTTGGAATCGCGTTGTGTCTGAGATAAAAGAAAAACCAGGAAAAGAAAGAATGAACGAAGGATTTAATGAATACAGAATGATACAAGTTCAAACCTTAATTCTTGACTCTGCACTTTATCATTGTAAAATACAAACCAATGATAAAGCAATACCATATGCTGGACCTACAGTCCAATGTACAGGTATAAATCGATGAATTAATTGTAAAGGTTTCTGGTTGGACATGTTTCAGCCACCGTTTCGTATTGACTGAGGCAATACCTGTCCTGTCTGAAAACTGACTCTGGGTTGACCTTAACTGAAATATTGACCATATCTTTTTTACATGCCTTGATTGTTGGGGCAGTGCACAGAAGCACAATTTCCGTTGCATTTGTACTCAACACAGGTAAAAGTGTACATGAAGGTAGTAAACGACACTGTTACAATTCCACGGTTTACGCCATAGCTGCATCCAATGAACCACAACCAAAAGTTTCAGAATTTTAATCTATGCAGATTTGAGCATTGTAAAGTTTAAATGTTGAATATCTTCACACTTTCATAATCTTCATAGGTCTGTGCTACAGGCGCATCCAATGTATAAAAAAAAGTTACATAATTTCATTTGTGCAAATTAGGGGCAGTTGAAAAGTTTAAATGTTTAAAACCTTCAAAACCATTAAAGGTAGAGGTACCATTCCAACTTAAACCCATAGGTTTGTGCTAAAGGCACATCCAATAAACCACAAGCAATGTTGTAGAATTTGAGTTTATGCAAATTAGTGGCACTTGTAAAGTTTAACTGTTGAATATCTTCAAAACTATTAAAGGTAGAGGTACCATTCAGAATTTAATAATCTTCATATGCTGGTGCTATAGGCACATCTAATGGACGACAAACAAAAGCTGTAAATTTTAATTTACGCAAGTTTGGGGCACTTGAAGGGTTTAAATGCTTAAAATCTTCAAAACTATTACAGATAGAGGTGCAATGCAAACATTATTCCCCTTGTTTGTGCTATTGGCGCATTCAATGGACCGCACACAAAAGTTGGAGTTAAAATGTATACTAATTGGATACACTGGAGCAATTTAACTGAGGTAGACGTGTCTGTCATTTAAGTGTCAATTTAAATGAGGTAGACTTGTCGGTCATTTAAGTGTCAATTTAAATGAGGTAGACGTGTCTGTCATTTAAGTGTCAATTTAAATGAGGTAGACGTGTCTGTCATTCCTTTAATTCTTAGGTTTGTGCTAGAATTTTAATCACACGTGTATTTTGACTGTCTGCTGAGGGCTTACTTTGTGTCAATTTACTGACCAGTGTACAATTAATTCTTTATTTCAAGTAAAGTTATGAACCTTGATTAAATATTTTAAAAATCAGGGCTTACTTTGTGTCAATTTACTGACCAGTGTACAATTAATTATTTATTTCAAGTAAAGTTATGTGCATGGATTAAACATTTAAAAAATCACTGGTCTCATTCTCATAAGTTTTGCCGAAGCTGCAGCCTGTGAACGCAAAACTAAAGATTGTAGAATTTGAATTTATGCAAAGTTTGAAGGCACACAGACTGATTTCTTTTCGAAGCAAATCTTCTTTTCCAGTTTATTTATTTCTGTGTGAATCTTGTCCTCCGTTTTTGTCGGACACTTTTGTTCCAAAAAGTATCAAACTTGGCATGGTGATTGACCTGGTGCTGGAATGAATCACCTGGTTTGCAACAGTCACCATGTTGAATATTATACAACAATATTATTAAGGCCATTTGAAAGAGGCACCGTTCTAACTTTAGTTCAAAGGTTTCTACTATAAGTGCATCCCATGGACCATAAATAAAAGTTGTAAAATTCTAATTTATGCAAAAACGCGCCTCTTGAAAAGTTTCAATGTTAAATATCTTCAATACTACTAAAGGTAGAGGTACAGTTCTAACTTTAATTCATAGGTCTGTGCAATAGGTACTTCTTCAAAACTATTAAAGGTAGAGGTAAATTTCTTATTTTAATTCACAGGGTTGTGATATGGGTGCACCCAATGAACCACAACCAAGAGTGGTATAATTTTAATCTATGCAAATTAATGGCACTTGAAAAATTTAAATTAGAAAATTTTGAAAACTATTAAAGGTATGGGTACCATTTCAACTTTAGTTCATAGATTTGTGCTTTTAGACACATCCAAGAAACCACAAAAAGTTTGCAATTTCATTTATTCAAATTAGGGGCACTTGTAAAGTTCAAATGTTATATATCTTGAAAACTACTAAAGATAGAGATGGAATGCAAAATTTAATCCCCGGGTTTGTACTACAGGTGCATCCAATGGACCAAAGACAAATGTTGTGGAATTTTAAGTTATGCCAATTAGGGTCATTTGAACAATTGAAATGAGGCAGCGGTATCCGTCGGTCCTTCAATGCTTAGGTTTGTGCTGCGGTTTTAGTCATACTTGTACAGTTTGAATCAGGCCCGCAGCCAGACTTTGATTATAGGGGTGTCGCCCTTCCAAAATTGTGAACTTTTCTCAATACTGGCTTACCATACTCTAAAGTTACAAATTCATTGACACATGTGCCTACATGTGTCCTTCATCATGTCATGCATATATATATATATATATATATATATGGAGAGAGAGAGAGAGAGAGAGAGAAAGAGAGAGAGAGAGAGAGAGAGAGAGAGAGAGAGAGAGAGAGAGAGAGAGAGAGAGAGAGAGAGAGAGAGAGAGAGAGAGAGAGAGAGAGAGAGAGAGAGAGAGAGAGAGAGAGAGAGAGAGAGAGAGAGAGAGAGCGTATACACATTTACATGTATTTGCAATGCTGGCCAAAAAAGCGAAGTTTTCGCACATACATAAGCCCACATATTTAAACACCGGTCCTGTGTTCAATTTGTATATATTTACAAATTGAATATATATAAATAAATACACATATAATGTACATGTCAGGTTGTGAATACAAATTTTACAAGTACATACTAAGCTGTAAATTGAATGAAATATATCTTAGCTTATTTTTCATTAGAAAATTTACAGATCATCGTATACTCCCACATCTATTGGACAATAGTATCATATTATCAAATGTATAAACAGCTGTCATGCGAATATGCAATGTGGAATAAACCAACAAGACATTCATAACATTAAGAATCTTTTTGCATTCTGATGCTGAAAAGGTTTCACAATATACGGACATGATTGATATATATACATTTTGTTTCAAACTGTATGTTCTGGTCATCTTATGAAAGTTGGTCTGTGCTGCCAAATCAAGAAAACTGAATAAACTGCAAATTTTCGTGTTAAGACAGAATATTAATAGTAGCTATGTTTTTGTTCAATAATGAAAAGTTCACCAAGAAAAAATGTTGGTTCTGATTTTATTAGCCTTTATTTTCTGAAGGTAGCCACTAACCAAGCTATGCCCCAGTAAACTAAGTAAACTATCCTTTTTGAGGCTGCATGAACTGAATTTTTTTTTTCACATAAGCATAAGCAAAGTATATGTTGCTTGAATGATCAATAGATTATAAAACAAGCAAATATAGTCCCCTTTGGTTTAAATTATTGTAAAAACAACAGAAATTTGATCAGAAATTACAATGTAATATAACATGAATATACAAATGTGGAAATAACATCATAATGGTTTTATCAAACTGCAAATTGTTTTCAGATAATTACTGGCTCATAATTATGTGGATGAAAAGGCGTCCTCTGGAATGGTTATCTGTGTTTGGTTTGCAGTCATGTTGAAGTGCTTCAAAGATGATGCAACTGTAAATTGTCGGGTGTTAAATTACAAAACAAACACAAAGAAAGAAAATCTTTGGGCCTCTTTTTACATGTTTTAGACACACGTATTAGGAGCAATTAAGTGAAAACAGTACAGAATATGATTGAATTTTTAACTTCATGGAGTCGGACAGAGGATAGTGGACTCAGTTTACTAGGGTGCAGCTCGAGTATAATAAAACTAGTCTTTACGTTGCTACAGTTCGAAAACTCTCGTAATACTCTTATTACCAAACCGGGTATACCATAATGAGACACAGTGTGAACTCACCTTGGCTGGTTATTAAATAAACTGTACTGTACGAGCGTGAACCTTTTACAAAGCTGACAGCTATCTGTACATAGACCTTTAAAAAACATAAACAAAATGTTAAAAAATGCACTTTTTGAATTTAAAAGCTTATTTTTTTTCTCGGTATTTCCAGTGTTACCATTTTTTACTTCATCTCTGTGTTCTGTTTCTTCTGTGTTTGTTCGTTTGTTGTTGTTGTTTTTTTTTTAATTTTTCTTTTCTTTTATTCATTAGTATATTTGTTGATTTCAATTCAAATTGTTTCTTTTTGACAGTCTTCCATTCAGACCGACATACAAATAATGCTGCTTCAGTAAAAGTGACACTATTAAATGTGGACCTGAAGTTGCTGTAATTATATCGAAAAGGTCCAATATTGAATAAATTTAGGTTAAAAAGGTCCAGTGTTGCTGAACCAAGTTTCGACATAAAACGAAAAGGTTCAATATCAAACAACCACATTTTGACATAACAAATATTGAATGTAAAACGTTTCTTTTTCATTCCTTCAATAAAAGAAAGACACTCATTCATTTCTGTCTGTGTTAGATGTATTAACAAACTGGCAATAAATGAAAAATAGGTTAAAAAAACAGTCGAAAACAATTGGAAGTTAAAAGATTCAACATTTATCTTTCATTGGTGGGATATTTGTACCACCCACAGTACGCTTTCCAATAGGAAGCGTGTTTTGCAAACATGCATCTTAAACAGGTCTTGACATTGAAAAAATGTAAAAAATTGGTAAAATAAAATTTGCTCCTCTTTAATCTGCTATAATCAATCAGAATAAGTAAAGTACTCTTGGTTGAATGACTTACTGTGCGGAACTTATGCAGAGAATAATTGTTATTGCAAACACGTATAAAAAGGACTCTTTCCTTCTTCCTTTCCGCTTTTGCTGTTGTTGTTTTGCTTTATTTGGTGGTGGTATTTAGTTTGAATTTTTTATTTTTATTTTCATTTTGGGGGGTGGGTGGTGACGGGGGGTATTATTGGACCTTTTGGTGCTGATTGGGGTGTCCGCCCCCGACACCCCCTGACTCTGGGCCTGTGAATGCCTGCTAGTGACTTACTTTGCAATAATTTGTGCAGCAATGTGCAATTTTAAATTCTTTCTTTCAAGTGGAGTTATGTGCATGAATTCCACAACAGAAAGACACTGGTGTTTTTCTCACATTCTTCTATATTTTTCTGCAGGTATAGCCCATTAACACAAAAGATTGTTGGATTTGAACTCATGCAAGCTTTGAAAGCACACAGAGATATTTGTTTTGGGGACAAATCTCATTGAAGATTTAAATCTTGCAACCATGTACTTGCCTACGTCTCTTTGAACAGTTCAATAAAAAATATTGTTGCTGGAGTTGAAGAAATGTTAACTAGGCATGTTTAAAAGTCTGCTGTGCACACAGACTGATTTACTGACAAGCAAATCAAATTTTCTCGTGTCAATATTGTACAATTATGATGTCAAATATGTTTAAACCAACACTGATTCCATATTCAATGGTAATACACATGATATGCCGAAATTATATAGCCGCCGCGGTTAACCTGTTTACGAATGTGGGTCACAACGTTGACACCGAAAAAAAAAACCGACTATGATCGTGCGACACCGATAGCTTCCCATCGAAGGTTTCGGGATATTCCCTGATCAGCACCATGTTCATTTTCAGAGCCTCCAACTCTCTCATTTTGGACCGCAGATCTCCCCTTTTCATATATTTTTGAAAAGTCTTTCGCTGTCCCGCATAGCGTTCCTTTCCTACCGCTCAATCCAAAAATAGATCGGACATGTTTTCTCAAAATTACTGTCAATCACTATCCATATTAGCCTTGAAACGACAAATTAAAGTCTAAATATGCATCAGAAGTACAATGTCAACCTCATTTTCCTAAAAGTATCTTACCCGCGAATGGGCGCCGCCCCATCTGTGCCCCTTGCCCGGCTTGATTGCTTCTCTTCTTTGCACCCTCCCTCTTACTGACAGGGAAAATCTCCCGCCCATTATCTCTGAGGTTGGGGCCTCTGCATTTAACATTTTACCTGTGGCACGCACATCTTCGGTGTGCACGTTCTTAGTTAATTACTGATACATGGGTGCCGGCATATTTCACCGGAGGCTGGGCGGCTGCGTCTGAACAAGGACTAACCTCCTTGGTCTAAAGTGGATCGATGAAAATACGCTCACCTTTCTACAAGTCTCTCAACACAACTGTGCAGACAATTCAGAACGCCGTCGCGCACCGGTTCACCCAATTTAAATCCACAACAATCACCTTAATATTCGAACTCAAATCTCTGTGTATAGATAGCTCCAATCCAGTTCGTCAAAAGTTGCACATGATGCAAATATACTAAGAGAGACAAACAGCAGTACACCCCTGAACTGTATTACTGATACGTCACCTCAACGGTAGAACATCGAAACCGAAAGCAATAATATTCCCAGTTTGTGGAAGTCGATATTCAAAAATATAACAGTTTCGGAACCTTCGTACACATGCGCTAAAAAGAAAGGCGCTGCTTGCTCTCGAATGCTGTGAAGTGTGTAATATTTTGGTAAATTATTTCTGGAAAATCGATGCAATTTAGCTGGAACAATAAAAGCGTTGGTAATCTGAACTCTCAGTAATAGGCAGCTTAAGTTCTGGTTGAAGAACTAGCCCCACGTACGACTGGACCTATGAGTGTCACGTAATCGAATCGTTCAAGAAGGTCGCTAAGATTTAGGTTAACTTTTCGGCCGACACAGGCGTTCCGAGTTAGGGATTTTTTTTAACACCAGGCTTCGCGCATGCCCGACATGCCTGGTAACGCAATTCGGCGGTCCAGCTTTCCCGGGGTAATAGTAGGCCGTGACCAACACAGCGTGATGTCCAGCGAAACCCATACGAGGATCGACGTGCAACAGTGATCGTTCAGTTTCAGTGAACATGGCGGGAAATACGGACGACGGAGGAGCGGCGATTAACGTGATTGAACAGACGGGAAGTGAACTATACGACAAATTTTCAAAGATGAAAGTGGTTGACCTTAAGAAGTTTCGAAGGGACCGACCATTTGATACTTGGGGGGGGGGGGGGGGGCTATGCATTTTGTATCAACCTACTTTTTTTTCTTAATGCACACAAGATGTACATAATTTTTTTCCCTCTGACCTCAACGTACATTTTTTTTTTTTTGGTGAAGAAGTTTAGTGGGATACACATGTTCTTGAACTGTTTTAGGGTTAACATTTACAGTACAATCAATGAAGACGAAATAAACACAACATTTGGTATTTTGGAAAATTAACATTGTATATTGAAGGCATAAAGGAGACATTAATTTGTGCATTTTATGTTTACCAGTGAACTATGGTGCTATCAGCTATCACAGGTTTGCTGAACATAGTACGGAGTTAAACCTGACTTTGCCAGCCATACCACATAGGGCAAAGCCCAAATGTGCTATGGCTGACTAAGGCCAAGTAAAACTCCGTACTACGTGAAGCTAGCCTGTGATAACGATTTTATCATATTTTTAGTAATAATTATGTTGCTCGCCTGCTAAACCGTGATATAAACCATATCACCTGTTTTATTTTCGTGCTGCACAAACTTTTCTGCTAGCACCCGAAAGCAAGGCTCGCTCGCTAAAACGATATCGATATAAACCGTATCACCTGTTTGATGAAAATACCATGTGTTTGCTGCATGAGACACTGAGCGTGGTTATATATTTTGGAATAATAAACCAATCAATTCTGCTTATTATTACTAAAAATATGATAATACAGCATCTTGTTTAGTCAACATGATATACACAAACATGTACTCTTATTTGCGCAACCAAAATACTGTATGTTTCTGCTAATATATATATATATATATATATATATATATATATATATATATATATATATATATATATATATATAGTTTAAACATGCTAATATATTAAGCAGTATTGTATTTATATCCAATGTAGTGACTGTCTCAGATATACAAAGGTATACATGTAAAAATATAGTAATGCCTAAACAAGTTCTTGTGTACTTTGGATTCTGCAAAAATAAAATGACATTCTGAAAAAGTAGTATTTCTTATTGTTATTTCTTCATATCCACACCTATATGTATCCTGCCAAGCCACCAGCTAATTGTGGTCTGCACCCAACCTAGGTGAACTAGTTTAGTAAACATACAGTGAAACCTCCCTATACCGAACGCCCATGCGACAGAACAAAAGTGTTCGGTATAGGGAGGTGTTCGGTTTAGGGAGGTTTCCACATTGTGCCCTCATGTCTTATCAACCGTACTAATAGTATACAGATACCAGCTGAGATCATTATGGTGGGAGATACTCATGTTAACTGCATATACATCATTAAATAAATGAACAACAAAGAAGTAATTTTTTATTGTTTTATGATTTGGGAAAGATGTACTGACTATGACAGAGCAAAGTTCAGATGTATACATGCACATGTATATATAATTATTAAAGAACATTATAACATATAGTGTATGTTCATATTGAAATAACATGCTTAGGACCTTGCACCGATTTTAGCAGAGCTGTTGCTCATTTCAGTCTACTGTTACTCCTTGAAATTAAATCCCCTGGCTTTGGTGAGACAAACATAATGACTTAATTTGTAAGTTATTGTTCGTTAGAATGATTAAAGAAAACACCCAAAAATGGTCCAATTATCCCTGAGAGGATAGGAGCAAGCTACTAAGTGACACTTACACTTTCATCCCTCCACCCTGTTGTTGCCATCTATAAGTGACAACAGGTGTTCATCAGCTTGTCTGTGGATTGTTTCTATTGCTGCTGGTATAAACAATAATTAAGCCTGTCTCTGAAGTTAATCTGGTTAGTTTTAGCCTTATCAGTCATTAATCCCTGCAAATACACAAAAATATGCTGAATGTGTGTTCAGTACAGGGAGTTTTTTTGGGGGAAATGGTGTTCATTTGAGGTGTTCAGTATAGGGAGGTTTGCTTATAATGGAAGCATATGGGGAAAAAATTGGGACCGAGAAAAAGTGTTCAGTATAAGGGGGTGTTCGGGATATAGAGGCGTTCGGTAAGGGAGGTTTTACTGTAGTTAATAAATATATACCCAATCTGGATGAACCAGTTCAGAAAATATGGTATTAACTCGTTCCAACCTGAAGGAAAAGTATAGACACATGTGTTTTACATGGATTGGGAATCTGGCAAAGCCTATATTAATCCCCTCTCCAAGGCGGAGATGTTGGCATATACTTTTCTACCTTTTATTGGTGGAGGAAACGGAAGATCTCGGGGAAAACCACTGTTCACGATCGGAGAGGTAGTTAACCCCAACCACATGCCGCCAAGGCCGGGATTTGAACACAGGTCGCAGAGGTGGAAGGCAAGAGCGTGGCCACCCTGCCAACCGTGAACCCCTGAAGGAAGATTGAGTCAACAGCTTTCTTTGGCATGCCCTGGGCGCATTGCGCCCAGACCACGCCAAGGACAGCTGTTGACTCAGTCAACGTCCAAATGTGGCACTGAAAGGGTTTATTGCAGTTATTTATGTCTTGGCCACCCATGCGTGTTCTAGAGCCCAAGAATTGAACAGGTTTTTGTTACTATTATTGACGGAAGTTTTCGGTCCCAAATTTATAGGAATTACAAGATTATCGAGCCAAATTCATATTGAATATTGTATTTTCCTACCATTCTCGTAAATGCTTGCAACCAATTGACCATTTTGATTTGTTCAAGCACCTGGATGCATCAAACAGATGGCTTGATAATAGCAACCTGATTTAAGTCATTCACATACAATTTTGATTTTTATTCATACTATGCATATGTGCATTACGTGAAGACTAATTTATGCAAGTTACTGCAATAAAGTGCTAAAAACTTTTCAACCAAATCTCTTATATTTTGTTGAGTTGATTGAGTGCATGATATAGTCACCTTTGGCAGAGTCTACTCTAACTGAATAGAGGCACTTGTTGTGAAATGTGAATTAAACCCCTGCTCATAGGAACTTTGTTTTCCTTTTTGAGAAGCTTTCAACTGGCATCCACCATGTTTTTTTTTCAGCTCTGAAGATCCTATGACCTCTCAACCCTATGGGGAGGCTTGTCACATGATAAAAGACTATTGTAGACTGATGGAAGTCGATGGAAGCTTACGGGCACTTGGTTTGAAAGTAATGTACATACATTCCCCATGCAATAGTATCCAATGGAAGAAAATTCAAGATCGATAATTTTATCAATGTGTCTTTCCAAACCAGGATAGTACTATTAAAATGCTAAAATTACCATCATTGCCTTCAATTAATAAAGAACTATTTAACAATTGATGCTTCACATTTCTTTTTTCCTGGGGACAGGGTATTGATACCTGAGTGGCCGTGTGAAATTAACACTTTAACAGTATTGTGAAAATCCTTCTCTTGTATTAATATTTAGATATTTTATGATATTTACTCTAAGTCTCAAATGGGTGGAGTGATGACTGCAGGACTCTCCTTAATAATTTGATATTCTGCATTTACATGTATAGAATTGCCATATCCTTCCTGGGTTACAGAATAATCTGCACAATGTATATAGCCTGTAAAGCAATGGAACAAGATCACTCTTCTGCGTCATTCAAATTGGCATTTCGCAACAAATGGTGGGCTCCCAAGTTCTCAAGGAAACCTATTGACCCACTAATACACGGAATTTGATAGGAAAATAAACAGTTTTTTTCTTGGTTAGCCAAAATGAAAATAGGAACGTGGATGTATCAAATATTTTGAGAATCATACATGTACGTATATAAAAAATCTAAATGCCACTATTGATACTTTCTTTTTATTAAAGCAGTATTTTTTTTAGAGGAATGACGTACTTTATTTTTTTCAGGTGACACTACGAAGGACATTATTTTTTTCAGCAATGTTAGGACGTACATATTTTTTTTCAATAAAATGCATAGCCCCCCCCCCCCCCAAAAAAGTATCAAATGGTCGGTCCCTAAAGATTCGCGGAGTGCAGGGGTACAAATATGTGAAGAAAGACCTAGTTGAGGAGAAAGATGATACCATGGACGTGCGGAGAGCTCGATTGGAGTTTCCCGATGGGAAGAAGAAGGTGGCTTTGCCATAGTAGTAGTAGTAGTAGTAGTAGTTTTATTGACCACGGTCCAAAACAATACAAACAAACAAAATACATATATACGGATCATACAATAATCACTCAAAGAACACCAATATGTCATTGATAACTTTGAAATCATCTAAAGATTTGGCTTGTGATAGATACTCTGGAAACACTAAGCTTTACATACATATCTTCGATAACCTCCTGGACAGAAGACCTGAAAGCAATGCCAGTGCTTTAGATGCCCCATGTCATCGCCTACATAATAAGCAAATGTGACTGGACACCCAACAATGTTCAGAAGTGCCGCGAATCCAGGGGCTACCAACTTGCGGAACAGGGGCACATCCATGGGGCTAAGTTACACGTGCTGTCGAACTTTGTTTCATACAAACTTTTGTATGTGAAGGCACTTTGTACAAGACAAACCTCGCAAGGCGAGGCACCGTACCAGGTCTGGGGAATAGTCACGGAAGAAGAGGTCATCCATACCGGAGGTGCCAGTGTACAGCGTAAGAGGGCTTTAACATTGATTATTCGATATTTATTTATTTATTGTTTAATGTCGCCGATCTCAAACAAATAATAATAGCTGATCTGAAAATGCTTGAAGGCCTACAGTGTGCCAGTGATCAGGTAACAAAGTTTGCAGACAGTGTATTGCGAATTTAGGTCAGGTGCTTTACTGTTAATTTCTGATTGCCCCCCGTCAAGCGCTAATTTGGTTAGTGGTCAGCCAAGCGCGAGGATCTTCAAAGCACTGGCAGAAGTGCGCCCCAGGCTAATCCCTCAGAACTCACCGAGTCAATCAAGGGTGACTTAATGCATGGTTAGTTGTGCCACAATGCAGGCCCCGATTTGTTTTGGTTTTGTCTCAGGTTTTGTGTCAGTATTTTTCATAGTGACCGTGTTTTCTGCTATCCGAGGTACATCCTGGTATCTTACAGTTGCACACTGGCATGCTTTCTTGGAGTTACACTTGTAGGTTATTAAAATAACCGGCGTTAAAAAAAAATGACACCAACTTTCCCGTGTTAACACAATGGTTTCATGCGTATTCGCTTTTGTCAACTAGCAAACATTTTATGAAATGTTGAACTTGTTTGCGTGACATTGTCCCATTTGGCACCATAGAAAAATGAAGTCTGTAATACTAG
The DNA here is from genome assembly GCA_964020975.1 of Hermodice carunculata. Lineage (NCBI taxonomy): Eukaryota > Metazoa > Annelida > Polychaeta > Eunicida > Amphinomidae > Hermodice > Hermodice carunculata. Next base: position 93,062,330 of record OZ026615.1, on the reverse strand, counting down.
CGCTGACAAATTGTGGATTTCTCAGTTATAAACATTTCATTACAACGTTGGTATATATTATTTCTTTTAGATGGATGCCTTACGTGCAGTTCTTTGGGAACAAGAAGGAGAGCTAGAAAATGTTGTGGTATTGGAAATGACGGGCCATGAGCCCGTTGAAAGATTTAAGTTTAATTTGGAAGAAATCACAAACACAAAATGCAAAGATTACTTCCGATTTGATAAAAGTAGTTTGCCTATCCTTAAAGAAGCTCTTGGCTTGCCAGATGAAATAATTTGTTTTAACAAAACAAAGGTTTCTGGGCTGGAAGGTCTTTGTATTCTACCGAGGAGGTTTGCCTATCCGAACAGGCTAGGGGATGGTTTAAACATATTTTATTTCACTTGAAAATGGATTAGAAAACAAGCTTAATAGAGCTTATGTGAATCCTTCTCCATAGTTACATAATGTACATTTGCGAAACCAACCACTGAAATGCTCGAAAGTATATTCACAATCTAAGACATATAAATGGCAACTAAAGAAAGAAAAAAAAGAAGAGAGAGGGAGAGAGAGAAAGAAAGGCGAGGTATCCTTATACTATCCTGAAGCGTTTTGTCTTGGTGATATACATCTGTACAGCACTAAATACTGTGTGATTCCAACGGACACTTTTCAGTGGGTCACCTTGAAGTAAAATGGCTGTAGATAGCTTATTACCTAAGTGCAGGGGTTCAAAGTATTGCGATCGTAGTTGAGTGTAAAGGGGGCAATCTAACAAGAAGTGAGAGGTGTTTTCGACCGGTGCGCCACATGAACACTGTGGACTATTGATAAAATTACATCGAAATAGAAAATCATTCAAAGGACTGCAGTTGAGGCGCAACCGCGTATGGTGAATTTGTGAAACTGATTACCACCGTAAAAATGAATAGAAACTTGTTCAACGTCTCTGTTAAGTCTGCTTTTGAATAAACCTTATGAATTAGAACTTTTGGTATCGTTGTCCAAGTCTCGCCATGCTTTGATTGTAGATGGAAAAATGATTTCTTTCTCTGTTCAGAGTTGCAGAAAAGTACGAGTATTTCGCCACAAGTACGAGTGCCGTAGCCAGTTGTTACGGGTTCGGGGATTCTGTTGCTTAAGTATTCGGGTGTTAATCCGTGCATTATTTTGTAAAAATGAATTAGTTTGTGTTTTTCTCTACGTTCTTGTACTTTTCCCCATTTAGTTTCTTCGTACAGCAGACGAGAGCTGCGGTTGAAAGTGGCACCTGTAACAACACGTGCAGCAGCCAGTTGAACTCTTTCTAGCTTATCAGAGCATGTTTGGGAACAGTTGACCAGAGAATGTCGCCATATTCAAGAATAGGTCTTATAAAAACTATGTAAAGCGTTTCTAACTGCTTTCTGTCGAACATATATTTCATGCCACGTAGGCAGTCGACTCTTTTCATAGCTCTCATGTAAACGTGTTCGAGATACCTTGTCCAAGAGCAGTCCGAAGATCGAGTTATTCTAAGATGCTTGTGACACTTGGTGTCTTTTACACGGGTACCATTTAAGAACAAAAGATTTTTGCTTGAGACAGAAGAACGTGTACAGCACATACAAAAAGTTTTAGTTTCATTCATGTTTATGAAACATTGTTCTTAGTAGAAGAGTAGAAGAGCTCAGTATGATAATAAACAAAGTTGCCAACATTATATTTGATGGACATAGCCAACAGATTGCATGATCTGAATCAAAACTGGATTAATCCAGAGGAATTTGCAGCAAGTGTTTCGGCGAAAGGATGCCCTATGCACAGAATATGGGCATTCATAGACGGTACTGTGAGACTTCTCTGTAGACCAGCCTGGTACCAGTAGTCTGCATTTAATGGACACAAAAGGACACATGCACTCAAATATCAATCTGTCATGGCACCAAGGGGCTTAATTGTGGACCTTTTTGGACCTATCGAGGGTCGCAGGCATGATTCTGCCTTGCTGCAGGAAAGCAGTTTGCTAGAGCGCCTGCATTGCCCGAAATTCCAAAATTATTCAATATATAGAGATCCTCCGTACCCTCTCAGGCCACAGCTGACAGTACCTTGTAAAGGAGCTGCCCTAACAGCTGAACAGAGGCAGTTCAATATGGCCATGTCTAACGTTAGAGAGTCGGTGGAATGGGGCTTTGGTACCATGGCGCGTACTTTAGCATTCCTGGACTTCAAGATAACCTGAAACTTTGTTTGCAACCCATAGGACAGTATTATCCTGTTGCAGTAATACTGACGAACTGCTACACGTGTATGTATGGAAACCAGGTCAGTCAGTATTTGGCATAGAACCCCCTACTCTACAAGAATACCTGCTTTAAAAGCAGCACTACTTAATGGCTATATGCGTTGCCATTTGATTGGACGCTGGAAAGTGCATCCCATCAGCATCATTAAATACTTACCTGCGTTAATTGCACCTGAATTGAACACTGAGCTCGTGCTTCACTTGGAATGAACATCATTAAATACTTACCTTCGTTGACGTTTAATTCGACACTCATACTTTGTTCCAAGACAGAACTTTACTGCAAATGTTTCGTTTGTTGAAAATGGTTTATTGCATTGAACATTTACCGGTGGTCTCTTATCAGAGAGACAACAGAAAACAATGTGGGTTTTTTTTTCTGCGAGTGCTAATTACCACATCGATATAACTTTATTAATATGGTAATAAATAGTTCAGCATCACAGATACTAAATTTGCTGTGGTTGAGCAACAATAAAAATAAATAAATAAATAAATAAATAAATAAATAAATAAATAAATAAATAAATAAATAAATAAATAAATAAATAAATAAATAAATAAATAAATAAATAAATAAATAAATAAATAAATAAATAAATAAATAAATAAATAAATAAATAAATAAATAAATAAATAAATAAATAAATAAATAAATAAATAAATAAATAAATAAATAAATAAATAAATAAATAAATAAATAAATAAATAAATTATTTTGGGTCAAACTCTGCTGTTAAGTCGGGTACAGTCGCATTTTATTTACGTGTCCCTTCCCCCCTCCACGTTGATTCCGAACAACAACTTGACCAGGGCGGCCACGAGTGTGTTCACTGGATAGCGAGTGGGGACGCAAACTGGGAAATGGGTCACGTTTGTCAGAAAACTTTTTACGGTGTCCAATATGTTGTAGGCATACCCTAAGAAGCGAGCGTCAGCATTACAAAGTATCGATAATAACGTCGATGGATCAGGCAGCAGCACTTGGTCGCCAGGTCCCTCTACCGGCCCTTTGCTAAGGGACGAACAATTAGAATGTTGGGGGGGGGGGGGGGCTATGCATTTTAGTAAAACATACAATATTTTTTTCAGTTGCCCATAACAGTACATTTTTTCGACCCTACCTCACGGTACTTTTTTCTTAATACTGAAACCAATGGATGCATATATTTTAGCTACCATTGTGCAAGAAACTTATAACGTCAAGAGAAGCATTTTAGAAGCCTTAAATATGTCTGGTCCGTTTGAAAATAGTGTGAACATTGCCTGCAAAGCAGACCAGGTTTCGTGTTAGTACACTTGGTCTGCCCTTCTCCGACAGGATTTCATTTATAGTAAGGGAAACAAAACTATACTGTGACCCGCCTCCGAGACTGAGACATCAATCAGGAAGTTCATCATTATTGCCAAGACTAGCAGCAGCCTATCGTCCCTAGTGCACTGAAGCCTGTTACCATGGTAACAACACTCAGCCATTTAGAAACTGAGTCACTTTTCCAGCGCTAAAACAGCGAGCTCTGGGCAGACCCCAGCAGAGTTGACAAAATACGCACCTTGGGTCCGCTTGGGAGGCAAATGTGAACACGGAGCTTCTAAAAAGGAATCATTTGAGGGTCCAGGGAGTGCAGCCACCAGAAGCCCAGAGGTTATGACAAAATTACGCTCCATTTGGAGGCCTATTTTGTCACTAAAGATCTAATGTTTATACCCTAGAAACCCTGCAAAAAAAGACCCAAGTTTATGACTGGCTATTCTGGGGTAAACATCTGAGAAGAAAGAAAACAGAAAATATTCTGACAGCACCAGTTTTATTTTTGCAAGAATCTCTCTCTCTCTCTCTCTCTCTGTCTCTCTCTCTGTCTCTCTCTCTCTCTCTCTCTCTCTCTCTCTCTCTCTCTCTCTCTCTCTCTCTCTCTCTCTGTCTCTCTCTCTCTCTCTCTCTCTCTCTCTCCCTCTGTCTCTCCCTCTCTCTCTTGCTTTACGACCAAATCTTTCCGGAGTTTTATATCTTTTATATTGTTCTATATCTTTAAAAAATATTACAGATAGACACAAAGATCTAACTTACACATGTAGGCTTGAGGCAAGCAGCAAATCCAAAAGCATACAAACAAAACTTGGGGAATTTTAATGTATGCTAAATTCACCAAATTTCTCCAGAATCCACAACCAGGCTTTCAACTGCTTGTTGCATAACCTACTGCTTCACCTCCATGGTGCTAGGCAACCACTTTGCATTCATAATTAATTTTCTTGAACTTGTCTCATAGACAGCCTTCTGTCCATGCATACTAGTTGCATGGTTTGGAAGGTTTGGGTCTTGTACCAAAAAGGGGGGGGGGGGGATCCCAACAGCTATGTAATGAGGCTCTCAACAAAATACAGAGAATCTCTTTCTGTTCATGCAAGAACAGATCCTCTCCATGCTGCTATATTTACCAGGCAGGCACTAGTTCCCATTAGTGCTGGACTGAGCTGTCAGTGCACCATGACTGAGACTGATGTCCTAGCTGGTGTGTTTTTGCCTGATGCTATGTCAGTCTGCTGAGCTTATCAGTCCCAAGGAAACACAGACTCGGGACTTCTAGGCAGAAAAAGCCTGATTGTACCCTCTGTTACAAATAGACTACATACCATACAGTGCTGAGCTGGCCAGACCCATGAAAGTATGGTCTTTCTCAATGATTGTTCTCACAACTTTGTGAATTTTGAAACAGTGTGTGGATTTGTGTCATCTTAGTGGACACTTTTATATCTTTGTTTTCTTGTAACCAGTGAGATGAAGCCTGTTCTTCATAGCCAATACTGAGACAGTATAGTGATTGTCTCCGTTCACAGGTACATGTACATGTAGTTTCATGACAGCTTCTTTTAAAATTTGTTTATGTATAAAGGAAGAAAGACAGTCTTGTATTGTATGTATACACATCCCCTTGAATATTAATATGTGTATACTGTACATGTATATGTGCATGTATAAATAATGTACATGTACATGCACATATACTCATCCATACTGCCCAGAAGGGCTAACCGTCTCAGGAGTAGGCACTTTTCTCTGGTCCCAAGGGTACCCACAAAGCAGAAGTTTCACTGTATAATTAAACACTGGAATTGTGTGGCTGGGTGCAAACCCAGACATTTCATTTCATTCTTTCTATTCAAGACCAAGCTGGCCCGGAGATTTTCTCATACACTCCCTTTTGGAAAACCACCAAACTTGCTATGGTGACTGACCTAACCACAGAAATTGTGCATCTCATTTGGAATAGTCATAATGTTTAAAATTAAATTAATCTTCTACAAGTACTTTTTCCACATACAGTTCTACAAAGGTGTAGACATGGAAAATACAACATTTTCTCCATGAAACATTCAACTGTCCCTGGATGCGGTTGCAGTATGGATGGTTTCTTTTCAGGTGCACTTTGCCGTCTATAATTTCCCAAAATGGGAAGTGCTTCTTGGGCGCCACTATCTCTAAACAGCCAGTGTGAGGGCACTTTACCTCCACAGTGCGGCCGTTGCCTATCATTTTGTCCGGAGTAGCTGCAAAAAATGAAAATTTCCTGTGGACAGACAGTCCAGCTAGTAGGACTTAAATATCGAATGTATCTGTGAACTGTTTTTGATAGCAACAGGTTCATATACCTTGCCATGGACCACAGAATCAACAGTGAGAGCTTTCCTTGTGTACAAAGACTCACCAAGTTTATTAGTATTTCGCCCGTCAGTCATGTGTATTATGTCCCCAAATCTTGATGCAGTGAGTCTTCACTGCCGTTCACTGAACTACTCTATACATTTGGATTGCTTTATGGTTGCCTTTTCAATCTGCGTAACTTCCTCCTCATCAACGTGCAAGTGTAATTATTATTTTGGTGCCAAACACTATGAAATAGTGACTTTTTAAATATCAAGTGACACATTTTGAGGTGTCTGTTGTAGTCATTTTACTTTTGTTTGCAAGGAAAGACACCCGTGGTCAACCTGCAAGTACTAACATTTAATCAATAACAGATATAAAGTGTTTTTTTCTCTGTCTCTCTTTTTGTCTTTTGCTGTTGTGGTACAAGAGGTGAACGAATCATCATGACAAACTGAGATCAATATTCCTTACACGGACTGGATTTTTCTATTTTATAATACGACACTTCTTTTCATTCATGCGTTTTGGGGCACAGAAAATGAAGGTTTAACCATAGATTCCACAAAGGTAGTGGTAAAGTTCCATTACTTTAAAAATACAATATTCAAAGAAAACTTTTGATATTTGTACCTAGGTGTAACAGTTCCTTTTGAGAAAAGTATTCCGTCCTTCCGTACACTTTTGAAACATTCTCCCCAAACATTCTCTTACTGCACAAAGGTGGCCCCAAGGAAGTTTTAATGTTGCATGTTGTTGTACAATCTCCATGTTAACAATTTTATTATAACAAAAAACAAAAATATAGTGTAATGGTATGAAAGTGAAAATGGAAATGAAGATACTGTGCTATGCCCAATTGAGGTAGGTTCTCCCAATCAGCTTCAAGACAACGTCAACAAGCTTTTTTTGCAAATGAAAAATGATTTATTAACAAGGCATTGTTGAAATGTATACTCTCAGAAAATATGGTACAATGGCACATATGATGTAAAGGCATTAAAACGTCTAGCAAAAGGTAGAATATTGTATTGTTGATACCTAGAATGAATTAGTAGAGAAACTGCCTTTTTATAACAGGTGTAATTGTTAAGGAGTGTGATCACCCAGTGCAATTTCAACTTTTACACTTCCTTTAATCAGTGTCACAGCCAACATTATACAGACGGAGAGTCATCTACTTTTCGTGTACAGTGGATATTGCTGTTGCAGCTGAAACACAATTATTCTACTCTATATAAAAATCGCTGAAACTACGACAACCGCGCCACCCTAAACATGTTGTACTCTGTCATCATGCCATTCTTGCCACACCCTGTACTATATCACTCAAAAATGATTGACTATATTAAATATGTAATTTGGTGTTCCAAAAAGGACTATGAGATGTGTATTCTGTGCTTCTAACGCCACCGCTGGCTCAAACCAAGCAATTCCCTGGAGACAGGACTAGACCTAGTGTAGGCTTGTTCATACAACAGGCCAAAGACCTCATTGTCATGCTTCTATTCACTTGCCGAACATGGCCACCGAAATGCATTTCTATAAAAAGCTGAAAGTTCAGTTATCATTTGTAGGCAGGGAGTGGTCTCCACAGTTTTCTTGATTGGCACAAATAAGTGCCTTCCGTCATATCATAGCACCCATAGCTGCAACAGAATATCTGTGACTTGCTTTTGGACTTTTTCATGTGGTGAGGCAGCTGGTGACTGAAAGACAAATGTTGTCAAAAAAAAAAAAAAAAGGCCATACAGTGGTATGCATAAGATCGTCACAAACCTTTCCAAGAAAGTCTGTGTTAAGCAAAAAAGCATATACCTCATGTTTGAATTGAATGTTGTGTTTTTTGTGAATGTAGTTTTTGTTGTGCGAGTGCCGGAATTTACCATCTGGTGTATTAAAAAAATGTGGGCATTACTTCAGAGACCCACTGTACCACAGCAAAAATCACATGATGCTACCAGATATACTGCACGACATAATACCAGACACGTCTACCCCCTTCCCACCCCCCCCCCCACACACACAGAAAAAGAAGTAATGATGGTCAAGTAATGTTTACTTATAATTTAATACTCGAAAAATAAAAGCTTCTAATGGTAAGAGCAAGAGAAAAGCATCCGGGATTGGCGCTAGGAAAACCAAAGATCACAGGTCCACTCTTTAGGGCATAGCTAATCACGGACAGTACACGTTGTATAACGTTCTTTCTTTCTTTCTTTCTTTCTTTCTTTCTTTCTTTCTTTCTTTCTTTCTTTCTTTCTTTCTTTCTTTCTTTCTTTCTTTCTTTCTTTCTTTCTTTTCTTTCTTTAATCACGGACAGTGCACGTTGTATAACTTTTTCTACCTTTTCTTTTTCCTCTTTGTTTTTTTCTTTCTTCCACTTCTTTCCCCCTTTTCCGTTTCTCCTTCTTCCTCTTTGTTTCTTTTTTTCTTTCTCTCCAGATAGAAATTAAATTAAAGCTTGATGTTGTATTAGCTTATCTCAACACAATCTGGTATTATGTGTTAACAAAATCCAGGAGCATTTTTTCTAATGTTATTGCACAATAATAAGTGGTGGGCTAGCTAAATTAATAGGGGATGTTCAGAGACGTATATTTCACGTGATACCCTATCTGTTGACTTAGAGTACATATTAAATCAGTTCTTGTGGGCAATCAGTCGCCAATCAATCAGGTGGGATATATTTATCCACCAGGTTGCGCCGGATGTAAGGAGCTAGATATGTAGCCTCCGTGCCACAGTCTGCAAAACACGTCCTCAGTTTTCATTTACAATTTCTTATGGGTGAAGACTACTCTACAGAAAAATATAGACTAGATCAGGAGTTTTGAAAAAGAAGTTATTTAGAGTACGCCAGATCTCTGAAGAAATTTAAGACTTTTTGAGACGGGCTTCTTCGTCTTATTGTCTTTTAACATTTATATTACCATATATTTACTGGCCAAATAATGATTTCCTGTTATGCAATACTGACCTTGAGGTATGTGAGGCAACAAGTGAAAAAAGAGCTACGTATATTGTACATTTTAACCACTGGGTACAATCTGCACCCTGTCGTTCATTGCGTATGCTCGTGGGCAGCATAGCACTCCTCTCGGCGCTGAGAATAGACTAGCTCAGTTAACTTCATGAGCAAAGAAACTGATGCATCTTGATCATGGATCAACGCATTTATGGGTGACAAAGAGCAGACAAAGCTGCACATATAATCATTGCTGTTAGCATGCTTCCAAACAACACAACATACATCACAAGAATCAATAGAGTATAGCGGGTGCGAGCTCTCACAGAAAAGCTAAACTCTTGCTAAAATCCCCGGTACACACGGAAACACCTCACCACAGTAAGTCTATAAAGTGTCCAACTGAACAAAATCCACTTGTTTCTCTTAAAACTAAAATCTACTTCAAATATTAACAAGTTAAACATTAAAAATAAAGTACATGAAAATACATTATGGTCCAAGAAACACTCTTGTACCCAGTACTAATGGGTTTTTTTTCTGAGCAGTTCATCACCTTGACACAACGCGTCCGGCAAAATTCATATGCAAATGCCATTTCTGTTATGGTACTTGCATTTGCCTGCATAATCATACAGACAGGAAGCATGTGCGTATGTTCGTTTTCAAAGCTCACAAATGGAAGTAGTTTGCTCTAATATAATTGATTTCTCGACAAACACGCACCCTCACAAACTACTTTTCTTTTCATAATGTTAGTAATTGATACTATAAATATTGCGCAAAAATGGTGTGTGTGTGTGTGTGTGTGTGTGTGTGTGTGTGTGTGTGTGTGTGTGTGTGTGTGTGTGTGTGTGTGTGTGTGTGTGTTGAAACATTTATCATCGGCTCAATCAGCCTTTTTATCCTCCTCCCATATGTACATTTGATACTTGGTCCAAATATAGTTGCCATAATCAATCCCTGGCAGATCTGAACCGTGACGCATTCTGTCATGTTGAAATTACAGTCATATCCTGATGTAGCGTGAACAAATTTCTCATCAGAATGAATTTCTGGCAAACGTTCAAAGTGTTTCCATTTCTTTATCTGCAGTTATGTACTTTGCCCCGTATTGCGATGTCTTTCTTAATGGTTTCATCATACAGGCTTCGTCAGTTCTTAACTGAGCAAAATGGTTCTGAAGAGATATTTCCCGGTCAACAACTTCATGTTACCACACATACATACACACGCGAACGCACACCCGTGCGCGTCGCTCTTATGTACAAAGCAAAGATGCGTCATTTTTTCGATCTGCCACGAGGAGCGCACATTTCTGCGTTGTCCGCAAGCTGGACCCATCGCATAAAAAGAGGAATCCAAAACACTTTTAGTGACATTTTAGTGCTCAAACATTTCGCTGCGCCGCGCATAATATTTTCTGGTCATTCACTTCAATCAAGGAGCCTGCTCCTATGTGATCAACCTGAAACAGAACATTTGACCTACAAGAGACACCATTGGTCAATAAAGTCAACAGCATCTCCTGCTATTGCATGCTGTTTGGGAGATCTGCTGGTGGTCTCTCTCAACAGACCTCTGCACAGTGATTCAAATTTCACGACAATTTTATCGTCATAATCAAAGTGGCCACTCAGCAGTTGATAACATACATTTGCACTCACATATTTATCCTCTCTTTGGTATCAGCGCGAGGACGATCACTGGATGAAGGTCTAACCTAAGCTGGTTCCCAACCAGGTATCTGTCCTGCAGTGATCAGTCCTCTGGATATGTCATCATAAATGTCAATTGGATTCTGCGATACTTAAACCGAAATCAGTTTCACTAAACATTTTATACTGTAAAAATGAAATTGTTTTTCTTTCACTGATAAGCAATCTCAAGAGATGACTTCGACGCCCCTGAGATGAGAAAGAGGTATACGCACCAAACCGGGGAGGGGGGGGGCACATACTCAACATCAGGGTGGGTGTGTGCCTCGGACATTTTATACAATACCTTATCTTAATCCTACACCAGATGTAAAAAGGTACCCTTATCCTGTAATGTGTTGAAAGGAGTGCTGCTTTGGTACATCCTAATTGTTACCCCTATCCTAATCCAGGAGTGTACGTTTCGGGGGCCTTTTCTAATCCTGGGAGTAATGAAAACAGGGCCTTTCCCGCAGCACATACCCAGTACAATCCTACATGGAAGTACCCCCCCCCCCCCAGGGCACCAAAACAGAAGCATCACTCTCAAAACTAAAATCTGTGACATGTACTATGATTGCACAGATTTGTTAGAAGATTCTCAAACTTGTAATTTTTTTTCAGAAAGCATGATACATGAATAGAAGTTGTGGAAAAGCTAGACTGATCATATGAAAGCTCTTCTTCACAATTTTGATATATTCTACAATAGTTTTAAGTATGAATTACACGAAAATTCAATTAAACTGGCAAGACTTTTTAACACTGAGAAAGACAGCATAAAGGGCATGAACTTGCAGTTTTGTCAAGAGGATCTCTAGTGTCCTTTTCAAACTTGATAATGAGAAATTGTATGAAAATATTTTGGAAAATGTGAATCACTTTCGCTGTAACTCAAATGTATATTTGGAACAACCCCATCTTTACACAACACATCAACGTGTGTCCATATACCGGTTATAGAGTTGGATTCATGAGCGTGTTTCTCACGCTGCCTCCATATCAAGTTTGTTCCTTTCAGGATCGACATGACACAGGCGACTGCCACACTCCCATGCTGGTGGTGCCCCGCCAGGCTTCACAACGGTTTGTGTTATGATTGGTTCAGAGAATTCTTGGGCACTCCCACAAGTCCATTTCACAGAACCAAGTGCTTTCGCCGACAGTTGGTTTGCCTGATGTTGGTCTCGAGCAAACGCATTGGAACTGATACTGAGTGTGTGAACGAGGGATGTATTGTCTCTTGATATTGGCAAGGATGCCTCCTTCTGTTGAGCATTCCAACCCCATTATCGCCCAATCCTGCAACAAATAAATCTTCCTGTTGTAACAATGTAGCTGACACGTCTCATCATTTAAGTATATCATGTGTTCAAATTAATCTCTGCTTGGTTGGATTTGATCATGATTACTTAGACGTAGGGCAATTCTTAAATTGTCACATAAACTTCATTCTCTTTCAAAATACTAAAAAGTGCATTTCTGAAATGTTATAATAGGAGATTTGTTTATTACAAAGTTGTAATGAAGGCTAATTTGCGATGTTTCTACAACAATAACATATAGTCATTATCATTTTATATTGATTCAAATAATTCAGTACAAAAATAGCCTTAACTGTATGTACGGAGCAGTCAAGTGCAAAATGAATTTAAACGATGTCTCACTTTAAAAATTATGTTCTTTTCACTGGAGTCGCTCAATTGTTGTTTGTTTTTGCTTGTTTTTCATGTGTAATTTATACCTTCCAACACCTGTATATCAAGGACAATTAGCTAGTCATATAGTCTTGGCAAAACCGAATCCTCTCATGACAGCACCCAACAAGCGGGATGTCTGAGCAACCCGCCGTCACCTGATCTTGATACTTTCAACCGAAAATAAGTCCCACCCGGTTCAACGGATGCTCAGAAACGTTTGTGTGCAATTACAAACCCACTGGCCAAACGGCTTTGTAAAAGAAAATTCATAAGATTTTGCAAACAAATAAAACAACCACCAAAAACATCAACTGAATAAATAATCATAATAAAAAATCAGTCGCGTAATACCGCTTGTTCGAACTTAATAGAAGCTCGCCCAAGGCCCATCTCCACCAGGTTTCAAATCAATCTGGTTGACACTTCAGGAAAGAAGTCAACAGTGTGAATTACTATTACAATCTTCATCGACCTACATGGTAATCAACAGGAATGTACGCATTGACCAACAGAAAAATCGTGAAAAATCAGGGGTTCGAAACATCACCACCTAGCGAACAGCTTCGACTGACCCTCCCATAAGATACACTTCTACCGCGTTTCAGCAAAATCTGAGTTTAACGCTTTCGGAGAAGTCGAAATTAGCATTAACACACAAAATTTACAGAAAAAAATGAAAAAACCATAGCGTTACCCGTTGAACAAATGAAGGTCTGGGAGTGCGTACAAGCGTCCCTGTGCTATTTCAAAGCAATAAGAACAGCACTTTTGAGAAGATTTTTTAGATTTGCAGAAAAAAACACACAAAAATTTACAAAAAAACTAAAGGTGGCTGCAGCACGGCCAATTGAACAAACCTAATAGAGACCGAGCCAAGCTAGATCCCCACCAGGTTTCAGATTGATCTTGCTGACAGTTTTGGAGAAACACTCAAAAATGTGAAGCACCATTGCATTCCGTGTTGACTTGCATAGAAATCAATGGGAATGCTTATATTAACCGATCAGTACCAGTGCACCCAAAAATCCATATTGTTTTAATCAGAGTGGCATCTGTTGAACAAAGTAAGGTCTAATCTCTGGAAGTGTCCGTGTGTAACTTCAAAGCTGTTGGCCGAGGTTTTGCCAAAAATGAACAAAAAATTCAATTAACTCATTCCATACTATGGTGACTTGCCAGGCAGTGCCAGAACCGCTGACTTAAGACTATAGGCATGTTGGTACTTGAATGGAGTTTTTTTCATGAAGAATTTAAATGTGCAACTGTCCTCTTAAATCTATTTAAATATACGGAAAAATCAGGGACTGGTATGGAATGACTTAAAACATCCAAACATCACTGGACCATTACCAATTGAACAACATTAGTGGAGGCCCACCCGAGGAAGATCTGTACCAAGTGTGAAGTGCATTTGAAGAAGTCGAAAATGTAATTTTGGGAAGACAAACGGACAGTCATATAAAAACATATATAGCTTAATCCGCTATATTTTGACAATGTGCACTTACAGAATACAGGTTCCGACTAAAATCTTGCAATCCTTATGACGGGTGTTCTTCATAGAGTAAACACATTGACCTTCAGTTTTAAAAGGTACTAAATTGATCAATATTCTTAAAGGTTTTCAGTAATCGCTAATATGTTTGACTACCATACAAAAGTACATACTTCTCGTATATGAAACCTTTATTTGAATATAGAAGTGTTATTTAGGATGGCTGTGCTCAGGCCGATGAGTTTTTATTATTGGAAAGAGTCCATGCAGCCCACATTGTCTCTGAGGCACCGAAGAATACATACATAGCTAAACTGTGGGAAGAAACTGCATGGGAAACATTTGGGAACAGATGGGAGCAACAAAATCTGGTTCTGATGTACAAAATATACACCTAAGAAGTTTATGCCTGATTACTTGTATGATAAAGTATTCGGTATGGTACACTGCTATACCGCTCACGATGGGAAATCCACTTAAAATTACTGCCGAAAAATGTCAAACAATATGACTGTCCTGATCTTTTTGTCACCCATTACTGAGCAATGGAACTTACAGCCAGTACGTATTCCAATTCTGAAAATGTGTCTGACCTAAGGAATAATTTGAAGAAAGGTGCAGACTGAAACCCCACACAAAACACACATTTTACTTTTTGGTAGCTTGCAGATCCCTGCGTATCTTTTATACTTCACTTCTTGAATTTTGTACTGTTTGAGATATTGCTATCCTTAGTAAGTTGTAATATCAATGCCATATGTACGCGACTTTGCCTTTACTATCTGTATGCCTATTGTTGTCACGGGAGATCTATGTATGGCACAGCTCTATTATTCAATGGATCAAAAATTGTTTAAACCAAGAACAGCAATAAAAGTACAAAAGTTGAGTGAAATAAAGCTTTTTTAAGATTTCTGCTTTTTTTCTTTTGTTCACACACTGAATGATGGGAAAACTTACTAAAATACAAATAAGGAATCAGACATTTTCGAAAATAGTTTTATCAAATAAATCCACAGTTTGCAAGCTTTGCACCAATGAATAAGTTATGACACTATGTGAGCGAATGTATGGCGCTGTCGGACAAGAAGTGGTGGCACTAGAACTGTTACTGGTAATCATGTCGTATTTCCGTCAGTCGGTCAACATTGAAGGAACTGACTGTCACATCGGCAACTACATTCCAAACAAGTTATACGGTTTGAGTGCCTCAGTCTGAGACTGTAAGTGGTGATGGTCTTTGGTTAGTGTGTGATCCGTTTAATTTTATTTCTGCCTAGATGATCCCATGTTGTTCTTGCGTTGAGCGGTACAAAACGACACATTTTTAATATTGTAAGCTTCGTTTTGACTGTTCACAACAAAATAATATCGTCCCTTTGGTCAGGTCGCCACATAAAACAAATTTGACGTAGAGTTGTGGCATAGTACTATTAGTAGTGGCATAAATTATTTATGAGTGCAAAGAAATGACACAACTGATGACGCTGCACTCTCTTTCCCAATCCCTTTAAAAAATAAATATGTTTAAACCAACTGATGACGTAGACTAGTGGCATAGTAGTGGCATAGATTACTTGTACATGCAAAGAAATGACACAACTGTTGACGTAGAGCTGTGACATCGTATTGATATAGATTATTTATACACAGATAAAATGGCACAATTGATGATGTATAGCTGTGGCACAGAAGTGGTACAGACTGCACGTGCAAAGAAATGACACAAGTGCTGTAAGTCGTCACCACCTTACACGTTGGAAGGATAAATTTTCAAGGTTACTCACCTCTGCATGTTCTATAGAGGGCGGTTGCCACACTGTTTTCGCTTGGGACCCCAGGGTTCCCTCTGTAAAGCGTCGATAGCGACACTCAGACAAGTGCCCTGTCCCCTGCAAAATGAAATTACAGAATGTTGTCTATGCTCGTGATCTTTCATTTTGTGATGCAGGAAGAGATCTTACACAGAGTCGTGAATCCTTGATGGATCGTGTAGTGATGAATTTGTTTTCGTGAAGCCTTCCTATTTCTTCAGATATATGGAATCTCCAGGCTCCTTTATTACCATTGAGTATTTGTTTTGTCCCTTGGACAGACCAAGTTCCGTGCTTCCCACACCGCAGTACACCATAGTACACATACCATATTCTTAGTACAAAAGAGCAAAAAAAAAATCAAGTTCCAGTCCAGTTACGAAAAACTGCCACACAAAGGGAGGAAACAAAATATACTGGTAGGATGGCACAGAATGGAGTGTAAACACAAAGACGACTGGTCAGTTTAGCCGTCTCATGAAAAATCGCGTACAAAATTGTCTAGAAACTCTTGAAAGCTTGATCATTCAAAGCAAGTTACTTATTTCATTTTCAATTCCATTGGTAATGAACAATAAATGCCGTGCCCGTCAAAGAAATTTCACTCTTAATAAGTTATTTATTTCATTTTCAGTTCGACTGGTAATGAACAATAAGTGCCATGCCCGTCAAAATAATTTCACTCTTCTATGAAATTATTGAAAAGGGCGCGGATTGGGTGGGGATGCGCCCCTCCCGTTAAATAGGATTTCTTGCTTTTCTCCTCAATAAGTCACAGGTTTGATCAACATTTATAGCAAAAGACGGTCATTTGGGGGCTTGCTAGTGCCAGGAAAGGGTGAAAAGGGGTGTATGAAATGCTAAATTGAGGAGCTTCGAGGGGCTTCGCCCCCTCGGTCCCTAGAAGGCCTTGGCATACTTAGCACCATTCACCCGCTCACAATTTTTTTTCAGATCCGACCAGGCCATGTGTATAATAATCCATAAAAATGAAGTCTCACAGAGCTGTTGAAGCCCGGTATCATATGGTCAAGTTTTCTGCCCATTCGTTTGATCTTCGCTTCGAGTGTGCCCTGCATTGTCTCAACACGTTGCGTTCTATCTGCAGCCCGGGCATCCATGTCTTTTAGCTGTGTCAAAGAAAAAAGAAAATTAAGTAAACACTTGTTAGAATTGAACATCATCTTGATACTCACCAAGCCATTTATAAACGAACGGATATGAAAGAGGAGAATTTGTGTCAAGAATATGTATGAATCATTCGATGCACTGCCCACCATGATCCATCGACTGGTAAGGATATTGCAACACAGGAGGAAATACTCCGAACTATGATCTATATTATTATTCCGCAAAAATATTTTTCAGCCCATGCAATGGGAACAGAACTGAAGACCTTAGGAAAAAATGGGGAATGAAATCCAACGTCACCACCCCGACGTAAAATTCAAACTTAATCACTGTTGGTTCGATAACTCAGGCCAACTGTATAAATGATAGATCCTTCAGCTCCTGCTACTTGTAAAATGTACATACAGAAAAAAACAGATACATGTACCAAGATACAAAAGTTCAAAATACAACATAAAATAAAGAAAAGAAAAAGAAGAAGAAGAAGAAGAAGAAGAAGAAAAAGAAGAAGAAGAAGGAGGAGGAGGAGGAGGAGGAGGAGGAGGAGGAGGAGGAGGAGGAGGAGGAGGAGGAGGAGAAGAAGAAGAAGAAGAAGAAGAAGAAGAAGAAGAAGAAGAAGAAGAAGAAGAAGAAGAAGAAGAAGAAGAAGAAGAAGAAGAAGAAGAAGAAGAAGAAGAAGACCGACCGCGGTCCTGCTGATTTAAGGGAGCACCAGCACGGTTGGACATGATGCTAAATGAAGCATATCTTATTTATATTGAGTAATGGATTAATACGATCCAGGACTTTGCCGGACACACATGGACTCGTAAGTGCACAGCAGCATATGCTGCAAGATTAATAACAGTACAAATCAACGTGAAGTTAAGCAAATTTACGTCGAGAACAGCATTAAACGAAAATTTTGTCGCAAATTACATTTTGTATCATCATTAACTGGAATCATCTTTACATTTGAAATTTTCTTCTACATTGAATAAAATTTAAAATGAGAACCAACTGCCCATTTTTCTTGAGGGAAACAGAAGCAATATGTATGACAATAGACACATGATAAGAAACACCTCAAACACTTTGTCAAAATAAGAGTCCCACCTATCGAGGCTTTAGAATTGGAAAGTAAAACTGTAAACAATTAAAAGATTGTGTCACTTCAAGTACTATAATTCCTAATAACTTTGACATGACAACCATCTTAATTGTGTGAGTCATTCGCCTTATGAATATTAAGACTAGCAACAGAAAGACTGACTTGCATACATACTAAGCAGAGACACGGAGCCGCAACCAGAGACACATGTTCGGTTATTCTATGCTCCGAAACGTGTTCTGATAGCTACCAACTGACCACCTGTTCTTATATTTCATGCTGAAATAACATTTTCAAAAATGTGTTGCATGTCTTTCGATTAAAAAAATTATAAAAAACAAAACAAAAACAATTGTTCAACATCGCTGTGTCTGTGTTGAAGCGGCAGGTAGTGACAGGCATGGACATGGAGGGTGTACAATCTGGATCCATGATTTCACGTATTCCTGCTATCTTTATGTTGTGGGACACTCGGATATTTTTAATAAAAACAAGAAATGGCAATCCCTGCAGCATGCTTCCCTGTATTTTGTTTTACCATGCCGGAATTTCAGAAGGCTGGCAGTAAGCGATGGGTAAAAATTGTACTGTCTCGGACTGGATGTGTTACATCGGGTTTGAGCTGTCCGGAATCACCCGTTTAAAGACGTTCGGTACACCGCGTTATGCGCAACCATTTATGGTCCAATGTCTCTATGCAGTTAGAGCTGGTATTTGTCGATACCTGCACTAGCTGCTGTTCGCTTTTCCTATTTTGCACAGTTCCGTTTGAGAAATATGGATTGTTTGCGAAGAGTGAAAAGGAAAAAGAATGGGCGGTTTGTTAACAAGTGCCAAAACAAAGGACTAAATGCTTTAAAACAAGGCAGAATACGTCGAAACACGGCAGTGGTAGACCAAAACGCATGTACACAATCAGCGAACGCTGACCAAGCCACCGTCGAAAGTGCCACGCCCACTTCCCCAATGCCACATGCACATGTAAACACTGACAGTAAAAACTGGGACGAAGGTCGTAGAATAGTGGAACTAAGTGTACTAGCCGATAATCTTGTATGCGAGGAATGTAAAAAAAAAAAACATTGTCCCTAAAAATACAGAATCAGAAAAACGATATGGCTTGGCCAGTGTACTTTACATTTCTTGTGAATGTGGTACGATAAACGCTGTCCCAACTGGGGGGGGGGGGGGGGGGCGCAGTAATTCCCCAGCGTCAAAAGGTGGCACAGGCATATTTGACAATGTGCTGCCTGTGTTACTATTCGACAATGTATTAAGGCAACTATAATTTTGATATTCCTATTTTTACCTCTTTTTCCACATTGCTGTACTGCACTATGGAGAGAATCTTACAATGTTTGCCTCTTCTCAGTAAAACTATGAAAGTATATATTATGACTGGAATATAAAATTAACGACGTACTGCCGTTTATTTAATATACATACATGTATATTGATATGGTATCGAAGTTAGACAATGAATGGATACCTTGTACCTATGAACTTAGAACAAATTCAGTCAACATGCATGAATATTTTGTACAATTGCGGAAAAAGTAGCACCGTATGATATCTTTTTTTGTTAACAATGAAATCAGTGCATATTTTGGAAACCCCCTACAATTTTTCAGGGATTTGTAAATATTTTTTCTACTTCAAACTTGAAAAATAATGTGAGCACTTATACATTTTTGCAAGACGAGATGAATTTAAAGTCACATTCCAGCATGTTTTGTTCACATATTTGTTATTAAAAGGCTTGATATACATTGCATACATTCATATTGAGTTATTTTATGCATATCTTTGCATCCTTAATTTATTTTTTTGCTTTTACCCGCATATATAATGTTTGCTATAAAATTTCTGTAGTCCTTACATGTAGCGCCACCTAGCGACTAAAGTAGCACCGTGACATGCCAATTTTTTGCTTGCATTTTGTTTCAAATGCCAATATCTTGGTTCACACCAAAAACCAGAGATTTCTAAATTCTTTTGACCAGTGTACCGAACGTCTTTAACCTCCAGGCCAAGTAATTGTCTGAGACCCGTCCATGGAGTCCCAGCATGGCCGCCATACTGGTTCTCCGTAAATCAAACGTAAGCGGGAAAAAATAGAAGTCAAAGTGATCTAAAAAGAAAAATTAACTTGCGATCCATTTTTGCATGGCATGTATGATGATAATAGTAGTAGTAGTAGTAGTAGTGTAGTAGTAATAATGACAATAATAATAATAATAATAATAATAATAATAATAATAATAATAATAATAATAATAATAATAATAATAATAATAATAATAATAAAGAAAACTTAAGGGCAATCAGTAAGTAAACTTTGAGATCGATTTTTTTAAACCAAAGTTCAAAATATAACTTTCATGAATATGGTCCCTGTGCTGTTGGCCCACGATACTCGGCCAATAACGTCAACCTGCATGTAATGGGTCTTCGGGCACTTTAGTCAACTGATGTCAAGGTTTCTGAAGCACATTTTGACAAAATAACATTTTAATCTCATGATGCCCAGCGCCCTAAAAGTAGGTAGAATATACGAGAATGATTAGTTTCCTGTAGGACTCGTTAGCTTTGTGTATATGCCAGGTTTTATGTATTTTATTCTGCCAGTTTGAGTAGCTGAACAAGCGCAAATTTCGATCGTACTCGGATGGAAAGTGTGGTCTTGCTATTATCTTACTTATTATGACTCCAAAGAGTGAAACAATCCGATAAAAACTCCACGTGACCAGCGTCTGCGCGAAATGACGTACGCTGTGGCCTTCTTGTGAATAAAAAAATAAGCTTCAGTTTTGCCACAAAACGGACTGATATCCCAATTCCGCTCCAAATGTTGGACCCATTTTATCGCATTAAGTAGAGGACTGTGATAGTCTTGTGCTCAGTTGACAGCAAGGTCACATTTCTTTAAGACCATCAACACTGTCTGCCATATCAATCCTCACTCACACAGTTCTGGAGTCATCATTTTTGAGATATGAAGTGACACGATCCACCATTACCAGGATATAAGCCAAAGTTTTAGTTTGACCTGCTAGTTTATTCAAGATCAAACTTACCAACACCAAAAGAACTCTCGACCCCCCCCCCCCCCCTTGGCACTTCCTATTAGTGTTCAATAGTAACCAGTGGCTTAGGATCCACCATTACCGAGATGTAAGTCAGTGAGTCAGTTTGACCTTTCTAGCTCACTCAAGGTCAAACTTACCAACACCAAAAGAAACCCCATTGGCACTGCCTATCAGTGTCCATTACTAACCAATGGCTTAGGATCCAGCATTACCGAGATATAAGTCAGCACGTCGTTTTGACCTTTCCAGCTCATTCAAGGTCAAAATTAACAACAACAACAAAAACCCCATAGGCACTTTTCTATAAGTGTGTTTGGTTACCATGGGCCTAGGATCCAACATTACCGAGACGTAGGCCAATATGTCAGATTTGCTGCTATCGGTATTGTGACAATGGTAACACGTACAATATACCTTACCGATAATTCCTAACTTCAACAATTTATTAAGATTCGGGAAATGTCAGCTCATCATGCATCGAACGTATATATATATTTTTTGTTGTTGAAAAAATAGAGAAATGTCAGCTGACCATGCAGCGAACATTTTTTTTGTTTGTTTCTGGATTGAGTCCAGGTGTCCTCTTACCACGTTTGAAGAGAAATCCAACGCGCGCTTTGGAAGAAGTTGGAAATAGTGAAAAGACAAAAATTCATTAATATTTTTAATATAACACAATTTGCTGAACAAAAGAAAGTATCGGAGTCTTTATAAGTGCGCCTGTGCAATTTCGAAGCCATTGGCTCCGGCTAGACAGTATCATTATGTCTCTTGGGGGGGGGGGGGGCGAGAAAATCTAAGGGCGCCCGTCTCTAGCGGGGCGGTGAAAGATAAGTAGATTAGCCCCTTATACAGTGTTGGCTACTGTCTAGGTACCAGCAGCTTCGGAGAAAAAATTTTCAGGGTACAAAAAAGATTAATCCGAAAATCCAAAAATCATTGGACGGTAACCATTTGAACAAACTTGGCAGAGACCATACCAAGGTGCATCCCCATCGACTCTAAAGTACATCTGGCTGACGGTTTTGGAGAAGTCTAAAATATGAATAACCATCTTAAGCTTCATTGACTTATATATTAATAAACAGGAATGTTTGCATTTACTGTAAGTATCCGAATTGGAAAAAAATGTTAAAATCAGGAATCTAGAGCATCACCACCAAGTGAACGATCTTATTTGACCCCCCCCCCCCCCCCCCGATATTTCCACCACGTTTCACCATAATCTGAGTGACATTTTGGAACAAGAAGTTGAATGTAGCAAAAGCACGCACAATTAGATTTAAAATGAAGGAAAAAGCTGTAGCGCCAAAGGTTGAAAAAATACAGGTTCGGGGGTACCCAGAAGTGTTCCAATGCAATTTTAAATTATCGACCAAGCGGTTTCACGAAGTAGATTTTTCAGATTTTGCCAAACAACGAAAAAAAAAAAATAATGAAAAATGTAAAAGCCATAAGAGCGTTACCGTTCGAATAAACTTAGCATTGTCCCTCCCAAGGTACATCTCCATCAAGTTTGAAGAGGGTCAGGCCGACGGTTTTGGAAAATTGAAAATTGTAAATGTGAACGGACGACGGACGAACGACTGACCATCCTATAAGCTCAGCTAAACTTTGGACACCCTCAATTCTTCTATTCCTATTTTCTAGGAACAAGTTGCGACATTCTCACCAGGAATGATATATGACTACTTAATATCGCCCCCTGTTTTGTTGAACTTTGACTGCGTATTTTACGACAGTCTATCCTTGGCGTTAGACTTTTCCCAGATATTACTCTATTTTTGCAATACAAGTATACATATAGCCGCATTATTATAGACTGTATGCATGCTCTATAAACGTAGCCGATGGCAGTGGCATGGCTTACATAGTAATCATGATCACAATTGTACCAGCAGGTCCAAGTTAAAGGTGCATTCATCTTATGGTGCTCGCCAGTAAGTCATCATTTTCTCTAATCCGCAATTTTTGTTTCTGACACATCGATGCCACTTTCTTATACACCAGGCATCCACAACATATTGCCATCTGTGTTTTTCATATTTGTACTTCTACTTCATTATTCCAGAACAGTGGCAGTTTGGCACCTTACTGGCATAATTCGGTATGGCCAGGATGAGGATTTCCCTGGCAACCAACTGAGATACATGACTCTATTGAATAATTTTGACTCAGTTGGTTTTTTATTTTTGTATATTGCATTTTTGTTGTTCTCGTTTTCACGACCAGTTGTACAAACTAAGGATATTTTTGTGTTTCCTAGTGTTGTGAAGAACATTGCATATGACATCTTAAATTTTATGTCGGTTTCAAGATTATATATTTTACATCTCTGGTCTGTAATTTATGTCTCTTTTACATTTGTATGTGTTGGGGCTCCTCTTGCTTGTTTACCTAGTGTGTTTGCCTTGTTTTATTATTACTATTCAATACTGATTACCAGCCACGATTTTGGTCAACCCCTGTGTCGGCCTATAGTCTTCAATCAGCTCATTACATATTTGAACTTTGCATTTGTGTACTACATATTGTTTGACATCATATGGTTAAAAGCAACAATAATTTTTCAGTTTGTGATACATTATGGTATTCGCATAGTTTACCTGTGGTCTGTCGATTTTATACTGTATGTAGCTGTACCGGTCGCCGTGCCGGTTTGCCTGTGTACACCCATCACATCCACTACTTGGGTCAATAATTATTCCCTATCTCTCACTCATTTTTACGCATTATTTTACGTTACAGCTGCCTGGACTTCTGTTTACTTGTATCCTGCCAAATTGCGACGTAAAATTTCTTTGCTGTTTTGGATATACATTTCACTTGAAAGATTCCACGTTAAAAATATCGTGTACTTCCTAGCTGTTTTTCCATTTTTGATCTTGTTGGCTGGCGACGTTCACCAAAATCCTGGGCCTGACGTCAATTTTCAGGCTATCTCCATTTGCCATGCAAATATACGAAGTTTATCGCAAGAGAAACTCAGTTTATTCGGTCTGACTTGTCCCATGACTTTGACATTATATCCTTATCTGAAACATTTTTATTTAGTAACCAAAGTGATGACGACTTTGTTGTACGTTGCCTCCTAAGCAGACTTTCTTGGGGCGATACACTATGTTGGCGCCGGGGGGTAGTAGACCGCCAAGAACGGATGTTTAGCAGGCAATGTTGTACGCGACTGTCACAAGATTATCCGTCGCGATCGGCCAGGCGCTCCAGGTGGGGGCGTGGCACTTTTTGCTTCCAAATATTTTTTTATCTCGCGCCGTGACGACTTGGAAGTTGACAATCTCGAACTCTTATAGTGCGAAGCAAGAATGAATAACAACAAATTTTTGATAGGTGTAATTTAGAGACCTCCAAATTCCCCTGTATCCTTTTAGGATGTTTTTCAAACTAGCTATGACTTAGCCAGAGCTTCAGGTATAAATAATATTTTTGTACTTGGTGACCTCAATGCCGATCCCAATACTTCACATGGTGTAAAGCTTCAACAATTTTGTGCGAACAATTTACTTTCAATTCATATTAAGGAAAATACCCGCATTACGGACACAACCTCGAGCTGCCTTGATCAAATCCTTTCTAACAAACCCAATTTTGTCTTAGAAACTGAAGTTTTACCCCCAGTCTTAAATTGTGATCACTGCGTTGTCTCTGCTAAGTTATCGCTTAAATACAAACGTGAGATTTCTTATGACCGCTTTATTTGGGAATATGCAAAGCAGATTTTGGTCTTTTTCGTAATTCCCTTGCAAACTTTAATTGGGACACGTGTTTTTGTCAGACGATGTAGACATATGTTGTGAAGCCTGGACTGATTCCTTCTTAAATATTGCTCGACAGTGTATCCCAAGCAAAACTGTTACTATAAGGCCTAATGATTTACCGTGGTATGACGGCAATTTACGATGTCTTAAGAGGGGGGTTGCAAAGGCCCACAAAAAGGCTACAATTATCAAGAATACCTTCAAAATGCTGAAGAACAGTATAATTCTAAGCTGAGTGCACTTCTCTGCAATTCAGGTACCAATAAGAAAACTTGGTGGCGTACTGTCAAGTACTTTTTGAATCGAAACCACTGTTCAAATATCCCTCCTTTATTACACAATGACGAGTACATATCTGATAGTTTTTCTAAAACTGAGGTGTTTAATTCCTTTTTCTTAAGTCAATGTAATATTAACTCTTCGTCTACTACTTTACCTCCCCTTGTTCTAGAGCCCTTGACTCATACCTTAGCTAATGTCCATATTCTTGAAAATGAGGTTATGGACATACTAAACAATATAGACGTATCTAAGGCCACTGGATCTGACGAAATTAGTCCTAGATTGTTAAAGGAAGCTGTACCATCCATATGTAAGTATCTGACGCAACTTTGTAATCTCTCCCTAAATCAAAATTCCTTTCCTTCTTCTTGGAAAAAGGCAAATGTCATACCTGTTCATTAGAAAGATTCAGGATCACTTTGTACAAATTATAGGCCTATATCTCTTCTTAGCTGTGTGAGCAAAGTTATGGAACGAATCATTTTTAAACATGTCTTTAACTTCTTTCATGATAATCTTGTTTTGTCCTTGCACCAGTCTGGGTTTATACCGGGAGACTCTACGGTCAACCAACTTCTGTCACTTTACCACGAGCTCTGCCTGGCTATCGATATGCGAAAAAATGTAAGATTAGTATTCTTGGATGTGAGCAAGGCTTTTGATAAAAGTATGGCATTCTGCATTACTCCATAAACTTGAGAAAAATGGTATATCTGGTAAATAGTTAGCTTGGTTTCGCAGCTATCTGTCAGAGCGACAACAACGTGTTCTTATTAAAGGTCATAGCTCCACCTGGGGCACAATCAATGCTGGGGTTCCCCAAGGCTCTGTCCTTGGTCCCCTGTTATTTCTCATCTTTATTAACGATATCATAGATATTGTAAGCTCTAATATTAAATTATTTGCTGACGACACTTCACTTTACTTGGCAGTGGATGACCCCCAGTCGCCAACCGACATTCTGAATACTGACTTATCATCGCTAGATGATTGGTCCAAACAGTGGCTGATCTCGTTCAATGCCCTCAAACCTCAGAGTATGATTGTGACGCGCAAAGCACCCCCAATACCATACCCGCCCCTTCTGTTTCAAAATCATCAGCTCGTGGATGTCTCTCACCATAAACACCTAGGAATAACCCTTAATAGTGATTTAACATGGGCTCTTCATATCAATCAGATTGTACAAAAAGCCTATAAATTGATAAACATCCTTAAATGTTTGCAATTTCGCCTGGACAGGAAAACCCTTGAAGTTATTTATATATCCTTCATTCTTCCGTTATTAGAGAATGGTAGTCTCATATGGGATGGGTGTACACAGGCCGATGCTGATAGGTTGGAATCAATTCAGTTGGCTGCATCCCGGGTAATCACTGGTGCGATGATAGGTACTTCAACATCTAAACTCTACGAGGAAATCGGATGGGAAACACTTGCCGAACGAAGGGAAAAAGCTAAACTTTCTATCATGTACAAAATTGTTAATAACCTGACTCCTTCGTATTTGCGTGATCTTCTTCCTGATGCTCCTCCCTTAGCTGCGAATCATGATACCCGTAATCGACCAAACATTTATCCCTTTCGCGCAAGAACATCCTTATATAACAAATCATTCTTCCCATCCACTGTTCGACTGTGGAACCAGTTACCCTGTGACATACGTAATGCCAGTTCACTTGGCCAGTACAAGTCAAAATTAAAACCTATTCCCAAACAACCCATCCATTATTTAGAACTTTTGTATTTTGGCAAGCGTTCTACTGCGATCAAGCATACAAGATTGCGCCTGGGCTGCAGTCGTCTCAATTCGCATCTGTTTAAAATTGGCGTCGTTGACTCGCCTCTCTGCTCGTGTGGTATGGGTATCGAAGATATCTAGCATTACTTTTTTACATGTCCTTTATACCAAAATTTTAGGGTTGACCTCAGCAGTAAAATTATACCAATAGCACGGTTTACTACAGCAACTATTCTTTATGGTAACAAAAACTGTTCTCTCGATGATAACTACATTATTTTTGCAGCAGTTCACGAATATATTGAGCAAACTGAGAAACTGTAAGTTCTATCCTGTTAGTGCTGGTAGCCTTTACATTAGCTGCAGTTTTACATAGCACTAACTCCTGCCCCACTGTCTGTCCCTGTCTTGTAACTGTCTCTCTTTTGTATGTTTCTGTGTTGACTCGTACGTCCTGTTTATCCGTTGTCTTTTTCCCTGCAAGAGGGGTTAATATATGGTTTCCCTGTTCCCCAATCGCTTTCGAAAGAATAAAATATGTTTAAATCAAGCTCAGCTGACTGAGAAGTCAGCTGAGCTTATAATAATACTTTGTCACGATACATTGGTTATGTATAACATAGCTTGTGGACTCTTTTTTCACCTTAGCTCTAGATTTCTCATGTATGAACATCCATGTTAAAATGACAACTGGTTTGTATTATTCTGTTTACTAACACAGACAAAGTTTGATTCGATCTATGTTTGCGACAATATATCTCTACCACTCCATACCTCATGTAAACTCAGTAGAATGCCTCTTTCATTTACAGATATGATAAGATATTCGGTATGACTACAGGTTACATTTGTCAATTTAGGACTTAACTTGCATCCAGATCCACAATCATTTTCATATGAACATCAATACAGTTGTGATGATCTTGCTCTCTTTTGTTGCTATGTTTGTTTTCTGCACTCTCTTTCGCTTTTGTTTATGATACTTTACTGGTTGTTTTGAGGACTATGTTCTCCAGCATACAGTGTCATATGTCTATTGTGTGTGTGTGTGTGTGTGTGAGAGAGAGAGAGAGAGAGAGAGAGAGAGAGAGAGAGAGAGAGAGAAGAGAGAGAGAGAGAGAGAGAGAGAGAGAGAGAGAGAGAGAGAGAGAGAGAGAGAGAGAGAGAGAGAGAGAGAGAGAGAGAGAGAGAGAATAGGAATTCGTGGAAATATGGATTTATTTTCTGTCGCGTCACACAGTATTCAGCGACGGACATTCCCCAGTATGACACCCCCTAATGCGCATCTGTTTGGATAATATAGAGCTGTGGTAGGGTTATTTCACAACAAAGATGGGTTTATGTTCCTGTCCATGCTTGCCAACATTTCTATATCACGATCACAGTTTCATGCTCTCCTTTACCTTCCTCATAGTATTTGCCGCAGTATTACTTACCGAATGTCCATACCACCTGAGACATGTGACGGTCCTTATACCGTTAAGGTGCTCTCCACGAGTATTCATCCAAACCCTGGTCCAGGTGATAATATTGTTCTCAATAACGTTTCTGTGTGACATGCTAACGTACGAAGCTTAAAATCTGATGGTAAACTTAAGAAATAAGGATTTTGGCGGAGTCTGAAAAATTGGAAGTCATTTCTTTATCTGAAACATTGCTCATAATACCTACCCTGATGATTTATTGGCAATTGATGGCTTTCAAACCCCGTTACGTAAGGATCGTGAAACTGGTTTGGGGGGAGGGGTTGCCCTGTATGTAAAAGACAATCTACCTTTTAGAAGATGTGCCGAGCTGGAGACTCCCAGTAGTGAATACATCTGGGATGAAATTACTGTCCCTCCAGGTAAACTGATTCTAGGTGTTTATTATCGTCCACCAGGCCTACCTGCCGCAGAGAGAGACCTATTCCTGGACAACTTATCTCACTCCATTTCGTCTGCTATCGAACTTAACCCTAAAATACTCCTCATAACAGGTGATTTTAACGATTGCTGTGTAAGTTGGGATTCCCCTCACACTGACAGCGAACTCGGACAGCCCCTCTTTGATATATTAGCTCAAAACAACCTGCATCAGCTCATATCCGAACCTTCTCGTGTGTCGGAGTGCTCTGTGAACCTACTGGACCTCATGATAACTGACTCCCCTGGTTATATCCTTAACTCCAGCATACTCCCTCCTATCTCCTCGTCTGATCTAGCTGTTATCTTTTGCTCTTTCTCTGTGGATCATTACACGGATCGCCCCTTCAAACGCTCTGTCTGGATCTTAAAGACGGCTGGTTTTGACAAATTGAACAATGCACTCCTCTATGCTCCCTGGGAAACTGGTTTCACAGTTATGACTCCATAAGTGACACTGTGTCATACTGGTCAGACCTATTTACTGACACAAGCCTTGGATCACCTGTAGTATCAAGAGGCTAATAAGGCAGCGCAATCGCGCGTGGAATAATAATAATAATAATAATAATAATAATAATAATAATAATAGTAATGATGATGATGATGATGATGATGATGATGATGATGATGATGATGATGATGATGATGATGATGATGATGATGATGATGATGATGATGATGATGATGATGATGATGATGATGATGATGATTTATTGAGCCCCCGGATTCGGGGAAATTGAAATATACATTTAAACATACATCAAGATAACTGAAGTAAACAATATACCAATACATACAAAATCATTATTTTAAAATAGCGAGATGTCACGCAAGAAAATAAAAACCACAGGGTGGAACATCCGCCCGTCTCCCGTTCACTCGCACCCATGAGGCACGGGCCAACTGGGAGACCAGCAGGTGCTCCCCCCTGTCGCGTCAGGTGAACTTTCTTGATGAGTAAGATGTCTACATGAGCGAATCACTTCATTCGTGATTTCGCTCAGGCGTTCAGGTAGTTCGTGAATCTGCTAGCTGTCACAAAATGGAAGATGACGTGCCTCTAATTGAACTTGATAATATTGAAACTCAGCAATTATTTTTCCAAAGAAATGACGGCACCGGCAGTACTGGGAGGTATGTTGGTTTTTATTTGTAGTGTTTTGACAATTTCACAATCAAAGTTTGCTTTGCGTTCATGATATGCTACTGCATCAAGACTACTGACCCGGAGAAGTTTTGTGGCCGATGGTATAATGCGTGCTGGTACTTGAATGGAAAGTTTTTATCATGGAAATTCAGGTAAATCATTTCAAATTTTGTTAGACATTGAAAGGGTTAATTCGGAAAGAGTGAGTTATAGGTTTTACTTAATTCACTCTTTTTCCGGGCCCTTTTTGCGATTATTGAGGGTGAAGGTCAGCCCAAAAAAGATGCATTATCAAGTTTCATAACACATTCTTTTTCATAATCAATGGTTATGGGATATAATCAACACTTTTTGAGCC
Organism: Hermodice carunculata; assembly: GCA_964020975.1. Taxonomy (NCBI): domain Eukaryota; kingdom Metazoa; phylum Annelida; class Polychaeta; order Eunicida; family Amphinomidae; genus Hermodice; species Hermodice carunculata. Next base: position 93,032,219 of record OZ026615.1, on the reverse strand, counting down.
TTATGATTGGCTAATTCCTACCAGCCATATGATAAAATAAAGTTTACCGGCATCGACATACTGGGCAAGAAAAGACAAAGAAGATAGATCGCGCGCCCAGGAGTATCAGTGGCAAAATATACTGATAAAGCAAGCGGATCCCCCGCTCCAGACCACGATGCACAGGCCCAGTGCCCCTCGCTGTTGGGAACCAGGCATGTGCATCAGGATCCTAGTATAAATACCAGACACAAAAGCCTCGGTATCACACGCTCCTCACAACTCAAAATATTGAACGCCTCTTCCATTTATACAAATGGAAACGAAACTTTACAGTTAACACTGTTAAAAACTCCATTCGTCTCTACTTTACCAAACTCTGATCTGAGTTAAACTCAAGAAAGATAAATCGTGAAAGATGGTGGAGCCTCAGCAAATATATTCTCGGTCACAAATTCTATCAAAACATCCCAACTCTTATTGACGATGGGAGGCATATTTCTTCGAACATAGCGAAGTCTGTGACATTCAACAAGTATTTTGCTGCTCAGTGCAAGACCCCGCATGATGACAGTTCTTTGCCCTTGCCTGACTTTGTCTTTCGGACTGAGGCCCGTCTGTCTATGTTTCAAGTGGAAGGATGTGATGTGGAAAAGATTTGAAAGTCTCTGAAAACTAGTTCTGCTTGTGGTCCTGACGGTATAAGCAACACCCTTCTTAAATACTGTGCCCCTTCAATCTCACGGTCTCTTACTGATCTATTCAATCTCTGTTTACCCAACTCATATTTTCCAGATCCCTGGAAGAGGTGTGCCCCGTCTTTAAGAAAGTAACAAACAGTCAAAGGAAAACTGTAGGCAAATTTCACTCCTCTGTAATATCTCTAAAGTACTTCAGCGTCTAGTTTATACCTTCTTCTATGAATATCTAACCTCTGACAATTCACTTTCTGCTAAAAACTCTGGTTTTAAGAAAAACGACTCCACTATGAACCAACTGGTTACCATACTTCAAACTATTTACAGTGGTCTTGAGTCGGGCCATGAGGCCTGTATGGTTTTCCTGGACATATCCAAGGCTTTTGACAGAGTTTGGCACGCTGGTCTACTTTTTAAGCTGAAACAATTGGGGTTTGAAGGTCCTGTGTTACTATTATTAGAAAGCTATCTCTCAAACCGATTTCAACGCGTTACTATTGGAGGACAGACTTCATCTTGGCTCCCTATAGAGGCTGGAGTGCCCCAATGTTCCATCCTTGGTCCCCTACTCTTCCTCATTTACATAAACGACATCACTGTTAACATTACCTGTGACATCCGTTTATTTGCGGATGATACCAGTATTCTTGAAATTGTCCACGAAGCAACGGCCATAGCTGAAGGCCTTAATTCTAATCTTGTATAAATCCATCGTTGGGGCAAGCTCTGGCGGATGACATTTAATGCGATAAAATCTATTTCAATGTTAATGACCTTCTCAGCTAAACGAAACAAGCCAAACCACCCCCCCCCCCCGATTCTTGGAAACACACCGATATGTGAGGCTACTCAACATACACATCTTGCTGTCACACTTTCAAACAATTTGTCATGGCACTAGCATATAACATGCATTGTTAATAAAGCCAGTCAACGGCTTGCTCTTCTACGCAGAATCAAATGCAAACTCTCTCTCTCCAGACTCCCATGCGGTTTTTATAGTACGATGATTCGTCCTATCCTCGAATGTGGGTGTGTCCTGTTTGACAATTGCACCGAAAACCTGTCACAATCTGTAGAAGCTGGGCAGCACGAGGCATCCAGGATCTGCCTTGGCACAACTAGATACACTCCACGTGTCTTACTTCTTGAAGAGCTTGAATGACAAACTCTGGCAAATCGGAGGAAATACTTAAAACTTATTCTTTTCTTTTAAATGTATAATAGGTTGACTCCACCATAGATACATGATCTCGTTCCTCGGCATTCACCACTGGGCGTATATTGAGAAATCGTACTGAATTACGCCAAATAAGGTTTACCACCGATCGCTTCGGCGATTCATTTCTCCCGTCTGCTATCAAATTTTGGAATAAACTCCCGGTTGATGCTCGTGTTACCGATTCTCTGCCACAGTTCAAATCTAAATTAAATTTATTACTCTTAAATGTCGACAAAAAGCCCTCATACTTTAAACATGGAAGTCGTTTCCTAAACATGTACCAGTGCTACCACACGCAGCTACGTCTTAACTTCTCTGTTTTAAATGCCCATCTATATCATGTCAATATCCTTCCAGCCTCAACGTGTCCATGCTCTCATCCTACTGAAGATACGCAACATTACCTTTTGTTTTACCCCAAGTTCACTGTGCAAAGGGTCCGTCTACTCAAGGAGGGTAGAGAGACTCTCTACCCTCCTTGGTCTACTGAACACTGTGTCACTTACTCGCTGCATGTGTAAATACGACTCTAATAGTTCAGTGCTCTAGTGATATTTTATTAAAAAATTCTCTTGAAAGGTAGTGAGGATTTGCCAGACACCGATAATGTATTCATCTTTCAGGCTGTTCAGAATATTCATATCAGAATCTAGACGTTTCATTTATTAATTTGGTATATGATCTAATTATAAGTCTCCATTATTTGGCATCAATTGTATTATTCCTGTACAAGCTGTGAATTTAGTCTTCTGCGCTCGCCCAGTGTGAATTGTATATATTCCTGTGCGTCCTTTTATGTACTGGAGAGCCTCCAGATTTGTCTCTTTATACTATCAGGCAATAGAGAGAAAATAAATATGTTTATAATAATGATTTTTAAAAAATGTGGTCGCCATCTGGTTCCGTCATTGACGTCTGTAAGAACACAGGGATGGGACAACATTGATCCACACCAAGTCATCAAGAAGTATGCATATTGTGGGCATTGTCTGGGGTCACACCTTTTGAACTAATTTCACACAGATACAGAGCCAGTTTAATAGGATAATTGTACAATGACATCGTTGCTAATCACTCAACACTACATGTGGCTGCTGATCTCATGCTCCGCGTGCCTGGGAAGAGGCCCGCTATACTTGTGACCTATGTCCGTGTTCATCTCTTCTGCATTTTGTGTTTTATTTTTAAAAAGTAGCATTCATGTGTATGTTTTAACAAGAACTGGTATGTAAGGGATGGTTCAACATTTTCATCATTTTTGAATTAGTACTTACAGTACGCAAGGGGGGAGGGGTTAAATGGGTCTGTACACTTTCACAGAATATGGAAAATGATGGTAGATTTTTGGGCTGTTTTGTGCAAATTTGCTATGACTTTGGGAGAAAATCATCATTTTTAAAGTACTAATTTGGGGGGAGGGTGGGGGTCATGAAATTTAGTACCCTAAGTACTAATTCAAAAATGATGATAATGTTGAACCATCCCTAAGAGATCAGTTACTGCGCTTACAATTATGTTGTAAGCCTGAATTCCCCACAGTTGAAACGTACCAGAATCGTTCGGCTGCTGTTCTTTTAGCTTAACCTTTATTGAATCTTGGCGTACAAAATGTGAAAATGTTAAAAGTTGTTCACTCCTAACTTGCACATGATAAGCTCCACATGCCGTGCACTGCATACATACATACAAGCTTTATTTATTTTACTTCAAATGCTCTATGCTTCATTATCCTGCATCTGGGAGATTGTGTACCTTTACACAAATGTTCTTTGGCACATGTAGGTTAAGTTTCCCTCGCCACGCTGCTAGTCCTATGTATTGGATCGCCTGTCAAAAAGGTGACCTTAAACAAAATGTTGATCGCTTACATTTTGTAGCCAATAAGAACTGAAATCCACACTTAATATCTAATATTAAACTTACGGAAATCAGCATGCTTTAGTGTTTTAAATACAAAAATAAAAAATACAGAATTTGGATTCAAATCTAGGATAACAGGTCTGGGTTGTACGGATACGATGACAATGTCATAACTCGTGACTAAATTACGTTATTTATACTGGCCTACTCTCGTCATGTCGTATAAGTTAGGTCGTCGTTGCCAGATACCAATGCAAAACATGAATTGTTTGGTCAAAAACTAGGGCCAAACAAGTGATCAGCATGAAAACATAAACACTTCCTGGTTCCAAAATTGTGGCGAAATTGCCAAAATTGATACGTTTTATCGCTTGGCCTTTGTCATTCCCTGCTGTTAAGAAGCGCCTAGCAATTAGCATGTACAATACAATACAATACAATACAAGACAATACAATACAATACAACACAAACGCATGGATAATTCACACTATATTCAAACATGTTGCCAAATCCTGGTATTTGAAGCCCTTTTCGTATGATTTTAACTCACTTCAGAAAGTTAAATCTTCGTCTTGCTTTAAACGTATTTTATTTTGACAAAGTACACAATATAATACATATGAAAATTATATGCAATTGGGAAAGAGGGCGTGGCCCTATATAAATCCCTCTCGCAGAAGACGACGATCACAGGACACTACAGGACGTACAAGACGCACGGGAACAGAGAGAAGAGGACAAGCACGGACGAGACATACAGTGGGGCATAAGGTTGTATTGTACTGGTAGTATTAGGATGTCATTTTATCTGCAATTTGGACCGGGGATAAATTGATTGTACCGTATAGCAAAAACAAAACGAAAATAGAAAAATGTGTTAGCCAACACCAGAGGGGCTGAAACGTTGAGTGGCGGAGATGAAGTCATGAACGGATGAAAATATTTCAATATTTTCAATAAAAGAACAGTTAGGGGACCCATAAAGAACTGTTTGTAATGTAAAGGGAGCATACTGTGATATAGCAGTATGTAGGTTAGACCGAGGAATTGTGTATTTAGAACAATGAAAAAAATAATGCCACGTATCTTCGTTAGGTGAGCCACATGAACATTTCGCAGTGTTCTTAACACCAATCTTGAAGAGATGTGAATTTAACTGACTGGCATCCAAACGGAGGCGTGTATGCTGAACAGCTAGGAATCTATTACCAAAGTTATGCAATTCATCAAACTTTATAGGTCGGATCACCGGTTGAGTTATACTTGATTTAAACTTTTGAATAGAGTCAGAATTCCGTTTTTCTAGAGGTAGTTGATTCCATAACCGAACAGTTGAAGGAAAGAAGGATTTGTCAAAAAGGTCGGTCCGAGCTCGGAAATGAGGAAGATCAAATTGCTGGCGTGTGGTATAATTACCTGTATCAGGAGAAGCGGTAGAAAGGATAGAGCATAGTGCGTCCGGTACAAGGTTATGGACCAATTTGTACATAAGAATCAATTTTGAAATTTCCCTGCGTCTTCGTCTTCTATTACAAAGCAGCATTAACCCATTCCAGCCTGACAGAAGACCGAGTCAACAGTTGTTGACCATGAGCATATAATTTGGAATGATCTTCCCTGCAAGTTTCATCCAAAATTTTGAAAAATAATCCCTAAATTAGTAAAATACAATCAGCAGACGGCATTTAGATATTTGTGGGAAAAAGCGTCATTAGGGTGGAATGAGTTAAACCCTCACCTAATGACCAATTCTACTGCGATATGTTGAGGCCTACCTTATGTTCAATGTCCCTACACTGAGATTCCAACATGTTGATTTTGTACAGGGCTGCCTCCAGAGTCGTGGCATTAGTGTCGATGTGTGCTCCGGGGGCACCAACATTGGCTGAAACAACACAATCAGCAATTTGTCACGACTCAGCTATTATAATATAGCGATTTCTCCTACACATACATTGAGAACGGTCGCGACATTTAATCAGATTGTCAGCACATTGGCATCATACTTGTCTTCCCCGTCTGAGGTTTCAAGACATATTTGTGTTCACAATGTTTTGGAGAATATTGCGCATCTTTGAATGCATCGATATCCTATAGTGAACGAGCTACGTTTCTGGGAAACGATGAACAGTTTTGTTTGTCACTTTTCCACGGGAAAACCTTTTGCTTTCTATCCTACTATTTCCAAATATGATCTTCTTTATCAAATATTTCAATTTTTACCATCCATTACTTTCAAAAAATACCAATGCCATACAGATATAATCGATATGAAAGGGAATGAAATTCAACAAATACCGGTATATGCGGTATGTTGGAACATCCAGAGGCCATATCAAAGTGTCTGATAAAATACAACAATAATGCTATACCAGCCACTTTGGCGGCTTTGTTGTTTACTGTGGTGTTTATGTGCCGAGTGGTATTTATTGTGCTATCACAATTGCTGAGATGCATGTAATCACCCTATTTGCACTGTTGAAAAAGAATAACAAATTGCAGAGGGCACCTGTTTTGATGAATCCAGTCAAGATTAGAATGGTGAGAACCAGGAGAGCACACAAGCTGACCCCCACAAAAAGCAGACCGGAATACGGGCACAGGCAGTTCCCACGCTTGGCCTTTGCCGGCATCTCCACTCGATCGTAACCCTTCCTCATGGCATACAGTGGATTCTGCCTTCGTCTGCAACAAAATTGCATTGTATTGTATTGTATTGTATTGCGTTGTATTGCATTTCAATGTATTGTGTTGTGTGTGCCATTTGTCCACACATTATGCGTACTGCTAAAGTGAATATATGTCAGAAAGTGAAGGCAACAAGGAAATGAGCTGACAGAAAATTATGTGTCTTTCGTCACCGTTCTGTTTTGGCGTAACAAACCTTAACGATATCTAAGAATCAACAATAAACATACAAGAAGGGCCGTGAAACTTTCAAGTGTTACCTTACCTGTTATGTTCTACTGATGGATATGGTGGCAATAATTCACTTCCAGCACTTTCACACAGGTTTTCCGTGCTATTCCCAGCGGCTGGCGGCCCACTGAAGGGCGGTGGTAGAGGGCGCTCCTCTCCGTTTTCTGTGTTGTAGAAGCGTCTGGGTGCTTCGTAAGTGTTACTGCTAAAACATACAATATTCAAACTTACAAGTTTTGCTCCTCGGGGAGACGACTGCTGAACATTCACAATGATTGTGACAACGTTAGATATACACTTCAACAGAACACATGACATCTAAACAAATATGCAGTAATGATATATATTTACATGTATATTACATTGAGAGTTGCAACATTCCCACATTGACCTGCTAACCTTGTCATTTCCCTCATATTTATATGAAAACAGACCATACAAAAACAGAGCTGCGTGTGTGATCTATCTGTCAACATAATCTACTACAGTAGAAAGAGGAATATATGCATGTATCTATCTATCTATATATATATATATATATATATATATATATATATATATATATATATATATATATATACATATATGTATATATATATATATATATGTATTTATATTACATTACATTACATTACATTTGCCGTTTTACAATTTTATTCACCACTTTTACCCGGTGTGGGTTGGTGCATACAGATGAATACTTGAATAGAGTACTAAAATATAATACATATTTTTCTATAAACACGCTATACATTCCATATAATACATACATACATACATACATACATACATACATACATACATACATACATACATACATATATTGTGTGTGTTCAAATGACCTGGAATTTATGACGAAATATTTTACTATGCAGAGAAGAAATCTGAGAAATGTCAAAATATTAACGCAGTATATACTCTCAAGTTGTTATAATATCACTTTTTCTTCAAAAATTATAGATTGCGTCGTTAAGCGAAGAAAATTTGCAGCTGTTTTGGTCCATGTTTACTGGTGTCTGTTGAAACTGCTACACCTTATGTATTTCAATGTACAAAAGTTGATATAGACGCACTACCGTTCCAATATCGTTCAGTAAAACATGCTTAAACCAAAGACATGTAATCCTGCATTCGTGACTGCAAATTGGTACACATAATAAAGATATCAGCGATTAGAAAGTTGTTTAATATTTAGCATTATATCTATAAATATATATATATATATATATATATATATACATATATATATATATATATATATATATATATATATATATATATATATATATATATATATATATATATATATATATATATATGTGTGTGTGTGTGTGTGTGTGTGTATAACATTGTGGCTTTCAGTTTTGGTTAATAATCCTCTATGCGTCCCTTGTTCTATTAATGAATGAATTTTATTACTGCACCATATGCAGAAGAAATGGTAATCTGTATGCTCACTACAGCTCAGTGCAGCACCACACAGAACAACACAACAAAACATAGTTCAGTGCAGCACGACACAGTACAGTAGTGTCTTTTCTTGTTTGTGTGTGTTGTTGTTGCGTGGTCAGTTGGCCCCAAGCGGGCAGATATTGATGTTGTCATGTCCTGCTTTTTCTCTGTCTTTATGGTGACATGGATCATGATGAGATTGAGCCATGTTCCTGATTGCATACTTTATCCCATGTAATGGTCTATAAATCATCTATTGGCCAGTGAGTTGAATTTAAACATATTTGAAAAATAAAGAATATTAGGTGAAAGAAATTTCCCCACTAATCGGTTCGAAACAGCAAAAAAATGTTTTGTTCTCAGCGGAACGTTTCAAAATATATTAAACCTTTACTCGATATGCAAATCAAGAACTCATTCAAAATCTGAAGCAAAATTTGAAAATGGAAGGTATTGCCTTGTATTAGAGAAAGACGACATAACCAAAAAGTTAGAGCGATTGCAAACAGGCGCATATAATCTAAGATTATGGGCATGTGAGGCCAATGAAATGTCACCAGATAACACAATGCCGGACGTGTATGAACGATTCCACAACAAACATAAATTTTAGTCTTAAGTGTCAAGTTTTACCGCTTATACATGTGTTTTATCTCTTATTCCACGTCGACTATACTAATCCCTGGTGGACTAACGTTATTTTATTGCAATGTTCGACCAAAATTCTATCTATCTATCTGTCTGTCTATCTATCTATCTATCTATCTATCTATCTATCTATCTATCTATCTATCTATCTATCTATCTATCTATCTATCTATCTATCTATCTATCTATCTATCTATCTATCTATCTATCTGTCTGTCTGTCTGTCTGTCTGTCCGTCTGTCCGTCTGTCTGTCTGTCTGTCCGTCCGTCCGTCTGTCTGTCTATTCACACCATTTTGAAATAGAGACAGATCAGCAAAGCCAGCACGAGTGTATTTGATACTTCTATACATTTCTGTTTTCTTTTCTATATACATTTGTTAATATGTAGCTTGTGGAACTCGAACTTCAGCTAACTTCTGTGAATTGAAATTTAGGAAACCATGGTGTTTCTCTGGAAAACTGTGAAACTCACGGACTACATGCTTTTTCCAACATAAAACTGCGTTTCACATTTTGCTGACTAACAAGAAGTTGGCGAGTTTTTGTGAACAAATATCTCTCCAATAAGACTGTCAACGGAATCGAGATAAGGGTCTTAACGTGATATGCAAAATATTCATTATCATATATATATATAAACTATTAATAAATGGTTTCCATATGAATGCGGTCTCCTTATACAGGGGTCTTAAAGCACAAAGTTTACCCTATATATGTGTAAACATTGATATTCTCTTAGAACTTATAGCGAGGTCTAAAAACACAGTCTACCTCATGTCTGTATATGTACAGCCATTCTCTTAGATCGTCATAATGTCATTTCTTTGTGTGTAACCGGTACAGTTTATGAAGGCGTTTGTTCAGGATGTTTGCTCAGTCTTGTAAGTATATATCAGAAAACAATTCCTCATCGAAGTAAATATGACAACTTATGGTACATCCTTGTGTGCTTTGATAAGTAAGCAAAAGCGAAATTTCTGATGCCAAATAAGCCAAGTTAGCATATCACTTGAGAATGCTCCGTGTGATTTGTGTCCTACTTAGGTCACAATATATCAGATACACCTTTTTCAACTTAAAACAGAAGTGTATAAGTGATCAAACTTAAGACTAAGCAAAGAACTGATATGGGTGAAACCTTGGATAATGTGGATGCTTTGTGTGTGTGTGTGTCATTATCACCAGGATGCACCTTTTTTATTTTTTTATGCTCTCAAAAGAGAACTTTGATTCGGGCTACCCGTGTAACTAAACAGGTTCCATATGGAAAGACAGAGTTTTCAAAATATTTTGTCCAAATCCAGGACTCCCTCCTGATTTCTTAACAAGAATTCAGGAGCTTTCGCGGTGGAGGAGGAAGGGTCTGGAGAAGGGCGAACCCCCATCCCAATTAAGGTTAGGAATTTTTGTATATTTACAGCTAGAATGGTGCATTCTGGTAGTTTGAAATTACAAAAAAAAAATGGAGGAAAGAGGTATAAAAAGGGAACCTGTGGTGAAAGACCTTTGACCTACTCATCTTCGTGTCGACAGGTTAAGTGAGATATAGTGATCTGGCTTATTTGCGTAATGTATACGTATATGGAAACAAACGCATACATGGAGCATACTTTATCAATGTTTGTTGCACACATTGGTTGCTTCCAGACTCTCCCAATCGTTCCAATTTTGTCCCAATATGATAATAAAATTCACAACGTAAGCTTAATATCACATATGATTAATATAGGTTTGGACGTTGTGAAGCAAAGGAAAAATTACGAAAGCAATTAAATGTATTCAAAGAAGAACCCCGTCTATTCTTTGCAATTTAGGACAAAAGATTTGTTGGTCTCGGCTGCAAACATGATGAAATATCCTAATTGCTAAAACCAAAATGATAGCCACAACAACCATGACAAGAAGTGCGACTGACCTACTGGACGTCGGAAGGTCCTCATACTCGTGTCCGCAAGTTGCTAGGCTGTCAGGGCGCTGCTTCAGCGGAATCATGTCGCATGTCCTCTCTTGGGGCTGGTCGACGTGATTCTTGTACACAGGCGTGGCTCCGTCTTGCGGTGTGAGATATGTCGGCATGTCCTCTGCGTCTCCTGCAGCCATTAAGTGAATATCGAATTATTATCCTGCCTTACAGTTTCGGAATAAGTGCAAACTACTTGGGCATACCTGTTTGGCATGTCATAAAAACAACTACATAAAGTAAACAAATGGATGGCTTCTGACCTTGTGCTATGGGCCTTGCTATCAGTCACTGATATCAGGTCACGTGACACCTGTCGGGTTTCCAACAACCATTGAAAACTTAAAACATTTTAGACCTTTAAAAGAATATTGCTTTCCTTATGAAGATCGATACAATCCCATACCAAACTAATTATAGCAGTTAGGCGCCATTAATTTGCGTCAGTTCTTTGATTTATACCCGCAATTGCCGGATGGAGGGACATGATGATGATGATGATGATGATGATGATGATGATGATGATGATGATGATGATGATGATGATGATGATGATGATGATGATGATGATGATGATGATGATGATGATAGCGATGGTTATAATACTTAGAATAAATAGACAAGTCGGAAATAAGTTTCCTCATTTGGGTTTAAGGGTGGATAAATACGACTTTTCTTGTTTGTGTGGTAATTTTTATCGAAGGAGGGGCTGTAGGTCCAGACATTTCAGAGAACGCGGCCTTTTGGAAATTTTATATAAAATCACTCGGTGAAGTCTCATTTAAGGTAGGCCTACATCCCCATTAAGTTTGAAGATGATCCAACCGACGCTTTTGGAACAAGCTATCAAACACATCTTTTGTCGTAGGCTGCAAAGATTAGGGCCTTGACATTATTTATTTTTCTTTTAATATATTCAATCGCTTTCCTAATTTTTATATTTGTCCAATGTAAAAATTATTTTCCATTTCCAAAAACATGTTAATTATATATGAAGTTACACGTAACGGATTGTCTTCGTGTGTTCCATAGTTGCCAGCTTTGGTGCTACGTTACGATGTGATCCAGTGTAATATGTGACTATATTCTAATTAATTCTTCCAATATGAACTGCGACTAAAGTTGAACTACTTAAAACGAGCTGCTCTGAATTATAATAAAGGTGCTAGATTCAGGTTCCTTGTAAAAAAAAAAAAAAAAAAAAAGACTTTCATTCAAGTGCCAGCACGCCTGTAGCTACATCAAAGATAATTGTCCAGGTCAACAATGCTCCCACAGCGCACCGTGCAAAGCTGTTGACTTAAATTAATAGTTCATAATTAAACTTATTTGAGTTTCTTGGCATTTTAAGGCATTTTAGGCTTTATGTTGACTCGTGACTAACAAAATTTTTAATAATATATATCCTTTGCTCGTAAGTGTACGTTTACAGTGCATCTGTAGTTCTGATTTGAAAGCGATGGTCATATTTTCTTGACCTTCCATTAACCTGAACACGACCAACTTGACCAAAAAAGTCCACTCACCAAGCCCCGACATATCACACCATTAAACCGCTGCTTGCTTTCCAATCCTTGTTGTGTAGCCAAAATACATGAAGTTTCGTGAGTTAACACAGAAAGTAGTTGAGGAATTTTGTATTTTGTTCTACAGCTCTAATGTAGATTTCCTTTTTGTTACGTGCCTATCAGACTGCCGTAAGAAATCAGGCCATATAAATAGTGTTACGTAAGTAATGATTGAGTTCAAGTCTTATGCTCTCCATTCCGCACAAGCACCAACTCCACCGGCTTATATCGGTGCACTTTAACCGTGCTTTTGTACGGAATTCGCTTCATTAAATAGTGTTAAAACACTGACACAACTGCACCAACAATAAACTTAAGCCTCAGTTGAATACAACCTTGATAGATGTAAATAAATCCGCAAATGACATGATTTTGTGTGTTGTACGGGTTATGATGTGTTGATAAAACCAGTTTTTATTTGTGGGACTCTAGATGTAGGTACATCTGTACTGGTACAATTCAAAAAGTGATTGTGCGTTGAATGATTTTCCCAGGCAACAAAAAAATTATTTCATAGGATCAAGAAAAAAAAACAAACAAAAACAAAAAAACACACACACACACACAAACCAAACCAAAACAAAACAAAACAAAACAAAACAAAACAAAAACAAAAAAAAAAACAAAAAACAAAAAACAAAAAAAACAAAAAACAAAAAGAACAAACAAAAAAACAAAAACAAAAACAAAAACAAAAAAAAAAAAAAAAAACAAACAAAAAAAATACGGTCAAAATGTGACCATGTCAGCAGAAGTGCAAACAGCAAAAGTTTTAACGCTGAAATGGAGGAATGTCTGAATGACACGTGCACTGAATATCAAGTGACCTGCGTGTGTTGGGTCGCCCAAAGCCCAGAAGATCCGTTATTTTGGAACTTATTATATAGGGTGGTATTTGGGTCCTGTTTTGCATCAATTATGCTCATAATATACACGAATTGACTGTCGTTCCGCGGGGACATTATGGGTAAGCTTAAGTGGGACATCCCTAATATGGTTGTCTTGTAAGGCGGTACCTACAATGGCATTATTGCCTTTGATTTACAATATTTAAATGTCATATTTACGCGGTCCAATTATCAATGATCATGCATTTTTATTGTCAATTTATCTGGAGGACACGATCACCAGTGTGGTCTCTGAACTGAATGCATCGATTTCTGCGTAAAACTACCAAGGTTCCGTGCTTCTTGATTAAGTGTACATATGTATGAAGGGTCTATATGATACCTAACCAGCACTTTGAAGAAATTACGCAACAAAACAGACAAACAAAAACGTGAGAAGCGCTTTAAACTATATATTTCATGAATGCTAACAAACTTTGGATCACTCGCTTTCTACTCTCAATATTCTGAGCAGTCTAGTGTTTATAAAATAATAACAATACAATGCTAACAGTAACACTGACACTAACAATTTTATTTAACCCTCATATACCCGGGAAATTAGAACAAGCGCATCGATTTCATAACGCAAAGCTTTCATCTGTATTTGACCCATGACTTTCAACCTTTTCATTCATAAGTCACTTGAGGAACTATTTTGCGGGAACCTGCAGCATATAATATATACTGCAGTTTCGTACAAAAATACTTTTAGGATGTTGAGCTAAAAACGTGCCAAATTTTTGTCGATTTCTTTATTGTTTACGCGTTGTAAGCAAATAAAAATATGAAAAAAGCGCCTCATTCAAACAGCAAAGTTTTTGTTACTTGAATATGTCTGGCATGAAAATTCCACCAAATATGCAAATGTGAGACCCCTGGACATTGTAACAATGAGTTTATGAAGTCTTTATGAGCATTGTATCAATCTGAGAGTGTCGAATCCCTAGTTTGATTGCTGACCTCTTCGATAATCTTTGGAGAAAAAGCGATATTCAAAGAAAATGTTGCACTCAATATAATTCACACTGAACAGACGGCTTTTCTTTCATTTTACATCTTGATTTGATTTAAACATATTTTATTCAAATGAAAGCGATTGGGTAACAGGAAAACACGGCATTAACACTGCTCACAAAAAAGGAACAAAGTATAAACAGGACGTACAAAACAAGACCAAAACACTCATAAAGAGAGCCAAGGATAATTAGCAGTGTGGGTGCTGACACTTAACATAACCACGCAGGCTACTTGGCATAACTGAAACAACTTCAGATACAGCAGAAAATGCCCGATACCACTATGTTTTGAAAATACTTTATACTTACAATCTCTCTGATTTCTCAATATATTCACGAACTGTTGCAAAAATAATGAATAGACTTCGTTCCCAATAAGAATAGTTGCTGTAGTGAACAGTGCTATTGGTATGATTTTACTACGGATGTCAACCTTCAGGTTTTAGTATAAAGGACTTGTAAAACAGTAATAACTTTGGGTGTCTTCGATACCAGTACCGCACAAGCAGAGAGGTGAATCAACCACACCGATCTCCTTCCCAATTGTTTCTTATGAATAAAATATGTTTAAACCAAACCACATCGATCTCAAACAAATGCGAGTTCAGACGACTTCAGCCCAAACACAGTCTTGTATACCTGACAGTAATATGGCGCACACCAAAACAACATAAAAAACAAAAGCAAAACAAAACAAAAAAACACAAAAAAAACCAAAAACAAAAACAAAACAAAACAAAACAAAACAAAACATAAACAAACAAAAAGCAAAACCCCCAAAGTTGGACGGGTTGCTTTAGAGTAAATTTTAGTTTTTACTTAAACTGACGAAGTGAAACAGCGTCACAAATCACACAGAGAAGATGGTTCCACAGTCGGACAGCAGAAGAAAAAAGCGATTTGTCAAATGAACATATTCTTCTAAAAGGATAGATGTCAGACCGATGACGGGTGTTATGTTATGGTTCAGTTGCAAGTTGAATTGAGTCCAACCTGTCATCATCTGCCAGTGCATACCCATCCAAAATATAGTTTCAAGGGAAATCCTATCCATGCAAAATTGCATACATTCAAGGCTTTTTACAATTGATGAGCCTTTTGCGCAGTCTGGTTGATGTGTTGCGACTTTTTAGGGTTATCCCATATATTTGACATCTTATTTTTCCATAGCGTCACTTAGTTGTAAAGTATTTTGGGTAGCTCTGAACCTGAATGACAAAATCAAATATGTTTTGCCTTTTTAGAGTTTTTTTTTCACCAAAAATATCATGCAATAAAAAGTGGAGTATAAGGCTTGCATTCTATGCGGGCCAGGCCAGACCGAGGAGCATTATTTTTAATGTTATAACTTTATGTACGTTTAGATGATTTTATTAGGTTGGACGCACCAGAGGCTTATCCCGAGCTTCTGGTGCCCTCACTGTAAAGGGGTAGAATTCCCAAATACAGTAAATAAATAAAATACCCACCCTTCATGGTGGTATATCATCTGGTTTCATCTCTCATGTCCGGATTTGTCGACAGATATGATTTTGACAGCTTTGTTTGCGAAGTGCGCTTTCTGGGTCAATACTAGCCTTTTCTTGCCTCCAAATCAGCCACCAGACTGGGTTTTTTTTCTTTTATGTGGGCGGTCCACTAGTAAACGCGCCCGCCGTGCACAAAGCCCATGACATCTGCACTGAGGCAAATCCCTGCCCACCCACCCCACCACTCCCTTTTGTGATGGTGGCTAGGGGCTCAGCACATTGTGCGACTGTGCACGGCAGAAAACTGCTGAGATGGAGTCAACAGTTCCCTCACATTTCATCATTCACGATCACGTTCATATATATTTTTTAAAAATTGAGTATGGCACATGAAATGTAAATGATTTATATTTAATATACGTAAAATGGTTAGAACAGATCAATATTAAACTCGTTGACGTGTCATATATTTCTAACTATAGCGCATCAGTTATTTATATCGTATGAGGGTTTACTACTTTTTATCCTCTGGTTTGCTTCACACGCGAAATAAAAACATTGACTTTAAACCAAGCTGCCAGAGTCCATGCGTACAATTAAAGTTTTAGAAACCCCGAGTCTGACTGCTTTTCGCCAGATATATACCTGCCCTAATATTCGCACATGATACAGTGAACATAGCTCATTAAATACACCAGACACTGCATGTGCAGACACCTTTAATTCCTTTAGTACTGCTAGTCACCTCTCATTGACAGCACGTTTATCTAAATCGTGCAATAACAAGCTCACTAAGGTAAGATTACTGATATGTTAAAATTATATTTTTGTAATTGTGGCTTGATCATGGTTATGTATTCTGACCGCAGTCTCCCGTCGGTCACTCAAGGCCAAGTTACCGGTCCTTTTTAAACTCTTTGTCACACATTACACTCTGTTCCACAGTTGCGGTCTTGACACCGTGGCATGTGTGGTGTCCATGAGCTCCAGCATGAGACATGTGGGTACCGGCTATCGAGACATCAGGTATACTTACGTCTGTGGCCACAATGACAAGATCCACCAGCGTGCTGGACAGGCTGAGACATGTTTTTAAAGCCAGCTGTCCGTGCACCAGTTTTCATAGATGGATGAAACACACCGAATACCAATTTTATAGATAGTTCCTGTTCCTTCATCCAATCACCTGATATAATAATACTGTTGGCTCAGTACTATGTGAATCATATATGTAATTACTATGTTATGACAATCAGTCATAAAATTTAATTTATCATCAAGGCTTTCGACATTATTCCCTAGCGTAATTAATTCACTTTTGTTTCTGAACTAAAAGAAAAACTAGTATCAAGGAGACGATATCTGCTAATGCGATACATACCCTCAAATTCACTTGTTTTTATTCATTTATTTATTTATTTATTTATTTATTTATTTATTTATTTATTCATTCATTCATTCATTCATTCATTCATTCATTTATTTATTTATTTATTTATTTATTTATTTATTTATTCATTCATTCATTTATATTCATCTCTGAAAATATATTTTATACCGGTCTTCTACTTTTTTATCTCTCCCTGAGGGATAAATTATAAATAAATTGTTGCGTATAACAGAGCACTAATTTAAATAATGCAACTGTTTCACTGCAAAGTACAATGCACATCATGGTCACGTATATATATATGTGTGTGTGTGTGTGTGTATGTGTGTGTGTGTGTGTGTGTGTGTGTGTGTGTGTGTAATTTTGTGGAACTGTGTCTCCGCGCATAAATACCTACAAGGAAACAAATTTCACATGGTGCGTGAAACTGATTACCAAATGAACTGTATCTACACTTTTTGTTGGAACATCAGTAGTTTAGGACAGAGAGTACAGCTTCGACTTCGTTGTCCAAATTCTCTTTTTTCAGCATAGTAAAGTGAGTGTGTCCTGAAAGGTCATGATACAAATTCTTTGTTTCTAGTGAGTGTGTCCTGAGAGGTCATGATAAAAATTGTTTGTTTGTGGTAATATTAATGTTGAGGGCGTATTGGGATGTGTAGGTATGGTGTACATACAAGGAACAAAACGAATTCCATAGCAAGTGTTATATTTATTTTTCCATGGTAGGGTACCACGAAACCGTAATGTGACTTTGCTATCTGTGTTGTAAAATGTGATGTGAATCTTACATTTAAATTAAAAGGAGGAGGAGGAGGAGGAGGAGGAGGAGGAGGAGGAGGAGGAGGAGGAGGAGGAGGAGGAGGAGGAGGAGGAGGAGGAGGAGGAGGAGGAGGAACTTTAAATTCAGTTGTTCTTCAGTACGTCCTGAGTGGTTTTAACTTTGTGCACAATATTTTAACATCTTGACTGCCGTGCAACTGTACGTTTAAATAGTGTAAGACCCACATACATCGCTGTCACTCATCGGTGCTGGTTGTGTGTCACCATGCTGAGCGTTGTTATATCAATCGTTACACATCAATATGACAGTGCTTGTACTTGTCTGTCAGTGTACTAAAGGTCCTAATGAAGGCCGAGTCTATAAATCGATTGTTCATGTTTAAACATATTTCATTCCCATGTTAAAAAAAAACAAAACAAACAATTGGCCGACAAGCTCACAAGCCTGTATTAGGGCCTCTTGTACATATATAATCGACTATTTTAAAGTATGTTTAAATCAATTGGTATGGGACAGGTTCAGGATTTTCTTTATTGCATGAGTTCTGATTTTAGTTTTTTCTAATGACTTGTGGTTTATCTCAGTACTTTCCAATTTAATATTTTTCTCACTTTAAACAATAGCGGCTTGTTTCCTGAAGTCCTCACCAAAGTACTTATACATTTATATGACAATTAACCTATGGGTGGTCATAGTGGAATTCAGTATATACCAGATGACACAACGGAACCTTTAAGTTTCTGTCTTGTCTCGACATGTAACAGAATATATGAATTCTTGACCCGTTTTGAGACACGCTTAAAAATTTTGCCCCTCCCCGCCGAAAAAAAAACAACAAATAAATACAATAAAGATTTCTATGCTTAGTGCACATTGGTTTAAAAATTATTTATTTCAAAAACGATTGGAAAGCAGGCAC
Source organism: Hermodice carunculata (assembly GCA_964020975.1). Lineage (NCBI taxonomy): Eukaryota > Metazoa > Annelida > Polychaeta > Eunicida > Amphinomidae > Hermodice > Hermodice carunculata. Next base: position 93,013,442 of record OZ026615.1, on the reverse strand, counting down.
CATGCCTATATAAATTCCTCTCGTGGAATAAACTAAATAATTTACTGAACATTGTCGAGTCTAACCAAAATTTTTGATTGATTTTACATCAGTTTTAAAAGCCAACAAAATGATCGAGCTTATTATGTCTGTTTGCCTACACAGACATATTGTTTTTCCGAAGAATTCTTTATTATGTCTGTGTGTCAACACATGAATACTGTTTTTCTAGGAAATCTTCCTTTCTTTCTTCTCTATACATGAAAATTTGTCCGACATTTCATTTGAAAACTATTATACGTAGAAACTCCAAACTTGGCATGATTACACTTCCATACATGAACTCTTGAGTGTTTGTAAAGAGGTTCAACGGTTTTGAAAATTGTGCAAATTAGGGCCATTTGAAAATTTCAATCTTGAATATCTCCAAAACTATTATAGGTGCAGGTATCCCAATCCAACTTCAATTTATAGGTTTGTAACACTGCAATTTTTGTAGTTTACATGTCACCTCTAAAGGTCACAGGCTAAGGTCATTTGGACCTTTGAAATTTTCATCCAGCCATAACACTGTCAATTTTCATCCAATTTTCACCATGTTGGACCCAAATTGTAGATATTGTAACACTGCACAATTTTGTAATTTACATGTAACCTCTAAAGGTCAAAGTTCAAGGTCATTTAGACCTTTAAAGGTTTCATCTAGCCATAATCTGGTCAATTTTCATCTGATGTAGTTCATGTTGGATGAAAATTTTAGATATTACAACAATTTACATTTTTTGTAATTTACACGTGACCTCTAAAGGTCAAGGTCATTTGGACCTTCGAAAGTTTAATCTAGGCATAACTTGGTCAATTTTCATCCAATTTCAGTCATGTCGGGCTAAAATTGTAGGTATTGGAACACTGCACATTTTTGTATGTACATAAAACCTCTAGAGGTCAAAGGTCAACGTCGATTGAACCTCTGAAATTTGTATCCAGCCACATTTGCAGCTTTTGAAGGCACACAGATAAATTTGCTTTAAAGCAAATCTTCTTTTTCAGGTTTTATGCTCTTTTCACCAATCATATATACTTTGAAATATTATGATTCCTTGAGGCACGACTACATTCTCAGTATAAAATGTATTGCGATTATTCGTCAAAAGTCATCAAGAGGAGCCGAGCGTCTTTAAAATTTTCGCAACCCAATTCCTTTGAAAACAGTTGTCCCCCATTCACAAAGAGCCGCAGAGGGGTCGCATTTGACCCTGATAGAACAACATTCCTCTTACACAACAGTTAGCCGCACCAACTACAGACACACATTGTCCCTCGTATTGTGCTCTCTATGACTAACGTTAAGTGTGAACATAAACTTTGAATATATCAGTCCACGCAACGGGTTTTTTTTAACGTCCCCATTTCCCTCTTAATTGCATTATCAGATGTCTCTCTTGAAACTAGCGTAAAAGATCCAAACTTCCCATTTAGGCAAAGGGATAGAAAACACTGCCTGGTTTAATTACATTTTAAACCAAGTGACACAAGCAGTTAATGTCTAATGTGGAACATATAGACAGCGTAAACAAAACCCACTCATCAAAATCTCACTCAACATGCAGGCAACATATTACTGAATTAAAATCTGAATCTGCTGGAACAGTTTTTATATACCTTGAACAGGAGTTCCCAAAGTTGTGGTTGTAGCTAGAAGACCTGTCACAACATCTTGTCCTGAGCCTGTAACTGGACATGCATTGAAAGCCCTGTCATTGCGTATTGCTTTGACACCGCCTGCATGTAAACTCAACCCAATGCCCTATTTTGTTATGAGGTCACCTTAAAATACGTTCTGATTACACGACATGCACACCGATGCACAGGACCAGGTTTCCGGAACCAAAGACGCACTTGCCACAAAGCAGTCACATCTTGCACCCAGCCACTGCCCCCACCTTTGGGGTTGTGACCCCGGGGGGTTGTGACGTCCCCGCAACCTGAATGCATGTGGTCACGCTGGTGTCCCTTGTTCTTTTTGCGAACCCCCAGCTCATCGTGATCAGATATTGTGCGGTGGCCCAACCGCCCCTCTCCCGTGCAACCAGATCTGAATCACTTCTTGGTGCCCTGCCCTATCATGGTAACATAAGGGTATATTTGTATGGCCACTTCTGAAAAGTTGAACTTCTGTCAATAACACGATAAAAAGCAATTTGCAAGAAGTGCACAACATAAACTAGTACACAACAACTTTACATGAAAATGATAATTTTTGGTTTGATAAAAATTGCAGAAAAGACTATATTTTTAATAGGGCCATCATTGCAAGATCGCGAGTAATACCAGAGTATATTTAATGTATTATACATGGATAAAAGCATACTTTATGTGTAGGCCTAGATTAATTGACAGTACATGTGGTCGCACACGTACCCGTACATGGACATGTTAGACATTTATTGATTATTAATTTATTAGAAGCTTGGCATTTGTACGTTCGTCAATAATGATGGTGATATGATTATAACAATTATTGGATTTGTACTTAATGGCTTTGTTAGCTTCAATATTTTAAGCCCAGATGTCCCGTGATATTTGCATCCAGTTACATGCCTTTACAAAAAACCTGGTTCTGATTTGGATCCTATCAAATTTTCACTATCGAGATAGGTGGATTTTCTTTTCTCTCCCTTGGTACCAAATTGTGTCGGAGATTTATCTATTTGTTTCTTCATGCATTTCAGAAGTACCTTTTGCAAAAGGTGATCTCTTCAGCAGCTTTTACTTACTCCGAGATCGATAGTATTTACAAGATAAAGCAGCGCATCAAGCAATTTGAATCGAGATTTAATCATCAGACATTGATATCCGCAGCAAGCTATTCTTTCTTTCTTTCTTTCTTTCTTTCTTTCTTTCTTTCTTTCTTTCTTTCTTTCTTTCTTTCTTTCTTTCTTTCTTTCTTTGTCTTTCTTTCTTTCTTTTTCTTTCTTTCTTTCTAATTGACCCTTAAATGTACGCATGTTTGACCTTACGTTTTTACAATTGAATATGATATGTTTCTTACATGACTTAAATTGCTCCATTTCCTAGACAGTCTACGTTTTCTTGAGGAACAAGAGCAGATGAGCTTTACTCTGGTCGTCTCTATTGTCTTTTACATTTCAGCGTGGGACACGGGAAAATAGCCTGCTAAACGGTGCGTACAAATACATATAGCCACAGGTAATTTGTACCTCATACACAAAGCAAAGACATGTTACACAGTTTTTAAAAAAGGAGTTGTACATGCTTAGGTTAGTAATTTACGAGGGTTTGTGGTAAATCTGGTGCGTCGGGCAAGGGACCGCTGCATAAATGTGGCTGCACGATGTAAAATAGTCGCAAAACACACGCATGCGACGGATTACCTCGCGAAATTTACTGCAGCGTTTGCACTTGTGCGTGTGAGTGGTTTGGTCATAAAGCTAGGTTTCCCATGTGCGCGTATTGCGCATTGCGTACAACGTATTGCGTAATTGGGGGTGCGTATTGCGTACTGCGGATACCATTTTCCATGTATCCGCAAACCAGGCGTATACTGTACGTATGTATGTTTACTTTGGTAGGATTTGGTGCCATTTTGTGCATGTTACGCGCGTCTGCCCTGCATGATGCGTACAAAATCGCTGCACAGAGCGATTGAAACGCATAGGCAACACGCAGTACGCAGTACGCACTACGCACTACGCATACATGTAAATGGGGTAGTTAATAGACCATGTCAGAAATTTCACCACCAGATGGCTCTGGGGTACTATCCACCCTAGCTTGACTGAGTGCCCACTAGCTAGGCATGGCAGAGTATGGACAGTCTTTGAGTAGAAACAAGAACTAATCAAGAGAGGAGCACCAATTAAAGGCAAAAAGTGTGATTTAGTAGAAAGGTAAGTACTTGCTGATCAGTTTCATATATTATCTTACAGGAATTTATCCCAAGATTACAAGTTTAGTCACTTGACTCCAATGGGTTGAACCAGCAGTTTACATCACTGGTCATATATTGCTGTGTGTGTGTTGTCTCTTGGCCACACACAATTCTGTGACAAGTCAAATTATGAGACTGTGATTAAAAGTATAATTAATGTTCCATAAAGAGAGACTTTCATAGCCATACATACATTATTTTGAATGTGGAATAACCTGCTCAAAGTGCACATAGGCCACCAGTAGCCTGACCTGAGCCAAGCCTCTGGGGCCCAGCCAGTAGCTTGTATATTGGGTCACTCCAGGGGATAAGCAAGGTGTTAATGCTGCTGTTGTCTAGTTCCTCTGGGGAGTGTGCTTTATTGGTGTGCTGTGTATACAAGACACTTGTTGGTATTGTGGTTGTCCAGAATTACAATGAGGTAAAAACACTGCATACTCAAAGGCAACGATGAAAAACTAAACAAGAAAAGGAAAAGTAACTTTATGTCCCCTCCAGTTTGAAAGTTTACCTTTTTCCTTACATTTGAACAGCTTGGCTGCCCTTCATTACCTCATACAGTTCAGTTGACAGGACACATATTTAGTCTTGCACTTTTTTTCAGACTTGACGCATATGACAGAAATAACAATTTTCATTCTGAACCTATACTCAGTCTGAAAAAAGAAACACCCCTTCCTCAATGGCCCGACCAAGGATTCAAAACCATAACTGAAAGCACACAAAACATACCGCCAATGCGCATGTCCCATCCCAAAGTTACTTTTCCTTTTCTTGTTCAGTTTTTCATCTTTGCCTTTGAGTATGCAGTGTTTTTACCTCATTGTTATTCTGGACAAACACATTACCAACAAGTGTCTTGTATACACAGCACACCCATAAAGCACTCTCCCCAGAGGAACTAGACAACAGCAGCATTAACACCTTGCTAATCACCTGGAGTGACCCAATATACAAGCTACTGGCTGGGCCCCAGAGGCTTGGCTCAGGTCAGGCTACTGGTGGCTTATGTACACTTTGAGCAGGTTATTCCACATTCAAAATAATGTATGTATGGCTATGAAAGTCTCTCTTTATGGAACATTAATTATACTTTTAATCACAGTCTCATAATTTGACTTGTCACAGAATTGTGTGTGGCCAAGAGACAACACACACACAGCAATATATGACCAGTGATGTAAACTGCTGGTTCAACCCATTGGAGTCAAGTGACTAAACTTGTAATCTTGGGATAAATTCCTGTAAGATAATATATGAAACTGATCAGCAAGTACTTACCTTCTACTAAATCACACTTTTTGCCTTTAGTTGGTGCTCCTCTCTTGATTAGTTCCTGTTTCAACTCAAAGACTCTCCACCTCCCATACTCTGCCATGCTTAGCTAGTGGGCACTCTGTCAGGCTAGGGTGGATAGTACCCCAGAGCCATCTGGTGGTGAAACTCATTTCTGACATGGTCTATTGTAAGTCAATCAATTATTACGCACTATGCAGTACGCAATACGCGCACATGGAAACCCAGCTCTACACGTTGCAAACATGAAGCTTGGCCTAAAGTTACGTTTCCCTGAGTCCGTATAACGTATCGCGTATTCCGTATTGCGTACATTCGTTATAATGGTAAATGACTATCTGTACCAATCGCTCTGTAGCGATATGCACGCTGCACATGAATTAAACGCAGCAATCAGACAGCATCCAGTTCGGGGGGTCCCATGGATACCCATCTGTAGTTGGGAATCCCACTGCCCAAAAGTATTTACGAAATGCATGGTTTATCCCAGGAAATCCTCAATGTTTGGCAATATTACTATTGAAACAAATTGTACACCATTTTTTTTTAAAGTGGGCAATAAACAATATGAGGCATCAGTTCAAGCTTTCTTGGCTATTTTTTTCCCGTTTTAACTTGTTATTAAATTTGCAAATTTACCTTTAGCAAACTGCCAAGCTTTGGCGGGGACTGGTGCTTTTTCTAGTTAGCGACTTTTGATGACGCTAAGGCCCCACTTCTGACAAAAGGTCATCAAACTGGTCTTTGTTGAGACAAAAGAATGCCTGAAGCAGATCTGCATCTACCTTTACTTATTTTCCAGCCCAAGCTCTAAATATAACTCTTTTTCTGTTCATTTTATGGAACTATCATCTCTGTGTATGGTTTACTTTTTTTCTTTTTCATGGTGATGTGACCAATGACAAAAGTCTAAGTACGTTGTGTTCTACTTCCATTATCTTGAACAGTAACCTGCATAAATGAAAAGAAAGTATATGAATTATTGAATCGAGACAAGACAAATAGTTTCTTTCAAATGGAATCAACCAATTGGAAAGGACATTTACTAGTAAGTGTACTCGTACGCCTACATTGGCAGGTTATCTGCAAACTGTTACGGATCTATGTGCATTGGACCAGTATTTCTGCACAATATACTCTAACTAGGTGCTTCTTTGGTCAGTTTTCTTACTTTTTATATTTTAATGTGGGAAGTGCAAGAAATCGCAATATATAATCACCAGTACTGTAATTTTCCAAAAGAGGTCCCAAATTCTCAAAAGTACATACTGAATATACATAATACGCAATGCTTATACGGCCAAATGAAAATTAGTGTACGCAATCCACAATACGGAACACATGTAAGGAATACATAACACACAGTTCCTAAGACAGATAGATGGAAACCTAGCTCTTTAGTTGTCGCTGACTGCCCCCAGAAGTTTCGTTTCTATTTATGTCTCTGTGTCGACACAGACATCCTGTTTTCTTTCTTTCTTTCTTTCTTTCTTTCTTTCTTTCTTTCTTTCTTTCTTTCTTTCTTTCTTTCTTTCTTTCTTTCTTTCTTTCTTTCTTTCTTTCTTTCTTTCTTTCTTCTTTTTTTTTTCTTTCTTTCTTTCTCTCTCTCTCTTTCTTTCTTTCTTTGTTTTCGTCCTTCCTTCCTTTCTTTCTTTCTTTCTTTCTTTCTTTCTTTCTTTCTTTCTTTCTTTCTTTCTTTCTTTCTTTACTACCGAATTTTGTTCGCCAGTTTTCTCGAACACTATTACACTTAGGAACTTCAAAATAGGCATGATTATAGTTATACACATGAATTTGTGCCTTTTAATAAAGAGGAGAAAATATGTTGATTATACAAATTAGGGGCATTTGAAATTGAAATCTTGAATATCCCCAAAGCTATTAAGGGTGCAGGTAGCCAATCAACTTCAATTTATAGGTTTGTAACACTGCACATTTTTGTATTTTAAATGTGACCTCTAAAGGTCAAATGTTAAGGTCATTTGGACCTTTGAAATTTTCATCTAGCCATATTTACAACTTTCGATGGCACAGAGACAGATTTACTTTGAAGTAAATGTTCTTTTCTAGTTGCACTACAGGTCTTCTATTCTGATAGACCAATGTGTCACTTTCAGGCAAGTATGAAATTAATGTGCCGTTTTGTTTGGGGTTGTTAGTTATTTCTTTACTTTACAGTGTTCGTATGTAAGCTGCCATTCACCTTGCTTTGAACATGTTTTTTTTTTTTTCATCAATGGTAGTCTCTGGTTCTTTGCATGGTAATGGATGGACCGACCAAGTGTTATATACTTTCTTAAGCCTCTCCTGGGGGGATGATCCGGGTTTTATACTTCTGTTATCTTGAATTCTACAACGTTTTTTGAAAATCCAAACCACCTAGCTGTCCTGGCATTGGGAAGTCCAACTAGAAGCCGGGCAGTGACCGAAAACCCCTCGGCCAGGACGGACGGACAGACAGACGAACGGAGGCATAGGTGACGACAACACCCTTGTGTTACTTCTGTTGGACCTAATGACAAAACTTTGGTGCAAATGCAATGAGCAGATATATCATGGCATGGCCATTTTTCTTCAATGCAGCACTGTGACCTAAATATGTGACCCAGTGACTTAGTTTTCACTGGGTGTCTGAGACATCCTTAGGACCAACTGTCATAAATGATTGGTGCAGCTACAATGAGAAAATTAACATTTGAAGATATCATGGTACCGCCATTTTCTTCAATGCACCACTGTGACCTAAATATTTGACCCAGTGACGTTGTTTTCGGTACGCTTCTGAGGCATCATTAGGACCAACTGTCATAAATAGTTAATGAACCTCATTCAATATTTTTTTAGATATTGTGTTAACGCCATTTTTTCTTAATGTAGTACGGTGATCTAAATATGTGACATAGTGACCTACTTTTCGATAGGCACCTGAAGTATCTCAATAGCCTCCTGTGATACAAATTTGGTGTCTGTAAAGGGAGTATTTTTGGAGATATGGCGTTCACAAGGCATGGACGGACGAATGGACGGACGGACGCGTAGATGACGACAATACCCCTCCAGCCTAGAAGGCCAGGGGTAAGAACCAGAAATAATTACTGCATTTATCTCTATTCTTGTTTGTGTTTTGGAAATGGCAATTTCTTCCAAGATAACAGGTGCCAGATATTTTAACATGGACAGTTGTAAAAATATATACTACCATCCGGTGTAAATACAGCCTTGGTTATCATTCATGTGTAATGGGTTGATATGAGAGAAATGGGTGTGATATTTTAGGAAGAATATGGTCAAAATGAGGCTTGATATCAAGCACACGTGCTTTTTCCCTGTATACCCAATCACAGATAAGAAATCACTCTCAAATTGGTTGCTAGCAACCTTTCTTCTCAATAACCAATCCAACATGTAAGAATGTGCTTTTTTGGTTTGCCTTAATATGATAGGCCTATGGGTCTATCTAAATTTGTCATGCATTAAAAAATGTTATTTACCTGAATGGAAATAGAAAAGTTTTCACATGGTTGTAGCTGTATCACCCCTGTATCAGCCCCCCCCCCCGCACCCGTATTGCATACAGCGTTTTTAAAAATCGTTAAAAACCATTATGTTTCCGAATATTACAATTAGGATTCCAAGCATATTTTGACTCCTTTAAAGCTGTATAATTTTTGATAATGTTTTTCGTGTTATTAAAGCCATCTAGTTAAGCTGTTTTATAAAACTTTCCTCAATATCATAATGTGACAATTTAGACCATCAGACTAAAATTTTACGTCACTAATTAGACAGTGTCATTACCATATCCAAACCGCAGTCCTAATGAAACAAATCCAAGTCAATTCCGACCAAAGGCAATGTTCAAATTGCAAATATATAGAAACTGCAAAATTTGGAAAAAGAATCCAAAAATTGCAGAGCCACCTGTTAATCAAATGAAGGTCCGGGGGGTACCCAGATGTGTCCCTATACAGTTGCCTCCCCCCCCCCCCCCCCAATGAAAGTGAAAAAAAAAATCATTAAAACATTCTAAAATCACCGGAGGGTGTACATTTCAGCAAATAGAGTAGAGACCCATCCAAGGTACATCCTCATCAATTGTGAAGTGAATCCAGTTGACAGTTTTAGCCAAGAAGTCGGAAATATGAATTTCCATTGCAATGCCCATTGGGTTACATATTAATCAACAGGAATACATGCATTACCCAACTGGTACCGGAATTGAAACATTCGTTACAAAACAGGGATCCAGAGTATCACCTCCTTGTGAACATCTTTGTTTAACCCTTACACAAACTACACTTCCACAAAGTTTCAGAACAAGCTGGATGACGGTTTTGGAGAAGTGGTCAATAGCCTTAACACACCAAAAATTCGGAAAGATTAGAAAAAATTGCAACGCCACCTGTTGAACAAATTAAGGTCTGTGAAGCTCCAGTTGGGTCCCTATGCAATTTCGAAGCAATTGGCTTGGCAGTTTCAGAGAAGATTTTTATAAAGATTTTGCCAAAAAATGAACAAAAAATTATCATCAAACATATTTAAAAAAATCAATGGAGCATGACCCTTTAAAAAAACTTGGTGGAGGCCCATCCACTGTATACATTCTCACGAAGTTTGACGTATATGGTTCACATTTTGGAGAAGAAGTGCAAAATGTGTATTGTAGACTATGTCGCATGGACGGCCGGACCACGGATGCATAACCACCACATAACCTCAGCTGAGGCAAAAAGTTACTCAGTATTGCAATATTCTCTGCCGTTTCTAAAACAAGAGGGCTGTGTGAACAGCCCATGCTCAGCTGACCTAGAAAGTCATCACACCTGCAGCTCCGTGAACTTGGGATAGGATTAAGCCCACCCATGTACTGAGTGAGTCTGACCTTTATAGAAGAACACAAAATGTGCAACATCAAGGTCCCAGTTCTCAAGTAATAGTGAAGAGTAAACTTCGTGTATGTTGCACTGTGACCCCGGAAACGAGGTCAAGGTCACCCATGTACTGTCTTACATCTGAAGTGGTTGCTTACTTTTGTTACATATAGGACGCTACGATTTTCCGGGATACGTTTCATTATTCAAATTTTAAGTGTACGGCACTCCACACCAGTACTTTATCACCTGTAGAAAGTCTCCCGTCTTAGACTATATATTTTTGCATGTGCTCCTGTGACTATCAATAATATGTGTAGCCTTGACTTCATTACTTTTGAAATGGTTCTCAACTTTTTTAACATATGGGAACCCAAGTTAGACAGTGTCATTACCATATCCAAACCGTAGTCCTAATGAAACAAATCCAAGTCAATTCCAACCAAAGGCAATGTTCCTTGGTATGTATAGCTGAATCACATAATTTATAGTTCGTCTTTGCCCAAAAAAGTCCAAAACGTATGTGCAAAGGTCCATAGGGTCAAAAAAGTCATGTCTAGTTTCAACATGACAGAATGCAAAAAGTTTTGTTTAAAATTATAGGCCTATTGCAGTAAATTGGCTTGAACAGGTACATCTTTCATGTGCATATAGGACCGTACAATTCATGAAAAGGGACCAATAGTTGCAGCACATCAGAGAATTTGCAAGCACAGGTTCCTAATTTGTTGACGATGTCAATAAAATTCAGCATTTAAAAAGGTACTAGTTGCAACCACCGTCTCAACAATGATCATCATCCACATAAGTCCACAAAGTGACACTAACACCAACATCAATCCATCAGAAAAGCCACCTAGGCCTAAAATGACCATCAACAAGAATCCAAACAACATGATTATACAATTCGATGTGTTTTAGACATGTTGTTCAAGGCAAGATGTTGTTTTAAAGGATATAAACTAAGAGTATTTCAAAGAGAAAAGTGTTTGAATGTGCAAATATAATGGTGAAACGTCAATACATTGTCAGAGTTGGCAAGTTCACTGGTTCAAATGTTAAACATCAGCCAGAAACAAGAGACATCAGGCATCAAAACATACAACCGTAGTCCGAAATTGCATTACAATAGCCAAAATCTGTAAGCATAGCAGTCACATTTCAAGTATGGTTTCCAGAAGTATTTTTGAAAGGAAATTTAAATGTTCAAGAGGCCATAGAATCCCACAAGTCATCTAATAAGTCATGTATTAAGGTAATAATTTAGAATTCAAAAAGTGTACCGGGGTAGTATGCCATTGTAAGTCATCTGCAAGTTAGCTAAGCATAATGTACATCTAACTCATGGTTCTATCAAGTTCAAAGGTCAAATGTAAAACAGTCCTAATTATTGTAAAACTCAACTACATTTATCATAGAAAGAATAGGGTTTTATGAAAAGAAAGAGAGAGAGAGAGAGAGAGAGAGAGAGAGAGAGAGAGAGATGCATAAATTTACCCATTCATTAAAAGTAACCATGTATCAGCTGTACATTAAACACTTTGAGCCAACCTGACATGACCTTACCAATAACAAACTATGTTCATCAGACAATTATAAAAAACAACATCAGTCCCACTACATTTGGAACACTTACGGCACTACAATATGTACAGAAAATGCCTGAATGTTCAAATTGTTACCAAATATATAAAAGTTCCATGAAAAGAGATGCGGACAAGAGTTTCTGGGACATGTACCATTATATTTTGTGTATCACACTTGACATCAGAGTGAGCCATCACAACTTGTTCCTCTTCACTAACATGTGGCAAGGTGGGTTTTGGTCATTTTCCATGTGTGAATTCAGTTTATTGAGCATTTCACATCTAACTGTACGGATACTCATCGGTACCTCGCTGTTCTACCGATATCAATATCCAGTATATTTTGTCGGAGTATGTAGCATTGTTGACAATGGAGTTTAATGGATTGACTTCTAAAATTCTCAAAGAGGTTGGTGGTGCAGCTCAAAATAACTTTACCGATTTGTTAAATAATCTGGAATAGTTGGATAGCGCCATTTCAATCGTCTCTGAGTCTCCCTATATTATATGTGAGCATCTGACCTCTTATCGGAAACCTTTTACACAGAATTTCTCTGTCTTAAGTTAAACGTACAATCCCATGAATGCTAAATTTGATAAGTTTAAAGCATTGATAAACAATCTCGCAGAAAGCGATTTCACTTTTAGAGCTATTTGTATTCAGTATACTTGGATTGTAGTTGATGAGCCTGTCGCTTCTTTATATGAGACGGAAAATTATGTCTATTCCTCTGGGGTCTACCTGCAGCTCACATAGTAGTCTAATGATTTACTTGCACAAGAATTTTCAATATGCTGTCCGTGATTGTTACTCTCCAAACAAAAAACGGGAGGGTCAATTTATCAACATTATGGGTAATGGTTTACAACAACCAATTACATTAGGTAATATTTATAGACCCCCAAGGGATCGTAATGATTACCTAGACTTATTTATTAGTGAGATTACTCCCATTATCGATGCTTTGTCTAAAGAAAAATCTGACAAATATATTGTTGGAGATTTTAACATTGATTTATTACAGGTAAACTTGAAGGAAATTTTTTTGGAGTACCTGGATGTCATACTGAACAATTGTTTTGTACTCCAAATTACTATGCCAATACGTCTATCTGTAAGACGTGCCACTTTAATTGATAACATTTTCTATAGCACATCTCATTCTAAAACGTCCTGCTACTCAGGCATCATTTTTACCCCACTCTCAGATCATTTCCCCTACTTCACTTGTTTAAATCAAAACTTGAACTTACCCGTTCCTCCTAAATTTGTCGGTATTGAAAAAAGAGATAACCAATCTTTCAATAACTTTTACTCTGAATTAGCAAATTTTGATATTATGCAATTTTTAATTACTGATTCTTCCCAAGATCCCAATGAATTGAATTGAATTGTGTTTTATTGACTGCGCCACATATACAAAGTAGCAATTTGTCACACATGATACATACAGTACAAATTTATGTTATAAAGCAAACGTCACAAAAAAAAAAATCACACATGATACATACAGCACAAATTGATGTTATAAAGCAAACGTCACAGAAGCGACAAAAACAGATACATACAAAGGAATAAAGAAAAAAAAGATCTGCACATGATACACAAAACATAATAGATAAAGGCGCTGGGTATAAAGATACTATTGATTATATTGGCTGTAGAGGTTTCTGCCGTATTGTAATGCATTCTTTCATATATGTCTCAAACATTATTATTAATTCCGTATCACTTAATTTCATAATAAATCTAAACATGTCTTGATCACTGAATGATGTTGGATGTACGAAAACGTCGTGAATCTTTTTCCGAAATTTTTGCCTTGGTATATCGTATCGATTACAGCACATAACAAAATGGTATCCATCTTCAATATGTTTACAAGGAGGACATATTCTTTGGTTTACAGGAACTTTGGCTGGTCTTCTGTGTCTACCCGTTTCTATATACAGATTGTGTGCACTTATACGTAATCTAGTAATATTTCTGCGAATCTCGAAATTTTTTATTACCTCTAAATATCTTTCAAATTTTAAGTCAGTTTTGAATAATTTGTAGGTTCTTAATTTGGAATCATCATTTTGCCATAGAATTTCTTGTTGCCACTGATTTTTTGGAATTTTTCTTCTATTCTTTTCTTAAACATAGTGGAAGGAAAATCGCCGTAATAAATTTCATGATAATAATGTAAATTACAATACACTTGAACACATTGTTTGCCAGGCCAAAGATAAACATTTACCTTTTAAAGCTGTCAAATTCAACAAATATAACCATAAGCATTCCCCTTGGATGACAAAATGGTCTCCTAAAATCTCTGAAATTTCGTGACTCTCTTTTTAAAATACTGAAAACTACTTCACAAGATACCAATGTTTTATCACACCACAAAACAAAATCTTACAATAAGATTCTTGACGAATTAATTCGATATCTGAAACAGGAATTTTACGATCATCATTTGCAAAATTAAAAAATGACATAAAAAGGACTTGGGAGACTATAAAGTTAGTTCTCTATATTAAAAAGAGTAAGAAAGACTTCCCTTCTTTCTTTAAAATCGAAAACACAAAAGTATCCAACAAACAAAAAATTGCCCGAACGTTTCAATTCATTCTTCATTAATATAGGTCCCAAACTGGCAAGGCAAACACAGGTAACTAACTTACCTCACTTTTCAACTTTCCTTAAAGATACAGTTGCCCATTCCTTTCCCTTTATACATATTATACATACTGATGTCATGAGCATTCAGTATATATTCAAAGGAAACACTAGCTCTGGCTATGAAACTTATGAAAGGCACAAGCGCTTCCTTAGCAAAGCTTGTCCTTAAATATAAATCAGTCTTTCAGTACTGGTATTTTCCCTGACAAATTGAAAATAGCAAAAGTTGTACCCATATATATAAAAAAGACGATAGCGCTCTTATAGATAATTATCGACCCATCTCCCTGCTCCCTGTTATGTCAAAATTGTTTGAAAAAAAATTGTATACAGCCAAATTTATGATTTCCTTAAATCTAATCTTTTACTTCACATTAGTCAGCATGGGTTCCAAAAAATTCCATTCCACCAAAACAGCTACATTGGAATTTCGTGACCGAATTTATAATGATCTTGATGCTGGTGAAACACCAATCACTGTATTTTAGACGTGTCGAAAGCATTCAACACGTTAGATCATGCCATTCTTCCCAAAAAAACTGTATTACTATGGTATAGGGGTATTCCATTAAACTGGTTTCAAAGTTATCTTTCGAACTCAATTTGTCCATTATGATGGTATATGCACAACAACATGACCTATCACTACCGGAGTGCCGCAAGGGTCCATCCTTGGACCCCTTTTGTTTTATCATCTACATGAAAGATATACACTCATTTTTTTTTTATAATTTTGAGTCAATTCTCTATGCAGATGATACAACATTACCGAAGTATCTCTCTTCTGTTAACTTCTCCACTGGGTCAACGGACCAAAATTTTTCTAAAAATATAAATTCCGAATTACAGAGGGTACATGAGTGGTAAGCAGTAAACAGATTATCTTTTAAAATCTCAAAAACTAAGTATATGATCTTCCATTTTTCTCAAAGAGAGGTGTTGCTAGATTTAGACCTCAAAATCAAGAATACTAAAATTGAAAGGGTGGGTGAATTATAATATAATTGGCGATAAACTCTCCCGACTCATTGGTACTGTCAGGAGACTATGTTCCTATCTACCTACTTCCGTGCTTCTTCTCATATATAATTCTCTCTTCATGCCTTATCTCAATTACTCTATTTAAGCTTCGGGTAATACTTTTGACAGAATTTTTACTTTACAGAAAAAGGCAATAAGATGTGTATGCACCACCAATTTTCTTTTGTATACCAAACCTTTGTTCAAAATCCTGAATACCCTCAAACTCAAAGATATATTACGTATGAAAGCCCTTAAATTTTACTACAGGTATCTAAACAACCAACTTCCTCTCTACTTTAACAACATGTTGACTCAAAATACTACACTCTCGCATAACACCAGATACAGAGCAGTTCCTCGATCAGCTATCCCTGTCAGAAATTCCACACAAAATTCAATCCGTTTGTACATCCCTAATTTGATAAAAGCAACTTCTTCAAATACTACAGACAAAGACCCTCTATTCACTCTTATGCTGGGTTTTCAAAGTATGTAAAATTGCAGTTTTTCAATGAATACTCCGAAATATGTTCAGTTGTAAATTGCTATATATTATACAGAAATCAATCGAAATTTTGATAAGGCACATTTTTAATTTCATTTATGTGGTTTTTTTTAGTCCCACCACAGCCTGAATTACTTTTTCCCCTCAGTCCCAGATAACCAGTGTTTATATTATACAGATCCAGATGCTAATGGTCCTAATAATAGCGGAATTATATGTTCCTTAACTGGAGTTATCCTGACAGTATATATATATATATATATATATATATATATATATATATATATATATATATATATATATATATATATATATATATATATATATATATATATATATATATATATATATATATATATATATATAAATATACAATGTATATATATATATATATATTTGAATGTTATTTTGTGTACTGTAACTACTGTTTGTCGATGAATTTCTATCTAACTCTAATAACATTCTGTCTCATTTGTTTTATATCAAATAGTTGTCAAATAAAGCCATTTGAGTCCTTGCGTGCTAAGCATGACCTACATAGAGAAACATTAACATGTGCAACATCAAAGTCCTAACTCAAAACAGATTTCAAGCTATCAAGCAAACAGTAAATTTGGTTTCAGTTGGCCCGTGACCTTGGGAATGAGGTCAAGGTTCAAACATCACTGGAGCATGAACATTTGCACAAAATAGGTAGACGCTTATAAAAGGTACATTCCTACCAAGTTTGGCACAAGTCTGCCCATAATTATGCAAGTTATAACCATTACAAGAAATTCCCATGTTAAACTTTCCCATTAAAACTTTTTAAAAGATTTTAAGAAACAAATAATAAAAAATCAAAAAATCACTGGAGCGTTACCATTTGAACAAATTTGGTAGAGACCTACCCAAGGTACATTGCCACCACGTTTGAAGTGAATCTGACTGACAGTTTCTTCAGAAAAGTCCAAAATGTGTATTACCATTAGAATGTCCATTGACTTGCACAGTAAGCAATGGAAAAAGTGCATTTACCGACAAATACCCGAATTAAATAAATCGTTAAAAATCAGGAATACACAGCAGTGCTACCTAGTGACCATCTTTGTTTGGCCCTTTCACAAGGAACATATCCACAAAGTTTCAACTTAATCTGAGAGACGGTTCTGAAAGAAGATGTGACATGTAAAAAAAAAAAAACACACAAAAATTTATAAAAATTTTGGGGAAAAAATTGCAGCACCACCTGGTAAACGAATTAAGAACTAGGGGTCCCTTGGAGTGTTCTTATGTAAGATCAAAGCAATGTAGGAGCGGTTGTGGGGACGAAGTTTTTTTAAGATTTTCCCCAAAAAAGAACAAAAACAAAAAAATCATAAAAATCCAAAAATCACTGGAGCTTGACCATTTGAACAAATTGGTAGAGTTTCACCCAAGGCACGCCCCCACAAAGTTTGAAGTGAATCTGGCTGACGGTTTTGGAGAAGAAGTCGAAAATGTGAATTATGGGCGACAGACGGCGGACGACGTTTTGGACTTGATCACCAAACTGGTATACAAATTCTGTATGCCTGTTTTGCGATCAGGCTCTTGAATCAAAAGACTGATATCAGTAAAAATAGGTCTCTTTCAGTTGGAAAGAGAACAGACTTTGTGGCCAAATCTAGTATTCTACATTTCGTTAAATGATTGAGGTATTTAATGAATTGTTATGTTTTTCAGCAGTTTTTATTGCACATTTACTGTCCTATTACAGGATTAAATCGTCACTACCTGTCTGTACATGGGATACAAGAAAATATCCCCCCCCCCCCCGAAAAGTTTGTATCCTATTCAGCCGTTGGCTCAATGGGATACAATTTTTTTTACGTGTTTATTTTCTTTTATCCTGTAATAGATGAACTTTTCGTTTGCTGATTGATTTAAAATACGAGAGAATTCCCCGTATTCCTTCTTCGGTGTCCTTCCTGATCATCAAACAGGTATACAAATTTTGTATACCTGTTTTGCATCAGGCTCATGAATATTAATGAGCACCATTAGGGGTATACATAATTCAGCCTTGTTTTGGACGTGATCAAAATGATTTTTTAAAATCCAAAAATCATTTATTAATATTAATGAATGAATTTTTGATATCAAACTTTTTTGTATATCCATAAACAATTATTGATATCAAGAGTTGAATGTTTGATATCTATCAAAAACTGATTTTGGATATCCAAAATTCATTTTTGGGTATCCATAAATCTGATTAAATGTTAAAACGGCTTGCCATACACACACGCATAAACGATGAAAATATTAAAATTTAGCAGCGTTAGGCCTAAATAGTCCCGGTTCAGAGTATAGAAAATTCCAGAGTCATTTGCCATATAAGGATAGAAGATCTGGTTAATGTGCCATACAAGGAAAAGCAACAGTGTAACGATCGGATACAGCTCAAAAGAAACGATAGTTGGACAGTTGCTCTGTATTGGGATCATGCTAGTGCAAACCTGAGACAAATCATAATATACCTGCAGGATTGAATGATGGAGAAATCATTCCAATAAACCGGTAACGAGAAACACCTGTATGTAGGCACACAGTGTGTCTAGACCAGGTTCAAAGAGAGCTAATACTACTATGGTGATTGCCGCCAAAGAACGATATGCCATTTGCCAGTGTCACTCGTGGTTGTGACTATTATATTTCGTTGGAATATGGTTGACATGTATTTGGATATAACATTTACACAAGATTTTGTCGTTTTGCAAGGAGAAATTATTGTCTTTGCAATAAAATATAGAAAGGCGAGTTGTATAAGGTATAAAGGCATTTGAGTGTCAGCAGACCTAAGCTAGTTCAATACATGAACAGGATTATGCATATAACATGAAATTTGTGTGGCATTAGTATCGCTGTACATTTACATAACACCTTGGTTGCAGGCAATAAAAGAGCCACCAGCGTTACCAATGGCTGAAGTAATGCGATTGGAGAAGTGTACCTCAGAAAAACATATGTAACAGGGTATACAACTGATGCAGCATAATGTGATATGTTCATTACAAATTGCAACCCACAGACTGGGCAGCAATACGTACATTGTGGTAAACGATTCCATTATGAAAGTTATACAGCAAAAAGGGAATTAAGAGATTAACATGTTATATTGCAAGAAGGAAATTATAAAGTCACTTGCAGTTAAAGAGTCCATATTGCACGATAGAACTTTTAAAACGTTTGGGGTTTTTTTTTTTTTTTTTTTTTAATATTTGGCAGGGGTACGGGTGGGCGATTTCTTACATTGTGTTTTATATCACAGACAACAAAGAGTACGTTGTTATGCCTATACCTTTGACTTAGTCAGTGACTGCAAGTATCTGCATATCATATTCCAGATACTCTTTCTGCCAGGACTGAGGTTTTCAAGGCTTCACAAGCTCGTGGTACTGAAGGTGAGGTCGGATAATCCTTTAGGCACGTTTTTGAAAGTACTCGAGTTTGTTTGAGTCAGCTGTGGTGAGGGAAGTATGCCACAAGGGAGCAGTATTCTTTTGTTGGTCGCACCGCAGAAAAGAAGACAGTAAGCAGGTCTGAACCATCTAGGCCAGCTGGTCGTAAGTTCTTGTCGTAAGTTCTTCAATTCCCTTACAGACGACTGGAGCCCTTGCCATAAATTTAGTCAACATGGTTAGACCAGGTGAGCGAGTCATTGATGACAGTTCCGAGCAATTTAGTTACTTGAAATCACTCATTCTATCTGTGCTTCATTCAAAACAAGGCGTGCAGCCTCACGTAGTTTCTTGTGGAAGGCAATGAGTATGTCTTTGCTTTCCGTAGTATTTAGCACCATCTTGTTTCGAGTTGATCAGTCCTGAGAGTGATCCAGGTGGGTTGCCTGTTGCCTGACTTGTCATTCCTGACAAGGGTAGTCAGGGAAGTGTCGTTCACAAACTTGTCGGTACAGTCTGGGTTTAGGTCATTGTTTAGTATGGCGAACAGATGAGGTCCAAACCACAACCTTGGGGTACAGAGCCCCTCAGATGGATCCATTCACACACTTCTTCACCAATTTTACGCGTTGTTGTCGATCACTTAGGAAGGCAGCCACCCCAGCCAGCCATCGAATGATCACAGTATGTGTCCAAGATCTTTCCACTTCAATGGCAGGTTGGTGTGATCAAGAAGATCGAAAGCCTTTTTAGTCGCCCACCAAAATTGGATCACTGTGATCTGGACCTCGACCTTTCATCCCCATACATATTTAGCTTGTGCGGGCTTTATTACCTATACCATAGCATCTGCAGCTCCCAAATTTGGTGTGTGGACACTTCATACGATAGGGGTGTGTTGCACACCAAAATTAGGTCACTGTGACCTTTGACCCCTTAAAATTTAGCTTGTCCGGGCTATATTTTGTATACCATCACACCTACAGCTACCAATTTTGGTTGGAGAACGCTTTAGGGGGTTGGGCCCACCAAAATTAGGTTGATATGATTTTGACCTTTGCCGCCCCCCCCCCCCCCCCCAATAGCTTGCCCGGGCTATATTTCCTATGGGCCGTATGTCACTGTGAATTGACTATGGTGACAAAACTTTAGGGATGGGGATGAAGTTGGCAGATTTCATAATCGAGGCACAAAGCCTTCTCGGATGGAGGCATTGAAAATCGTTGTCAGAGGGGGACGCTAGCATGCCAAAAAGGTCGCAGCAGAGTCAGTTGGGAATCTCATCAGACCCAGCAGCTTTTTATACAAGAAGTGCATGATAACATACGTAAAAAAGAAGTCATATTCAAATATACATATTAATTTATTTAAGAATCTACCCCTTTACAACGGGTGCACCAACGAGCAGGGCAGAACGCGTAGTGCGTCATAAAGATAAAATCGTACATACACACTTTGCTGTGAGCACATTAAAATGGTTAAAAGTCATCTATGCACAAACACGTGTCACGTGGAGCGTCATTGCGTACGCGCTCATTCAACCTTAAAACACTTTACAATATATACAATTTACAGGCTATACAAACGGGTCAGATTGGAGGTCAGTGATTGATTGCATCCTAAAGTGCCAAGCTTCAACTAAAAAATCTTTAGAGATACGGTCATAAGCGTCGCCAATTTCAAGACCAAAGTCGTAAACATGCTCCCCCATGAGCCAACAGACTTTATTATTCAGGAAGAAGCCGAAAAACTTTGCCAAACATAGTCAAAATATAACTGTTTACACTCTCTTTCTAAGGATACAAACATTTTCGACCGTATTTGATTGAGTGCTGGACATTAAAAATATGAAATGGGATAAATCTTCCTTAGCACTGTTACATAAAACACATTTACCACCAGAAACATTCCCTCTTTTCAAACCAAGACCCAAACATCCAGTTCTGGCCAGAAATTTTAATCTTGTGCCAGCAATATTTTCTACACAAAATAAATATCTCTCTCCAAAAGAAGACCGTTTAAACATTTGATACCATCTAAGTAACCTTTTCTCATCCATTTCCTGAAAAAAAATGTAATTTGTACCCTTCAATAGATAGTTTCACAAAACGACGTAACCAATTTGGATTTCTCGATTGGAAAACACGGTCCATACATACATTATCAAACGTTTTCTTCATTTCCTCTACATAGGGCCATACGCCAGAAATGTTGCCACTATTACATTCAAACAAAGCATCAAAATTTTGTTTCCCAGTCTTGTGTCAGGCAAATCAAATTTGTTCCGGTGGAAGTATTTTTCTCTCATGTGTTCCAAATAAACATTGAAAGGCAGCCATCCAAGCTTACCTATTGTAGCGGTCATTGAAGGCGAAGAGTTCACTTGTAAAATGGCTTTAGCCATTGCGTACTGTAATGATTTGAGAGAAGCCTCAGATTCCTTCGTGTTACAGACCCAAACTGCAGCACCATGTGAAACAGACGGTAAGATTATGCTTTTCCATATTGTATTATCGAAACGTACACGATTTATATTTTGATGGGATGAAAGTATACTATTTAAAAAATCCTCTTAAACGAGTTGACTTGGGAACAATCAATTCTTTTACATGTGGCGAGTTTTTCAGGGAGCTCGAAAAAATAATGCCAAAGCATCCCTTTTTTGTTTGAATCTACTCTTTTACCCACAACCATGCCTTTAGATTAAGAGCAGTTAAAAGACATTCCATTTTGTAGCGAAAACTTGGGCTATATATAGCATACAAACTAACTGGTCTTCATTTTCGGCCAATAGGGCTATGTCATCGCCATATAAGAGACAAGGAATATGGTTATTATTAAAAGGTATGCCAGCATTTCCTTCTTTTAACATATCGATCAAGTCGAGCATTACAAGGGAGAACAAAGTGGGGGAGAGGATGCATCCTTGCTTAACTCCATTTAGTGTCTCGAACCAACAACTCTCAAAAGCACCGAATATTACCTTGTTTTCAACTTTATAGTAGAGACCCTTAATGAGACGCCATGCTTTTCCTTGAATCCTTTTTCCCCATAAAAGTAGAAAGAGTCTTTCTCTATTCACGGTATCAAAAGCTTCAGATATATCCAAAAATGAAATCCAAGTTTTCAGTTTTTGTCTTTTCCGTAAACTACAAATTCCCATTAAAATAAATACTTGGTCCTCAAGTCTTCGGTACTTCCTATAGGCTCCATGCATCTCTCCTAATATGTTCTCATGCTCTAAAAACCTCATAAATTGACCTTCGACTATAGACATGAATACTTTATGAACATTGGATGCGACTGTAATTCCGCGATAATTCGCAGATGTTCTTTAGATCCTTCTTTGCGGATCGATTTTATGTGCCCCTGAAACCATTGATCCGGATAAGCTTCTAATACCTTACACACGTTAAACAGATCGACCAGGGAAGTAACCAAAGCTGTACCGCCTTTCTTAAAAAATTCATTAGGTATATGGTCTACCCCCACAGGCTTTACCATTTTTCAGTTTCGAAACCGCTACTTTGACATTATCAAAATTAATTTCAATGCTATTTAAGCCTGTCGTATCACCTTTGTAGCTCATAAGCTCATCAACCTTACCTTTCAGGATGTCATTTAGCGCAAAACTTTGCCTATTGCGAACAATATTTTTTCAGTAATCTGCAAGAGTTTCACTTATTTCTTTCGGATCCATTATGGTACGTTTGCAATCTTTGGGGTCTATATTTTTTAGTGGAAAATCATTGTTTTTATTTAGGCGTCTTAGCATTCGCCAAAACGCCTTTGGTGGGTTTTTTTTTTTTGTTTTTTTTTTGTTTTTTTTTTTTTTGTGTCCTTTCCTTGAATTTTGAATAACAACCTGAATCTTATTTCTCACACTTTTGGCTCTGATTTGTTCTTGTATCTTTCGCTTTTTGGAAATGTAATCGTCCCAAAGCTCTTGCAGAAATTTATTTTGTCTCGAAACAGTGCCCAGTTAGTGGATTCTTTAATATTCCACTTATACTTAACTCGGGTTGAATGTTTGTGACTGTCTGCAGACAGACCATCCTTATCCTTTATGACCATTGCATTGTGAATGCTACCAACATCGTATAGAGATAGTTCGTCTATTGTTATGCTTTCAATCATATTTAAAATACCATCAGTCCCCAAAGCGAAAACAGTGACTGACTTTAGATTTCCGCGTTGCCATGTACAGCGTCCCGCACAGGATTCGTAACAATTAGGACATTTAAATTTGAAATTTCAACCAAATTTGAAAGCAGATCTCTATTTGGACTACGTTTTCTAGGCGCTCTGAAGACAGGTAGGATACCATTAAATTCGCCCAGTATCAAGCATTCGTGTCCACCTGCCTCAGAGATGCTACATTGTCAATGAGCTCTGCATTAAGATTTTGGCCGATTTCACAGTCAATACCATCATTTGGAAAGTAAACCAAACATACCATCAAAGGTTTATGATTACTCCGAAGTTTGCCTGACACCCATAAATGCTCAAAGTTATCCTGTTTGAGTTAAATACGTTATCATCACATATATCGACATTTGAATGAATGAGAAAACCAAAACCACCTCCTGATTTCTTATATTCTTCATTGCAGGTCTTACCTACCCATTGATAATTAAGATGTATATTTGAGGCACAACCATCATCTCTGTGGAACGTTTCCGTCATACAATATAATGTGAACTTTTCAGATTTGCAGTACTTAATTTTGTGCCCTTTTCGGCCACACCCCATAAACGTCACCTTAGCCTCGTGCCTTTGTGTGTGTGTGTGTGTGTGTGTGTGTGTGTGTGTGTGTGTGTGTGTGTGTGTGTGTGTGTGTGTGTTTCTTTTTCCTTTTTTTTTTTTTTTTTTTTCTTTACCAGTCTTCCTACTTTGCGGTTTACCGTCCATTTTTGATTGCGTAACCGATTTTTTCTTACCTCTCTTGCCGTTACATTGGTCATTGTCAAATTTTTCAGTTTCTTTGACTTTCTTAAGACTGGTATTTTTGTCATCACATTCTCTTTGACCATATTTTGATTTTTTACCTTTGGTCTTACGCGACCTGGTTCTCCACGCAGGACGATCCTCACCGCAGTCGGGAGTTTTTGTTCCCTGATCTTTTACAGACAAGCTTAAAGAGTCTTTAGAGAGCTCTAGTGCTTCAGTTTTGCCTGCTAAGCCCACCTCCTCACTTATCTCCTCATGGGTCTCTCTCTCTCTCTCTCTCTCTCTCTCTCTCTCTCTCTCTCTCTCTCTCTCTCTCTCTCTCTCTCTCTCTATATATATATATATATATATATATATATATATATATATATATATATATATATATATATATAAGGACACATGGACGGCACTTATAACATATGGCATGATCCTTTGGAGGACACTCATCCCCCAAGCACACCCAGACCCATGATATCTATGGCAAGCTCTTTTGACATTTAGTCTTATTTGGCAATATCAGTAAATCAATTAACGATATCGCTCAAACATTTTGCGATATCGCTAAATCATTTAGCGAAATCGCCAAATCATTTTGTAATATCCCCAAATCATTTAGCGATATCTCTAAATATTTAACGATGTCGCTATACAGTTGGGAATATCTCTAAATGATTTAGCGATATTGCTAAATCATGTAGTGATGTCACTTAATCATTTATGGATATCGCTAAATGATTTGGCGATATATCTAAATGATTTAGCGATATCGCCAAGTGATATCCCTAAATGTGTATGATTTAGCGATATCTCCAAATGACTTAACAATACCACTAAATGATTTGGTGATACAGCAAAATCATTTGACGATAACGCTAAATAACATTAAAAGATATGGCTAAATCGTTTAGCAATAATGCTAAGTGTATTTCTGTTCCTTGTCCTATTTTAGTTGCCATATAGTTGCTGGTTTGGGGGGGGGGTGCGATGGCGTCATCACCCCAAAGTGTTCTGTAGAGATTCTTCTCCGCCACTTTTCTTTCTTTCTTTCTTTCTTTCTTTCTTTCTTTCTTTCTTTTTTTCTTTCTTTTTCTTTTTTTTCTGGTGTGTGTGTGTGGGGGGGGGGGTATTATCATGCTGCAAAACCACTGAACGATCACTGTTAATTCTGTCGTCAAACTTACCAGTTAGGCCTACAGGTCCAAAAACGCGCTCCTTCGCGCAAATCACTCTAGTCTCTAGAAGTACAGCACATTTAACGACCATGTACTGAATTACTTATTCAGTGATTTTGCTAAATTATTTAGCGATATCGCTAAATAAGTCAGCATCTTATTTGGCGATATTTCTATTTAAATCGTTTAGCGATATCCATAAATCAGTTAGGCCTATAAAGACATCTCCAAATCATTTAGGGATATCACTGAATGATTCAGGGATATCAGTTAATGAGATCATTTAGGGATGTGGCTAAATGATTTAGTAATAGGCCTATTGCCAAATAGGACTAAATGTCAAAACGGCTTGCCACAGATACCTCCACTCCACCAGGGTGGAGTACGGACAACATTCCGCCAGATCCCATCTGAGAGACGCAACCGATATTTATTAACGGGAAAACTCTGGAAAGATCGCCCCTTGGAACAAGACGTGTGAATAACAATACAAAAAGCATACGCTCAAAATGTAGGAATTACAAGAAACCACACTTTGTAATTCAATTTAACCCCACAAGATCCAAGCTTAATGTCACTTGACCGTCTGAGGGCTTTCATCTGGCCATAACATGGTCCGTTTTCATCTAATTTTACTCACATTGGGTTACACTGAAACAATGCACTTAGGCCTATTTGTAAGACAGACTTGCCTCCAAACGGTCAAAGGTCAAGGTCATTATAAGTCTATGCTACGAAAACGTGGGAGCCCAAGTGGCAGAATGGGCGGGAGAAAGCTCCTTTTCAGCAATTGGAAATGTCCAGATTTTTAGATTTTTAAAAAATGTCATCTGATTTTATCTCAATGCATCCTTTTTGAACACATAGATTTACGCTACTTTACACACACGTCGGTAGGAAAGGTCAGATGAATACATATATACGAACAGTTCAGACTTCGCTGCGTATGGCGATTTTCTTCCTTCAGGGACCAAAACGACAGCTATAAAGTTCCACGTTTTCATTTTTTTTGTCAAAGCATCCATGTTCCTATTTTTAACACGTGAAGAACACATACATGCTTTAATACTGTGTGAAAAGTCTAGTCCCTGGCACTCCATGTATTCACCATTTTGGTTGCTACGATGCGCACGCAGACACAACACAGGCATCATCGTACGCAATGGTCTGAGTTTATCGCATTAATGGACAGTGAATGGAAAATGTTCAATGTTTTTACACAAGAGGCTCTCAACCCTGCGACCTTTAGCTTTTCATTTTAACGTATTGGTTATGGAGTGTGCACAAATTGGATTATATAATCATCATCATCATCATCATGGTTCAAGACTTCAAGATGCGGCACTTTTGCCCATGTTTGCATATTTGTAAAAGCACAAATTATGAGGAGTCATAAAGGTTTAAAATTAGAATTAGATAGACATAAAGGTGAGGGGGTGCATTGCCTGGGTCCCTGTCTTTTTCACTTTGACTGCAATTGAGTTGATAGACATTAATGTGCCGCTAATATTTACTTTCGCCTAGGTCTTTGTCGCATGTCAAATTGTTAATGTTAACGTTGCCAAAATTTTGTGTACAACTTTCGTGATTCTGGTCTCTAGACTCTAGTGAAAACAAACCATCTTACACGGACACGTATTCTTGAAACTTAAAATTTGTCTGCTCTGTCGTAACCTTCAAAAAAAAAACCAAATTCCCTCTTTAAAGAAATACAAACAATAAATTCTAAAGATTTGCTTCACAGCAAATCTGTGTGTAGGCCAATTTCTTCGAACCTTGTATAAATTGAATGGTGCAACTATTGTTTATAATTCGTCGGTTGTGCCAAAAACCAATTTAACAGTCAATGGCATCTCTTTCTGTATTAGTTTGAAGATGTTCAATCATTTCATTTTTTTTGTGAATTTTCCCAAAATGGCATAAAACAAAATTATGCTATTTTCTTCACTCTTTATTTGTTGTGCTCTATAGCACAAATCTATAGATTGAACTTGGAATGGCAACTGAGGCTGGGGTCTATGTCTCTGTTGCTCGGTGCAATATATTTATTGTTGCTGCTAACCTCCATTTTCACACAATTTAAAGTCACTCTGGGCACCTTTGATATTGACCTCTGTCCTTGATAGGTGACCTCTGACATGGACATTGACCTGTGACCTTGTCATTGACCTCTTACCCTGGTAGTGACCTCTGGTGGCGAGATTTGCCTCTGACCTTTATATTGACCTCAGATCTTGATACTGACCTCTGACCTTATCTCAATACATAATTCCTTCTAGGCATCATAAATGTTGGGCTATCATGGGGTGCAGCACATAATTTGAATTGCCCCAAACTTGCAATATTTTAAACCTTTCTGCTGTTTGGAACGATATGTAGAACTTTGCTATTGGTGATATGACCATACAAACTTTGAAACTTCTGGGTCGAGTGATGTATGAGTTTCAGCCGTAACAAATAGAGTTGAAAGAAAGAACTTGAGAAAAAAACAATATTATGTGTGTCTTATATATAAATATATAGTTCTTAGTTACCCTGGATTACATGTATTAGCGATAAACGATAATTCTCATGGCACAGTGTTCATACACTGCATTTTATAATAAACAACGTCCGATCGGATTTACGTTTATGTCTTTAACATCATCATCATCATCATCATCATCATCATCATCATCATCATAACACTTTGAGAGAACAACGTGCGGGTCATCAAAAATCTAAATGAAATGATGGTTCTCTGTGTACATCTGACCATAAAAAACCATGAGGAGTTTGGGAAATTTAAACGATCCGAATTTTGTTCCCACGTCCCTGAATGTCCTCGGTCAAATGCCACGTTATACGGCCTCGTCTACCATCCAAAAAAAAAAAAAAAAAAAAGAAAAGAAAAAAAGAAAAGAAAAGAAAAAAAGAAAAGAAAAAAAAAGAATTCTACTACATGCATGTATATACTGAACACTGTCTACACGATCATTTATAATTTTTAAATGCACGTGTCCTTCATAAAATCAGTTTATTGTGATGTAAACGTCCGAATTTCTTTTTCATAAAATGACCGAATAATCATAATTGATGTTTCTTTTCGGGTGAAATTACCATTTGGCCCGACTTCGCCCTCAGGCGTCTTGTCTGTATCAACAGCTTCTGTAGGTTGCCTCGTAAATGATGTCAACAATTGACGCCAAGCCCGAGCCCCTGACCTCCGTGAAAGGTATAGCCTACTACAAGCTGTACACTCTCCCTTCCGGCCCTCACATCCCAATATTGCGGGGTATCTGGTCTAAAATATTTCGATCACCCCGGCATTCATGATTGTTTCTCTGGTTGATTTATATGTGTGAGTCTCGTAATCTTCAGGCACTTGACCCATTTGTGCATTACACTACACGCACAGTTGTTGCAGACAGAAAGACAGTTTTGTCTTATGCTTGTCAATTTAATAAAAACTTGACGAATCGAAATGAAATTTCTTTTTATACTTACCTAATGGTTCATGGCGAACACTTCAGTATAAGTTGCCTCGGATCCTGACGTTCTCGTAAGGTCGTAACTTGTGAATGGTTATGCGATCGTTTGATGTGAGTAAAGCACTTTTTTTCCTCAGAGCAAAGTTGACTGGCTCGATGAATCTTTTGAATTAAAAAAAAAAAAAAAAAAAAAAAAAAAAAAAAAAAAATTCAGGTCTGTTTATGGTGAAGGAAGACTTCCCCTAAAACTCTGTGATCGAATGCCCATGACACTAAGTACAACTTCCAAATAGATGTACATATTAACATAAATAAAAGGACCACTTTAACTTTTGATCATTATCCGACAGCAATGGTTCAAACTTGTGATCGCATACCCGGGAACCCGAGCAGTTTGGTACTCAGCATGGAACTCCCGAACCCAGTTTTTTGTGGGGACTATAACCTCGCACGTACACAGGTCCATTACTCGTCCACGTATTCCATTATTAGTGTAGGTTTAATATAAATCTCCTTTGGACATTCCAACGCTCAGCTGACTGACAACAATGAAGCTTATAAATAGTAAAAGAATCTTCCACCCTTGATAAGGCAGGCCTATATGGTTGAAACTATGAATAAGGCCCCATAAAATAAATTACTTGTTTCCTTGTTTATCATCACCGCCCACGCTTTATTTTTCGCCACCCCTACATTTCATTTCATGTTTTAATTTCCTTAAAATCACACAACTTTCAAACTGAGAGGAACAAGGTCGATGCTCAATTAGATCCAATTAAAGTAAATTCGTATTTTATGGCTATTCTCCGTTACGGTAAGTGTCAGCGTGGCAGACTGCCAAGCTGCAGACAAGCGATGATTTTCTAATTTGTGGCACCCCCCGCCCCCACAAAAAAGAAAGGTTTCTAACATTTTTCACAGCCTCTCTTTGGGGCCTCTGGCTTTGAGGTCGATCTCATGATGTGACCTTCACCTTTCCTGGTGGTTATTTATTCTTTGACAGAATCTGGATGACCCACACAGGTCTGTCTATACCATATACCCATCAGATCTCTACGCCAAAAATATGTCCAAGATCGAGTGGTAAATGACCTTTATCTAGCCACCCAAAACTTTGAGTCAATACGCTGTGCTGATGACACAACCCTCATAAAATCACTTTGTATTTTGAAGTTTGGACCTCAGTCAAACAACAGGAACATCTCAAACAACACAAACTCCGAACTTAGTAAACTATATCACTGGCTTGCTGCAAACAAATTATCTCTAAATGTACCAAAACCAAATATATGCTTTTCTATTTTCCTCAACGTAGGTTAGACATGAATATTAATCTAAAAATAGAAGACACACCATTAGAGAGAACAAGTGATTTTGATTTCCTAGGGCTGATAATTAACGAAAAATTAAATTGGAATGCCCATATAAATAAGATTGCTAATAAAACTGCTTGCATTAGTAGAATACTTAAAGGGCTACATCATCTGCTTCCTAGAAATACGCTACTTTTAATTTATAATTCTCAGTTTTTGACACGTATTAATTACTCTATATTGGCTTGGGGGTTATTTCTGTGATTGCATATTTAAACTTCAGAAATCGGCTATTCTTAATATGTTCTAAATATTATTATGGACATATTGAACCTTTATTTAAAGACTTAAAGGTTTTAAAAGCTCTTGACCTGTTTAAACTTAAAGCTTTAAAATGTAACTATAGATATACTGAAAACGAATTACCTGGCTATTTTAATAATATGTTTTCAGTCTTACCTGTTACTCACCCATATTCCACGAGATATCGCAACATTCCTCACTATTCCACCCCCAACATGTATCCACCGAAAAGTGCATACGGCACTATATCCCCAAGTTACTTTCTGATGTTCACCCTTACACATAACAGGAAATATTCACACACCCCTTCTCCGGGTTCTCTAGATATGTTAAAACATCTTATATAAACCAATATCCTGACACTTGCTCCATTGTTGACTGCTTTGTTTGTAATAACACTTCATAATTGCAACTGAAATCTTTTATATTAATGCCGGAGTTCTTTGTCTTTGATTCTTTCTGTAATTGACAGAACATACGAGTCAACTTTTCCTAAGTGGCCCTTGCGGAAGCGGATGTTTATCATCCTTAGCAGGGTCATCCTGACTACAATTTTTGATAATTCCATTGTCACTATCATCTATCCTGTTTTTGAGCAATTACCAAAACGTGTACAATGTATACACTTCTATGTCGAATAAATGAATCTGAATCTAAATCTAGCACCCCAATCACTCATTTTCTAGGGCCCCTTTACTCTATCTACCACTGACTGTTCACATTTTATGACTGGGGGGGGGGGGGGGGCATTCTTGAAGAATGCCTATTGTTTACATGTATGAGCCATATATATATATATATATATATATATTTCAAGTGGAAGTATTTCAAAAGGTATTAAAGGTATTTCAGCCATATGTTTGAAATTTTCAATAATGTTAAAACCTAGTTGGGTACCGTCAGAATTCATCCTTTCGTCAATCGAATTTGACGACCACTTACAACATTAATTTCTAACATTTAATGGTGTAGGAAGTAAGGAATTTTTGTTAGTTTTGGTAAGTACTGGATATTTAAGTGGGCGAGTTCAAGTAAAATAATTGGTAGGAAATATT
This sequence comes from Hermodice carunculata, assembly GCA_964020975.1. Lineage (NCBI taxonomy): Eukaryota > Metazoa > Annelida > Polychaeta > Eunicida > Amphinomidae > Hermodice > Hermodice carunculata. The sequence goes on along the minus strand of OZ026615.1, from coordinate 92,981,877 downwards.
ATTAGCTTTTGGTACGTGTCACAAAATTGAAGTGAAGGAAATAGAGAATCTTACATGGCTGAGATACCATTTTCCTCTCACGAGGGATCGTTTGTTGGTGGGGAAAATCACGAGTGACCGCATCTCACGAGTGATTTTTCTCCACCAACAAGGATCGCGATTGAGGGAAAATAGCTACTCATTCTCCAGCCATGCAAGATTTTGTTTATTCTATGTTTAATTGGGTATTCATCGCAAAAAATATGCCCTAAGTCTATTTCCTATGTCGACCTAGTGTGCCCCGTTTGTTTACGTTCGTCGCGGTTATTCCACGTCACTGACGTGGAATAACCGCGACGAACGTAAACAAACAGGGTATCACATGTGACGTATAATCAAATATTGCTCGCACACTTTTGATTTTGTCTTAATGTCAATGCATCACATCGCCAATGCGCGTCACAATTTACTTGTAACAATGTTTAGGTCATGTGATCTACAGTGAGTTACTACTTTTGAATTTCACTCTAGAATATGATAGGAATTCACCCTCAAACATAGCATAAAGTGTGTTAAGGGATTAAGGAAAGTAAATGTTTAGTTTAAACGTATTTATTTAGTCTGGATAGCCCTATAGTACATCGAGATGACTAATATATGGGTTCTCCAGAACATGGAGACACACAGTAGGTATGTACAAGACACACATGACAATACAAATGTTACCAATGTATTATATCTGTGTAAACTCTGTACGAATATCAAAGTTTGATTACTTGTAAGATACAAGTTAAACCAATATGAATTGAGTTTAATATTTACCCGTTAAAGAAAAAAGGTGTGATACAAATAAATTTGCATAGTCCAACCGATGATCACTACAGTAACAGTAACGGAAACATTTAGTCGTTAAAGCGCCTGGTATCAATAATGTACTGATGGAGAGCATCACAGATCTGGATATTTAGCCAGTTAGAAAGCTCGTTACTGCCACGGAGAAATATATCAACTAACCTATCACTACCAATATGAATTATAAGATGCAGGCTAACCCCCGGAGCAATCAAAGGAATAACAGTATTCAGTAATTTGTTTCTCTGAACGATGTAATAGGGACAGAAGAGTAGGAAATGCTTGGAGTCTTCAGAACAGGCACAGGATGGGTCAGGAAGGATGTTAACTTTGTGAAGGTCGGAGTTTAGTCTAGAGAATCCGAGGCGTAATTGCGTGTGGCAAATATTAGCAAATCTGTCACAATGGAGATAGAACTCAGGAACAGTGTCTGTGGCTAAGAGAGTAGTTTTAAGTTTCGATTTGAATATATGTAGAGAAAGCGAACCTCTATGTCGGAAGGCAGGTTATTCCACTGTTTGATAGCATCTGGGAGAAAAGAGTTAGACAGACGCGATGTTCTACATCTAACGGGGCGCACTGACATTGAATGTCGGAGAGCACGATCAACAGGAGGAAGGGGTACTAGATTACATAGATAAGAAGGAGTCAGTTTGTGGTATATTTTGTAAAAGAGGACAAGCTTGAAGCATTTACGTCTGTCTGCAAGAGTTGACTACCCAAGTTCATGAAGTAAAGTAACATGTGATGTATGTTTCAAGGCACCTGTACAAATTTTAGCGGCATTATACTGAATCGATTCCAATCGATCAGACAGCACTTTACCACAGTTGTCGAATAAAACACAGCCGTACTCAAGGATTGGACGAATCATAGAACAATATAGTTTGACCAGGGATTTGCGTGACAGTTTATACTTGAACCTACGCAGTATGGAAATTCTTTGACCAGCTTTATTGGTAATCCGTGTGATATGGGCTTGCCAAGATAAGTCACCACTCAAGGTGATTCCGAGATGTGTATGAGTGTCTGCCTCAGGAATCGGAGACCCACGCAAGAAAACTGGCGGATGATGAGGTTTCACTTGTTTCACAGAAAATATAACAGATAGTGATTTGGTGGCATTGAATAACACTCGCCATAGCCTGCCCCAGTAATGTATAAGAGACAGATTGGTGTTCAGGTGGCATGAGGATTGAACAGGGTTATTGACAATTTCGAGTATGCTAGTATCATCGGCGAACAATTTCACTTCGCACGTGAGATTGTCCACTAGGTCTTTTACATAAACCAAAAATAGGAGGGGCCCAAGGATAGAGCCCTGAGGCATTCCAGCCTGGATGGGAAGCCAGGCAGAAGATTGACCATGAATAGTAACTCTTTGGAGGCGATTAGAAAGATAACTTTCAACCCAGGTAACAAGATGATCCGATATGCCCAGCTGCTTGAGTTTGAAGAGGAGTCCAGGGTGCCATACCTTGTCGAATGCCTTAGACACGTCAAGAAATACCGTTCTGGTCTCTTTCGATAACTCTAGACCGTTACAGATAATATGAAGTAGGTAGACAAGTTGATTGATTGTTGAGTCGCCTGCCTTGAAACCTGAATTTTTGTGTGTGAGGAGATCGTTTGCAGTTAAATATTCATAGAGGGCATTAAACATTATGCGTTCAAAGACTTTGGAAACATTACAGAGTAAGGATATTGGCCTATAGTTACTTTTTATTTGTCTGTTAGATTTTTTGAAGACAGACAAAAATTTGAACGTTTCCAGGGCAAGGGAAAGTAAGCTTGGTTAAGAGAAAGTTTTAAATATTTTTGTAAGAGGATTACAGATGGAGTGAGCAGTATTTTTAGAAGGATGTTGTCAATATTGTCAGACCCGGTTGCGGAAGTAAGTCTTAGAGACAATAATACTTTCAAAACGTCCTGCTCACCAAAAGTGGTTTCAGTTAGTCTAGACTCAGTACGGTGACTAAATTCAGCCAATGGTGGGGAGTAAATGTCAGAAAAATTTGTGCACTGACTTGCAAAACAGTTATTAAAAAAATCACATTTTTTTGCATTGCAAGATATCATTTGGTCGTTTTCAATTATTGGTGGAATCCCCTCGTGAAATTTTAGATCCCAAGACAGACTTAGATAAGCTCCACCATTGTTTTGGACTTATTTCGTTATCGTCCAGTTTAGAACGTAATTTATTAAAGTAAGAACGCGTCGATTTTCGAGTTTTGTTAAGGACATGGTTACGTGACTTCTTGTAAAATTGGTAAAACTTCTCGACCTTCATGGAAACCTCGAATGTATAGGGTTGTGGCAGGTTAGCTATATTCTTAAAACGCTTCCATGCCCGATTGCGGAAACGAATAAGCCTTTTTTTTTTATCTCGGTAGTAATCCATGCAAGGCCTGTCTGAAGGTCTTACGGTGACTTCTCTAAAGGGCATAAATTCCTTGGCAGTGGAGAGAAGCAATTCTGACCAGTATGAAAAAATATCGTCAAGGTTATCATAGACTTCATGGGCTGTGTTCCAAGGTGCTGTTAAGAGAGTAGAATTAAGTTCAGGGAAATTGGCTTCATTGTAATCCCAAACGTGACGTTTGAACGGGCGGTCCTTAAAGTGTGATAGTGAGAGAGAGCAGAAAACGATCGCATGGTCAGAATTTGACAGAGGAGTAAGGACACCACTGTTAAGTACCAGGCTAGGTGAGTCAGTGATAATAAGATCAAGCAGGTTTTCTGAGTATTCGGTGGTTCTTGTAGGTTCCTGTATAAGCTGATAGAGGTTGTGTTGAAGAAGCAGGTTGAAAAGAGCTAAGCCAAGGTCACTATCCTATGTGGTGAATGCCAGTCTGAGCATCTATCGTTAAAATCGCCAGCAATAAGGAGAGAATGTGGGTCATTTTCAAGCGCTATAGAGATTGAGGTATTCAAAGTCTCGAGAAAGGCATCCCGTATTTGAGCAGGCTGGCCAGGAGGTTGATAATAATTTCCAATCAGCAGAACCCCACGTTTTGTTGTTATCTCAATCCAGATGCACTCTGAGTTCAGATCCTCTAGATCAGGGCGCCTTCGACAAGGTAGCGAAGCAGAAACATATGTAAGGACTCCTCCTCCTCGTCCTGTAGGACGGTCCCTTCTAAAAGGACGTTGAAAATTGTCAATATAGAGGAGTTGATCAGGAAAATTCGCATAAAGCCAAGTTTCTGATAAAGTGATAACATCAAAATTTTCGACTTGCGCTAATAATTGAAGTTCATCAAGTTTGCCCGAACTCTCAATACTACGGGCGTTGGAGTGGCAAAGTTTTAAATAATTTTTTGCAGAGGGGTCGTTTTGTCCGGGATTTGGATGCACATCAATGCAGGACTGAAAAAAAAAATTGCAAGACTGACAGTAGGTGTTGTAGACACGTGAAACTTAATAGAATCACGTTCATTGGGACTAAGGACAAGAAACAGAAAGAAAGGATTATTTCGGATTCAGCAGTATTCTTGGGCCAATCATATTTTCGTGGGGTTGACCGACAGTTGTGAAAAAGTCCAATTGACACTCTATAATGATCAATGCTAATCCCCATGACGGATGATATGTTAGCAAATCTTGTGAAATTTGGTACATACATGTTTGGAATTTGCGCTAGGCTGGGGCAGGTGTATCAAATGGTATCATTCACGGGAACAGCTACGGCCCACGCCTACGGTATATAAAAGTCGGAATAAACAGTTAATTCCCCCTTCGCATCTGTGTGGTCCATGGATGATTAAACATAAGCTTGCATTTATGAATAGCTTTCAACATCAGAACCCCCAGACTTGCTCAAGTCTCACTGGACTGTCTTCCGCATTTTATTTAAATTAAATTCATTACAAAATAAAACTTCAAGGGAAACCCGTAAAACACATTGTAGCCTTATACTTATGTCTAAAGCCAGATAACAGATCAGCGCCGAGCGGTCTGCACTGTGTTTTTTATCACATAGACAAGCGAGCGGTCATAACGCACCCCCTCTTCCGAAGCTGTTAATTGAGTAACTGTATAATGAAGGATTAATTGCGGTGCACCGCGTCAGGCGGAGGGCGTCCACAGCAACGACAAAGGTACAATGAGATGGAATTTTGTACACCCGATTATTGGGCGCTGGTCGTGGATTGTCACAAATAGGTACATGACTAAAAAATGAAAGATCAGCCGCCCAATGGTCTTGGCAGCTGCGTACATGAGGCGTGAATGTGGTAGCTATCCAAACACGTGTTATGTGAATATGGGAGATTAAAAACCTCGCAATTTTCAGCAGTAAATATACGAGAGGGTCGGTACCTGTGTGGCGAAGCGGGTTATTACTAATATTTTCGAAAATAAAGAATACTTATGAAAGGCAGATGGATTTTTTTCTTATATGGCTTGGGATGAATACCAGTTTGGCATTTGTGAACTTACATTTTAAAAAAAAACCGCTAATTTTGTGAGAAATGAGCATATGGCCCTGTCTGTGACAATGATGTGACCCGCAACTCCCCAGTGATCGCCAGGCGTCAAACAAGCTGTAGAACTTGTATTGCTGCAGTAAACAGCAAAACACCGACCTATCCTGGGCGGGAACAGAGACTAAAATGAATATTTCTACATGTATTTTTAATCCTGTTCATAAAGGGCGAATAAAATATGTTTAAACCAAGTGACACTTAACAGCCATAGCTCGCAAGCATAACCGGTCGGAGTCATCCCTCTCAGCCTGTGTGTTGCGTTTGTCACGTCACCAGTCTTTCGCGCTTTGTAGATGTCGGAAATGAACGGAAAGCGACCATTGAAGGCGCAGTGAGTTTTTAAAATAAGAATGTGAATTAAAATAACATGTTGACAACCATTTTTGAAAGCGCACCGTATGGTGAGAACAACCCATGAGCCACTCATGTATAAAATTTGAACATTGTCAATCAATAGGACCTTTAAGTGATGGAGTGAAAACAGGTACAGCGAATGTAGATGTTATAAAAAATTATAGTAAACAACGTTAGTTTTGTTTCGTATTGCACAGTTGCAAAAGTACAACTGCCGCAATGAGGAAAGTACCTGTTAGGTAATATTGTTACATTTGTTACATGTTTGCCCTCTTTAAGTGATTAAGTAAAACCCCCCGGGGGGGGGTACTCCCCGGAATTTTTGGTGGGTAGGCTCCACCGAGGGTACAAAACCCGGACCCAACGGGAGCGGAACCAATGTGAAAATGGGGGGTCTTTTGGAGCTTGTATTGAAAAAAAAAATGAAATTTTACATAAAATTTGGTGTATTTTGGGACAATTTGGAGACAGGAATTGAAAAACACAGGGGTCTTTGGGTGAGACAAGCGAAAAAGGGGGGTCTTTTAGAGCTACAAGCAGGAAAAAGGGGGGTCTTAGAGAGCGACAAGTACCGAAAATAGGGGGTCTTTTCCGCGGCGCCTACCCGTATAGCAAGGTATAGGAAGTACCCCCCCCCCCCCGGGGGGTAAAAACACATGACATCGAACGTAAATGTTAGGAAACATTGTTAGTTTTGGTTCGCATCGCACAGTTGAAGTGAAACAACTGCCGCATTTTGGAAAGCAACTGTTACGGTTAGAAAATATTGTTAACTTTGGAACATGTCTGACAGTTTAAGTGATTAACAGATTAGGTAAAAACATCGAGAAGGTAAATGTTAGGAGACATTGTTAGTTCGGGTTCGTGTCACAGTTTATATGACACAGTTACGGCATTGAGGATGGTAATCACTAAACGTGGGAAATTTGCTGCCGTTTGAAAGCGGTCAAACAGATGATAAAAACAGGGAATGCATTTCCAGTAGTAGCCACAGCTCTTTGGGGGCAAGGGATGAGTCAGGGGATTATAAGGTCAGGGGGTATTATAAGGTCAAGGGATGAGTCAGGGGTACAGGTGTTCATTACATAACAGGGATTAAAATTATGGTGTGGTATATGGTAGCAATGGATGAGTCAGGTGTAAGTGGGTACAGGTGTTCATTACATAACGGGGATTAAAATTATGGTGTCATATGATAAGGGCAATATACATAATAGGGATTAAATATAGGATCCAGTTTGAACCAGAAAACTACATAACAGATAAGTCAACACAGGTGTGCATTCAAGTACACACAGGTGTTCATTACATAACAGGGATTAAAATTATGGTACCATTATGATAAGGACAATAGGGATTAAATATAGGATCCAGTTTGAACCAGAAAATTACATAACAGATATATCACCCCACTTCTATAGACTGAGTGGAACCAGAAAATTACATAACAGGGATTAGTCACCCCACTTCTATAGACTGAGTGGAACCAGAAAATTACATAACAGGGATTAGTCACCCCACTTCTATAGTCTGAAAGTCCAATCTGATAAGGTCAACAGGTGTTCATTACATAATAGGGATTAGGCACTCCATTTATAAATAGAACAGGGGATTTTCATAATTTGATAAGGGTCAACAGGTGTAAGTGGACACAGGTGTTCATTACATAATAGGGATTATAGGCACTCTATTTATAAATAGAACAGGGGATTTTCATAATCTGATAAGGGTCAACAGGGGTAAGTCAACACAGGTGTGCTGATAGAACAAAATTACATAACAGGATAAGTCAACACAGGTGTGCCAATAGCGCAAAATTGCATAACAGATTAGTCACCCCACTTTTTCTATAAATAGAATAGGGAATGTCCCAAGGTCAACAAGTGTTGAAAACCAGATTGCATCAGAAAATTACATAACGAAATTAGTCACCCTCTATAAATAGATTCGGGAAAAGTCCAATCTGATAAGCTCAGAGACTTCTAGAAAAAAAATCCAGTTTGAACCAGATCCCATGCCAGGATCAAAAAAGTATAGAAGTAGCCTGGTGTATATCACTTTTTCACCAGTCACACCAAGACGGACAAGGCAAGAGTACGAAGTGCATCTACCTATTCTAAGTTCTCCAAGAAGCCCAGCATTGAATTTCATGCCAATTTGAAGTAGACGCCACGGGCGGAACTTGCATATTTGCATATGCAACAGGTAGACTACTTCAATGCGGCGATGGGAAATCGAGTGTAACGTTTGAAATACATCACCAAAGTATACCAAACAAATGTATTACTTTCACAACAAGACAATGTTTCAGATTGTATCACCCAACCTTACACAAATAACTCAGAAAACAATCACCGACACGTCAAAGTTCAGCCTGCGATCGACTGGTTATGAATAGCATACAGGTGAATGGATAAAATTTGATACAGGTAAACACACTCCCGGGCCAAGCGTTACACCCGTCTGTTTTCGACTGGCGTTTGGTCAAGTATGCATGTATTTATCTGCCAATTTCAGCGAAGGTTGTTAACAATATGGACAATACACTACTTAAATTATGTTATCCTCGGGCAACTCAAAATGAAGATTTTGGCCTTCGAATATCATTGTCTACATCAAGATCCCGCTGGTAGGGCCGGCGCTGGGCAAGCTCAGCTTGTCGGTGCCTAATGTAGACATTGCCGTGGAAAACGAAGGCTAGCTTTTAAACTACGCTACCTATTGTTACGAAATTTATGTGTTACTTTTAAAAATGTATATAGTGTCAGGTCGTAAGAGTAACCAGTCTTGAAATTAGTTATATTTTCAATATCTACACTTCTCCTGTGATATTGTGAGCGAGCAGCTGTACCGGAAATGCTCGCCGGTATAAACATAAGACATACCTGGCTATTTACGCGCAGGGCTTAGTTAATTATGGACGTATTGGCTCCAAATTTTCAACGAAGACTGACCATTAGTGACACTATTCACGTGTAAAATTTAGTTGCTATCTGAGTGTTTGATTCAGTGAAGGAACCGCCTCAATATCTGTGTTTACCATAACGCACGCCTGTAGGTGCAGTGATAAACAAGGGGCCGTCTCAACATTTACCATTGGAGGCCGGTGGGGGTCGCCTCAGAAACCCTATTACAACCCAGTTAGTACAGGCGAGATCAAATATTATATAATATATATTCAAATGACATAAAACAATTCAGAATGATACAATGGAAATAAAAAAAAATAAATTTGTATTACACAATAATATATACAATATTAATAAATAATAAAATTAGACGGAATTAAATAAAAATAACGTGGGAAAACCAATGAAATATTTTTGCTGACAAATAGGTAAACTCGTTTCATTCAAATCACACAGTACTCAGATTTTTTAGGCATGAACAAACACACCATGTGATAAATAACAGAGACAATGTATTTTTGTTGACATATCATACAATACATCATTTATTCGTGATTTTTTTCCCATCGAATCTCGGTTCTGCTATGATAATTGTGTCATCCAACCATTATAGTATTCAAAACAAGACTGGAGTCAGTCTGCTTTCCATAGTTTATTTCCAATATTGGGATCCTGGTAAGCCATATCTTTCCTTCTTCCCGGTCATGCTCGGTTTGGCTTTCAGGCTGGCATGTCGTCTCTTTTTTTGGTCTTGGTGATATTTTTTCTTTCTTCTTTTCTTCATCTTTCAAATCAGCTTTGGCCTGTTCGATCGTCTGTGCTACTGGCGTGACCAGATTAATAATGGGTTTGTTAGGGTCCTTTCTTCTCTTGCTCCATTCGGGGTTCTCATCCACGATGTACCATCCTGATGGAGAGTAAGGTATTTTTCCGTGCGTCATGTCCTCAAAGAAGGTCTCCCACTTGGACCAATCCTTCTTGTTTTTGATAATGTCTGACGTCATAGTGAGTTCTTGTAGTTTGTGTGACCACTCGTACACCTCTATTTATACTTTTTTCTACATCATGTGACTACATTGGAGTAACCTCAATATCCACGGACGTCTATGATCGAGGGCAAATTGCAAAGCGTCTCGAAATGCAATCTTTTCCTGCTCCATGACTTGATGTATATAGAGCATGATGACTTGGCATGTACTCTGTTGTTCCCCATTATGAACGCGTGCCATCAGTATGGTTCTCAGTTTTTCGGCATTCATTGGCGATGTTTCTTTTGGCATTGTCTTTTGTGCTTGTTTTAACCATTTGATTTTATCATTTTGATTGAAGCCATGAACTTTCTTCAAATGAATCGACAAGTAGAGTAACTCTTGTCTCCCACACCCTGGAACAGGGCAATTCTTCTTAATTCGTCCCATAATGATCTGTCAGTTCAAAGCAATTTTATGCTACTTATATGTTTTGGTAAAACATATTATACAGTCAATACATTTTGGTCAACACAATTTCCAGGTCAACAGATTTTGGTCAACACAAATTTCAGGTCAACACATTTTGGTCAACACAAATTTCAGGTCAACACATTTTGATCAACACAATTTCCAGGTCAACACATTTTGGTCAACACACAATATCCAGGTCAACACAAACCATACTCTGAACTTCGTCATTGTTGTGGGACCTACTGACCTCAGCTTGCCTCAACCAGGGTTGTCTTTCTTCACTATTCATACCATGTGTATCACGTAGATGTGAATAAAGGTGTAACAGCCCATCTTTACCACACAGGGGGCATTGCTTCCTTTTTCTCCCCATTCTCATTGGGTGTTTTGAGTGTCTACTTTATGTCTACTTATAGTTTTTTTTCTAAAGTCATAATCATGTTCCCACATACATAAGCAGAACAGCATAACAGAACAGCATAACAGCGTAACAGCATACAGAACAGCATAACATAATACAGAACAGCATAACAGCATACAGAACAGCATAACAGCATACAGAACAGCATAACAGCATACAGAACAGCATAACAGCATACAGAACAGCATAACAGCATACAGAACAGCACACAGAACAGCACAACAGCATACAACAGCATAACAGCATACAGAACAGCACAACAGCATACAGAACAGCATAACAGCATCCAGAACAGCACACAACAGCACAGAGAACAGCACAACAGCATACAACAGCATAACAGCATACAGAACAGCACAACAGCATAAAGAACAGCATAACAGCATCCAGAACAGCACACAACAGCACAGAGAACAGCACACAACAGCCATTCACATACATCCACGCCTTTATACAAATAACAGAAAAGTCAAAATTCAAAAGACATAGTTTAATATTATCATCAACATCACACACTCAAAGGACATCCAGTTGGACACTATTACTAATATACATGGCACCACTAAGTTGTCATGTGCAGATCTAAAATTATCCACACACATCATAACAAATATGAACAAACAACTCTCTGAAGTCTTTTGGAACAATATCCTGGTTCTTCAAGTCATCCATTAAATTGTTTTCTACTTTGCTAATCATGAGTGTCATAGACAACATGTCAGGTTTCTGTATGGGTATGTCTGTTGCCATCTGATGCCTCCATTATATTTGGCTAGACTTTGCCTGTCGCCCAGATCGCAGTCCCACTGTGAATCCAGTCCTTTTACAACCACTCTGCTGTGGGGTTTGGGTCTCACTGAACGTCTGTTAAGAGTATAGGTCTCTTGACCTTTCAACCAATTTTTGATGTATTTTAGAGTGATCGGGTATCGGTCCTCAGCTTTCACCACATCATAGAGTTTGTGTGGATTAGAAAAACTAGCTGGTCTATTTGGGCTATAGTAAAGTTCAGCTAGATAGTCATCCACCCTTGTATTGTTTCTTTGAGAGTCTGCAGCCAGACTACCTCATACTTATGAATAATCACAGTAGGCTACTTCTATACTTTTTTGATCCTGGCATGGGATCTGGTTCAAAATTCAAATTGGATTTTTTTTCTAGAAGTCTCTGAGCTTATCAGATTGGACTTTTCCCGAATCTATTTATAGAGGGTGACTAATTTCGTTATATAATTTTCTGGTTCGAACTGGTTACACTTGACTTAATTGTTGACCTTATCAGAAAAGCACCTATTCTATTCATAGAAAAGTGGGGTGATTGTAATCCTGTTATGCAATTTTGCGCTATTGGCACACCTGTGTTGACTTATCCTGTTATGTAATTTTGTTCTATTGGCACACCTGTGTTGACTTATCCTGTTATGTAATGAACACCTGTGTCTACTTGACCATTATCAGATTGGATTTCCCCCTATAGAAGTGGGGTGACTAATCCCTGTTATGTAATTTTCTGGTTCCACTCAGTCTATAGAAGTGGGGTGATATATCTGTTATGTAACTTTCTGGTTCAAACTGGATCCTATATTTAATCCCTATTGTCCTTATCATAATGGTACCATAATTTTAATCCCTGTTATGTAATGAACACCTGTGTGTACTTGAATGCACACCTGTGTTGACTTATCTGTTATGTAGTTTTCTGGTTCAAACTGGATCCTATATTTAATCCCTATTATGTATATTGCCCTTATCATATGACACCATAATTTTAATCCCCGTTATGTAATGAACACCTGTACCCACTTACACCTGACTCATCCATTGCTACCATATACCACACCATAATTTTAATCCCTGTTATGTAATGAACACCTGTACCCCTGACTCATCCCTTGACCTTATAATACCCCCTGACCTTATAATCCCCTGACTCATCCCTTGCCCCCAAAGAGCTGTGGCTACTACTATTTGCCTGCATGTATCTCGGAGTGTGCCGTCAGGGTGAAAAAAGTGATTCAGTTTCTGCAATGAATGTTGACAGATATATAGATTTTCTTGGTTCTTCAAATCAAGCGTGGTTCACGTATCATAATGCGCTGGATAAGGCTCAGAATTGACGAGAGCAAGGCTCTTCATCAAATATTTGAACAAATCATGCCTAAAAAATAAATATAAAATCCTTCCTGCCGCCCCATAATTAAAAGAAAGTGTTGATAAGATATATATTTTTATGGGGCTTAATGAGGGTATATATCTCCAGTACTTGTCATGATTTTAATAAGAGCTTTAAATCTTTATGGGAAAAAAGCCAAAAAATAAACGGAACATATACACCACCACCACCAAAAAAAAAAAAAAAAAAACGCTTAAATATAATTATTGTTTGTTACCTGAAAAAAACGATGTAGAGAGAGAGAGAGACCCAAAGTAACATAGACTGTCACCAAGTGAAGAAAAGAGGATCTGGTGGACGGCGGTCTGGAGAAGCCTAAAACGTCTAGTGGGCACACCACGATGACGGATGCAGACCTGTGCTGTGATAGTCAGCAATTCGGCTGCATGGGTACCTGACTGTGCCGATCCACGGATTGAATGATGAAATAAATCGCGTATCCAAACCAGAGGCCTCTTAAAATTTTCAGGTATGACGGTTGTATGGAAGCCCGCCTATTTTAAATGCATCCAGTCCAGTGTTACTTACAATCTGGTAATTGTTCGACTGAAGCCTTCAGAGAATCTCAGAATCTATAACCATCGCCACGCAAACCCGTGACATATTTTTAAGGCCTATTCAATTCACCAAAACCATTTGTCGAATCGAAACCGGTTTTACCGAACTGGCTGTTCGTTTGACCCCGCACCGAAAACGGTTTTACCAAACTGTCAAACCCTCTGGGGTGTCAAACCCTCTGGGGTTTGCCGAAAAAAAACTTGAAACTGGTTTGCCGAGCTCGTGTCGAACTATCCATTCAATCGTGCAAGCGCATATGAACCGAACACATGTCCAGCAAAATGACGTCCACCACTGCAGAAGATCTAACGATCCATGTTACCTTGTTCCCTGACAACACTGTATTTTGACTGGCAATAATGTCACTGTTTATAATAGTTTAATTGCATCTACAAAAATATTGAAAAAAAAAAGAAAAACAAAAAAAAAAAAACAAACAAACAAACAAACAAACAAACAAAAACAAAAAACAAACACCACACACACACAAATTAAATAAGAAGAAAAAAACAAAAACAAAAACAAAAAACAAACAAACAAACAGACAAACAAACAATTTGAAGCTGTCGGAACACTGATATTTTTTGTGTGTGTTTCTTTGTTTTGTTGTTTTTGTTTTAGCAGATGTAAGGCATAGGCCTACTGATAAAATTCGACAGATTAAATAGCCAGATTTTGTAAATAAGATGTTCCAATTCGAGTCTTGGATAAACTTGGTTAATGACATTATTATAATATGTGCAAATTTCCAATTGCGCGACCAGTTTTCTTTTTCTTTTTTCTTTTTTTTTTTGTTGTATTAATTCTGGGTCGAATTTCATTGTTACTGAATACATGCCTACAGTCATGTCAGTATATTTAGGAACTTGTGTAACATGATCGACGATCAAACTGAGCAAATTTATTAATAATGGATCGATCATTTAAAAAGATATATAGAACTTGTCATTTACCATAATGAAAAGTTTACATTTTGCATATTAAACAAATGGCGCACTTGAGTACACTTGGGTTGTATTTCCATGGAGAATCGGACAGAACGGAAACGTTAATGAATAAAGCTGTAATTCTAACTCTTTGAGTGCCAATGGCGAAAACAGAAATGTTAACACTTTGTAGCCGCAGATATGTGGCCTTCGAGGGGGCAGCAGGGTATGGGCGCAGTGAGTTGGAGGGCGAAGCGACTGGAGGGCCTCGGACTGTTGGCCCCCTTTCGAGGGGGCCAACAGTCCGAGGCTAAACACTTTGCAGTCTGTGTCCTCATGTATACGGACTCACACGAATGAGGTAATATCAATATAACGATTTAATTTTTGAATTCCTTTTGAAGAGACGTTTCCAGCGAATACCAACATGCCATATCTACCATGATTATCGGTTAGTCAACAGCTTTCCTCGGCGAGCAGAGCATGCCGAGAAAGCTGTAAGTTAAAGAAAAAAGCTGTTATTCTATCTCTTTGAGTGCCAATGACCAAAATGGTTGTGTAAATCTGAATTATTCTAATAAAACCAAATTCAAGAAGATTTGCTTCAAAGCAAATCTGTCTGTGCCTTCAAAATGTGTAAACAATAGATTCTACAACTTTTATCCTTTGGTACTTCACATGACATTAAGCTTATGGCTGGATGCCAATATTAAAGTCCAAATGACCATGACCTTTGACCTTTACAGGTCAAATGTAAATTGCAGTGTTACTATGCCAACAATTTAAGCCAAACATGAACCAAATCGGATCAAAATTAATCAAGTTATGGCAAGATGAAACTTTCAAAGGGCCAAATGACATTGACCTTTGCCCCTCTGAGTTTACATGTTCTTATAAAAAAAGTGCAGTGTTGCAATACCCACAATTTCAGTCCAACATGATTAGAATTCGACGGAAACTGGCCAAGTTATGACTGGATGAAACTTTCAAAGGTCCAAATGACCTTGATCTTTGACCTTTAGAGGTCTTATGTAAGTTTCAAAAATGTGCAGTGTTACAATAGCTACAGTTTGAGCCCAACATGATCAAAATTTGATAAAAATTGACCAAGTTATGGCTAGAAGAAAGCCACCATCGAAAGTGGCCTTTGACCTTGAGATGACCTCTACCTGAATTGGGCCTTAACCTCAAAAATGACATTTTGGGCTAAAATTGACCTTTGACCTTGACATTTGAGATGACCTTTACCTTTCCATGATCGAACTCCTATACACTCGGAACCACATCTACTATAGCATACAAGATATTGAGGATTTAAAATTTTAATGAGCCCTCATTTGCATAATTTTGAAAAGCATGACCTCTCATTATTAAAAGGCCAGACTTCATCTCTTGAAGTATAATTGTGCCAAGTTTGGAGTTTCTACGTGTAATACTTTTCAAATGAAATGTCGAACAAATTTTCCTGTAAAGAAAGAAAGAAACAAATAAAGAATTCGTAGAAAAACAATACGTCTGTGCTGGCACACAGACATAATAAAGAATTCGTAGAAAAACAATATGTCTGTGTTGGCACACAGACATAAAGAATTCGTAGAAAAACAATATGTCTGTGTTGGCACACAGACATAAAGAATTCGTAGAAAAACAATATGTCTGTGTTGGCACACAGACATAATAAAGAATTCGTCGAAAAACAATATGTATGTGTTGGCACATAGACATAAATTTCATATGCAGAGATTTTCATTAAAGAAGGACAAAACGAGCATTATTTCTAGAAAAACAAGCTCTTGCTCAACAGCTTCGAGTGGCACGCTTTTCATGCCATATGCTCCCATTAGCGTGCCTTCAAAATCTGTTGATTCACTTTGCACTGAAGAGGTCAAGCAGGTACACATGTGTTAAATAATCAGAAGTTTAGGACCTTATTAATTAACAATAAAGATTTTGCTTATGTTTCCTCGTTTTTTGGTGTGAGGTGCCAATAATGATTCATCGTGAAAGCAGGAAATAACGAGTAATTAACGTGATGTCCTGGAAAAGATTTAACCTTCTTTGTCTATTTCTGTATGCGATATTAATTTATTCCTAAGCCTACAGACCCACAATCTTTTGGCTGACTGATCAATTTGTTTTATTCATAATTATTGGCATCTTGGATATACTATGGAATTTCAGAGTCACCTTCCCCTGTACGATTCCCGATATTTCTTATCAACAAATAATTTAAAAGAGTCAATAATTCAGCTGTGGCAAAGTGTTTACGTGTGTCCCCGACAGGGAGGTATGTAGTCTCAAACCACAGCTGCCGGCTGCAAACTTCTTTGCTGATTTAGGATTATTTTTTGAAAAAATTTTATTTGATATATTCAGCATCTTTGTAGAAAATGATGTTACTTTACTATGTTACTGTTGTACGACCATTAAATTTTATAAGGCAGGAGATCTATCCAGCTTTTTTATTTCAATTACTGCAAAACCATACAACTCGGAGAAAGTCCAGTCTAACACATTTTTAGGATAAGTTATGTGGAATTTTGACGAAGGTATGTGTACTGTTTTTTGTTTGTTTGTTTGTTTTTTGTTTAGTTTTGCTTTTTCTGTTGAGCAACTTTTGCAGTGTTGACAAGGTTGTAACCTCAAACACTGCAGCTGCTCCAACTCCCATCTTCTTTTTTTTCTTTTTTGTTTGTTTGTTTTTGTTTTGTTTCTTTGGTTTTTTTTTTTTGTTTTTTGTTTTTTTTGTTTTCCAAATGAACATGAAGGTTCGAAAGTCATCTGAAATTACTATTTTTAGCTGATAAACTTTAAATAGGATAGATCAAAATTTGTTGCATCGAAAAGTAACAGGTCGGTCAGCTCTTTGTGTGAGCTTATGATTTATTGACAGCACTAAATGTCATAAAAATAATTTTAAAAAAGGCATTACTACTGTGTGATTGCGTTACTACTGTGTGCTTACAAAAGTGTGGGGTATCATATATATATATAATAATTTGAAACTGTCACAAAACTGACCATTCGTAAAACACGGTTTCGTTGGTACCGTTTCAGTTCTGACGAACTGTTTACAAATAAAGCAGAGTTTGAGGGAACCAGTTTCAGTTCCAAAGAAACTGATCATTTGATTGGATTAGTTTCAAGAAACCGGTTTTCATAGAAAGCTTTACGACTGCATCGTTTAACAGACTAGGCTTACCAGTGGAAAGCCTTTGAATGGTAAACCAATGGACAGTTATAAAACCAGTTTACATAGAACCATGCAAAACTTGTCCTTTGTTTAATAACCTCAAACTGTACATACCAGTTTTCAAGAAAACAAATCGGTTTGGGACGAATCCAATACGCCACAAGCTGATACTGAAAAGCAGTTGCTAACGGAGTTTTCATATGACAGTGATGACCCGTAATTTTTGTTTCTGATTGACATTAACCCCACCCCACCCCCAAATGCTGATGTTGACATTCAAAATATAAGTCCCACTCAGATCTACTGGATAAGGATTTTGTACAGAAAGTAAAACTAGAGTGCTGCGTGAACAGCCCGTGCTTAGCTGACCTAAACTTGCAAGGTCACTCATGCACTGTCTCAGCATGACTTTCATAGAGAAACATTAACATGTGCAACATCAAAGTCCTTACTCAGAACAGATCTCAAGTTATCAAGTGAACAGTAAATTTCGTGTCAGTTGTCCTGTGACTTTGGGAATGAGGTCAAGGTCCTAACATCGCTGGAGCATGAACATTTGCACAAGATAGATAGAAACTTATAAAAGGTACATATCCCCTATAGGTCCTGAAAGTTATATTGGGCTAACTTGAAAATTGTGGACAGTACTGCGGTCACAAGATTTTTTCATTTTGACATGTATATTACATAATACTATAGGTGGCGCCACCAACATTAATGGCGACAAAGATTTTCATACACTTTAGAAGTCCTAAAGGACTCATGGGCCTATCTCAAGAACTGTGGGATACAGAGCATTCACGACATGACCCCAATATTCAAACTAGCCATTTGACCTTGACCTTCAACTCGGATTAAAAAATTGTAACGTTCAAAATATGCGCCCCACATCCAGCTTTCAATATATAGTCTGTTTGTTCAAATGAGGTCATAATTTTTCGAGTTATTGAGGAAAAACAATAAACTTGGACAAGCGCCAAACTCCATAATTACTGGGTCACAATGACCCAAAAAGCAGGTCACCAAGTCCAGTTTTATGTATTATGTAATCAAGTGCAATTTTGATCTGGAGGTTCAATTCTCTTTGTCATTGATGTCCAAGCTACACCCAGCCATTACAAAATCACATTTGCAAGTTAACAGGCATGGTGACCTCACAAAAATAGGTCAAGGTCACTGATATAACCTCACATACTACCTTTGGCCATGCTCTATACATCCTATAAATTTGGCAAGTCTAATCCAATTACTTTTCCAAATATGGAATTTTACATCTTAAACACATTTTAGCTCATAATTTCGGTCAAATTATAGGTAGCGCCACTAGCACCATCAGCAACTTAGACTTTTACCTCCCCCACAATCCCACCAAATTTGGTGAAGATCCTCCAAAAAGTTAAGATGCTAGAGTGTTCACAAGATTTTCATATTTGGACCCCTATATTACATAATGTAGGTGGCGCCACCAATATTGAGCTCGGCCTAAATTTTCATACACTCTATAAGTCCTGGAAGTTATATTGGGCAAACTTTAAAACTGTGGACGGTATCGCACTAATGAGCAAAAGTTTGCATAGGGACGGACGGGCGTCTCCTTTGAAACTATTCAAGTTTCATACACTATTCCACCATACCGACACTGGTATAAACAGGTAAATAGTAATACAATTTTTAGCACCAAAAGTTGACTAGAGGTGTTATGAGGTTAAGTGTACAAAGGTATTAGCTGGAAGCCACCTCTTCCACTATACTGGATGAAGATTGAAAAGAAAGAAATCCTGCAAAATGTGAGTATGATCATGGTTTTCCGACTTGAGATGGATTAGAGAAAATTCTCTAGGTGGGTTAAGTATACTTTACCCTGGGTACTTTCCCTCTTACCATTCTCAACACTTTGAGAATTACACTTGGTCATTTCAAGCTCCATCTTGACATAGTTTGACTAATGCTCTTGAGTTAGTGTTGTATTTATTTATTATTTTTTTTTTATCATCAACTGTTTATTTCTTTAATATCCGCCTTACAATATTTCCTCATTTCATTGGCAGACTGAAATGAGTTTACAATAACGAAACAAACTTAATATATTTCGCATATTTATATTTATCAATTACTTCTGAGACTTTTCTTTGATATTCTAGCTCTTTCTTACATAATATATAAACATCCGCATTTTTCCATCCTGTTTGATACAAAAACTTTTAAAAATGACAAAACAAATAAGTGTTATAATTTCGTTTACCCAATAGTAACCTCCATTTCCAATTTTGTAGCCTAAAATTAGTGTCTTCAAACAGAGGTCTAAATTTTCAAATCCTAACAACTTAAATGCTTTTTTCACATTTTGCCATAATATATCTAGTCTATTACAATTGAAAAATAAATGTTCATAAGAATCAATACAATCACAGAATATACAAAGAGGAGTAGCTTTAAGCTTCCATTTATGTAATAACTGACCACATGGTAATATAAGGTGTGTCAGTTTAAACCAAAATTGCTTTGTCTTGTTTTCCCTTAAACCAAAAAATATTAATTTCCACAGTGCATCCCATCTGAAGTTATAGTGTTGTATTTATTAGGTATTTGGTCAAATCTCTTGAAACATTTCAACAAAGTTTTGTGTAGTTGTTGTTTTTATAACCTGTGCGTTGTAGTTTTTGCAACGAAGTTCGGACTCTATTGATGAAATCACTAAAAAGTGTGCCGTTTCTAGCAATACGTATCACTTGTCTGAAACAAAGTCCATATGCTTGTTTCTCTGGAATGTTTCCTGTCAGATCAGGGTATGAGATAGTATCAAATTTGAACTGGTCTCTCTTGTCAAATATTTTTGTTACATACTAGTTGTTCTTTATTTCTGTATCTAGATAAAGGAAAGTAGCTTTTGTATCACTTTCATTTTCCATATTTAATATTAATTCCTTGGGATATATGTTTTTTCAATTTCCCTTTATTTCATCTCCATTGTTTAAAGCACACAGGTCAAATATAAATCTTCTTGTGTGAAAATATGATCTTCTTGCAGCTGTAAATTTTGTTTTTGCCAATTCTTCCATCCATTTTGATTCATAATAATGTAAAAAGAGGTTGGCAATATATGGGGCTGGATCTGTTCCCATTGGTATGCCTACTACTTGTTGATAGACTCTGGTTTCAAAGAAAAAGTATGCATTGTTGATAATGTATTCTATCATTTAAGCACACTCTTGCTTCGTGTAAGATATTCCTTTGCTCTTGCCTTTATCAAATTTAGCCTCAGCATCGGATATTTTAATATACTGACAATGTGCCACCTTTGAATGCTTTATCCAACATTGAAATTAACACGTTGTTTAAGTCTGTCAAGTTGATCTTTGTGTACAATGTTAAGAAATCAAAGGTATGAATTGATTTAGCACCATTCTTATTGTTGATTTTTTCAATGTCTAGTAGAATATCACTTGTGCTATCTGTAATCCACATTCTATTCACTCCCGTGTACATTTTCACTTTTTTGCAGTAGTTAGTATGTAAATTTCTGACAAGTTTGAGAACTTTAGTGAGTTGCTTGGCAACTTGTTTCGAAATATATTTCTTTGCTGCAATGATGAACCTGAATTTAATAGGATTTTTATGCATTTTGCAATTGCATAATATAATTGGTAAATTCTTGTCCTCATTTGAGACAATGCATTCAAACTCCTTGTTTTTATC
This sequence comes from Hermodice carunculata, assembly GCA_964020975.1. NCBI lineage: Eukaryota > Metazoa > Annelida > Polychaeta > Eunicida > Amphinomidae > Hermodice > Hermodice carunculata. The sequence continues at coordinate 92,960,888 of OZ026615.1, read as the reverse complement.
CACTTGGTCATTGATAACAGTATCAGAGGTTCCTGCATGTTGATAACTTTCATTATTTAATTCACTCAGTATTGTATTAATGTAGTATGGTTACAAGTTAGTGCCACGTTATTGCTAGCTTTGTCGACAGGTGTGAAGACAAACTTGTCATGCAAGTCTTGCAATTCCTGACTACAATGTGAATCATGCAGCACTTGTTTAATCTGTCTCAACTTTTGAAGAGGTCCTTTTCTCAGGTATTTAATTCTTTCATCCACTTTCTCCATTATTTTAACTTTACATTCATCAAATGCTTTGTTACAGATTCCTTTCTTATTACTATGTTTCCTAATGAAACTGTTGAGTCCCTCTTTTAATCTCCTTTCTTGCCTTTGTGAGATGGACAGATGGACGACGGACGACAGACCCTCACAAAGCTCTGTGCTAGAAAAATTGCAACGCCACCTGTTGAACAAGATTAAGGTCTAGGGGTCCAGAGAAGTGTCCCTATACAATTTCAAAGTAATTGGCAAAGCAGTTTCAGAGAAGATTTTTTTCAGATTTCCCCCAAAAATGAACAAAAAAAATTCATTAAAATCCAAAAATCACTGGACCGTGACCATTTAAAGAAACTTGGTAAAGACCCACCCAAGGCACATCCCCACCAAGTTTGAAGTGGATCTGACCAGCAGTTTTGGAGAAGAAGTCGAAAATGTGAAATGTTGACAGATGGATGAAGGCCCATATGATAAGCTCTGCTGAGCTAAAAACAAACACCCCAACTTTCTCACTGCTGCATCTAACACTCCGCATACCCACAGCCCCTGCCTGTAATGCCACTGCCCGAGTCATGAGTCTCTTATCAGGGCCACCTTCTGCCTTCCCTTTTTTCATTGCCCAATCTAGATTCGGTCTCCCTAAACCCCAGCACACTTAATCTCCTTTCTCAGCCCTCCACCCCGTCTGGGGGTCCCCCGAAGTGTCCCCATTCAATTTCAAAGTAATTGGCCAAGCAGTTTCAGAGAAGAAGATTTTTTAAGATTTCCCTCCAAATAAACAAAAAAATCAAAAAAAAAAAAAAAAATCAAAAAATCACTGGACCCTGACCATTTGAAAAAAAAAAAGCTTGGTAGAGACCCACCCAAGCCATGTCCCCACCAAGTTTAAAGTGGATCTGGCAGACGGTTTCAGAGAAGAAGTCCAAAATGTGAATTGTTGATGGACGTCACAAGTATGATACACTTATGTAGAAAAACATGACCCACATTCATAAATATCAAACCCAACAATGCCAGCAGAGATTCCAGAGTTACCAAAGCATCAACATTCATCTTCCAATACAAATGTGATGAAACAAATTTCACTCCTGACTTGAGACACGCAGTCACCCACAAAAGGCAACTTGTGGTTTTAAACCGGTCCTCTCAACCTTTGAAATATTCTTCATTAAATACAGACTATAGTGTTTCCAATATGTATAGGCCCAACCACTCAAAATCCAAATTTTATCACTTCTGCAAAAAAATAAAAAGAGAATTGGTGGGCCTATCACCATTTTGGTTCTCCTGACTAGTTCGTCAGTTTAGTTAGTAGCAAAGTAGGCCTATATCCTTTTTGGGATATTCATGAATCTGGAACATTATCAAATTAATAACTTAAGTTATTGAATCACTGTTATAGAGTATCGAATGCAAGGAGCAGACTTCTACAAGTCCCTCACTAAACAACTGAAGTTCTACAGACGGATGTCTCAAGTATGATACACTTATGTAAAAAAAAACATGACCCACATTCATAAATATCAAACCCAACAATGCCAGCAAAGAGATTCCAGAGTTATCAAAGCATCAACATTCATCTTCCAATACAAATGTGATGAAACAAATTTCACTCCTGACTTGACACACGCAGTCACCCACAAAAGGCAACTTGTGGTTTTAAACCCGTCCTCTCAACCTTTGAAATATTCTTCATTAAATACAGACTATAGTGTTTCCAATATGTATAGGCCCCACCACTCAAAATCCAAATTTTATCACTTCTGCAAAAAAATAAAAACGGACGGATGACAGACTGACAGACCATAAGATAAGCTCAGCTGACTGAAAAGTCAGCTGAGCTAAAAATGCTAGCCGCAGTGATTCACGCTTACAACTTCTTTTTACAGACTTCACAGATTTAACAGCACTCATGTTGTGCTTCCCACACAGGCTATTGGCCTACAGGCAAGCACCAAGCTGGCTAGCTATTCCATCACATACAAGTTTGCACTTAATGTAGTATTCCTACCAAGTCCAAAGAGCACTGAGGAAAGCTGTTGACCACAACATTCTTTCCTTTACTGCAATTACAGGCATGCAACTATACCTGTATGCTTGTTGTTTCAACTTTATAGACCAAATAAGTAGCCCATGACTTATATGTTTTGCAAGCAGATGGCCTTTAACCCTTTCCCCCTCAAACCGGCCAAAACCGGCTGGTGGTCAAATGTCGTCTGCTTCAGTGTTTTCAACTAATTTCAACAGTTATGAAAAACAATTTGACTGAGAAATGTACATGAGACTTATCAAGATCACATGCCCCAGGTCAACAGCTTTCCTTGGCATGGGTTGGGCACTTAGTGCCCAACCCATGCCAAGGAAAGCTGTTGACTCAGTCTTGATTCAAGGGGGAAAGGGTTAAATAAAGATAAAGTTATGTCTACTCCCTGAAAGGTCTTTTTTCCAAGAAATTTTGATGCAGAATAATTGTAACCATTCAGATATCGATGACAACAACTTCTGCCGTTAAAAGCACGGGAACGATGAAGAGAGAGTGTGGCAACCCAAGCCAAACTGGAACTGACCCTGTTGCCTGCAGGAAATTATTCGGCAACCAAGCATCTTCACACCAGGACACACTTTTTTCTCTTGTTTCTGGTCAACAGTGACTATACATGTACATCAGCAACCCAGGTAAGATTGGGTAGGATGTATTCTGATAACAACAAGTTAATGAGTATTGCAGAGCAATACATAGTCCCCCGCTCGTCGCCCATGAGGTTGAATGGACTACTATATAGGGGTGTGAACTAGATGAAAAAAAAATTAAAAGTATGGCACATTCTTAGATTAAGCTTCACATTTGTGTAAAATTTCATTAATCTAAGTAAAAGGACAAAAAAGTTATGGCCCGGACAAGATTTTGAATGGATTTCACAGTGACCTAGATATTTGACCTAGTGACCTACTTTTGCCATGTGACACAACAACTCCCCAGGTAGTATTAAAATAATAAATTTGGTAGCTGTAGGTATTATAGTAAGGGAAATATGGCATGGACAAGGTTTTACATGGAGTTTACACTGTGACCTAGATATTTGACCTAGTGACCTAGTTTTGCGTCGTGACACACTTTTAGGTCACAATACATTATCAGTAAACTTTTATAACAAGAAGTCAAAACCTTTTAAGAATTACAGCGAGGACATGAAAATACTGTACATTTATGTATTACTGTAACCAAAATATTTGACGGACGGACGGACACACGGACAGTGCCCATTACCATATTCCCTCTAAGGTCTACCCACCATAAAAAAAATCAAAGGGCTGGCATCAATAATTTAGAAGATATGGCCCGGACAAAATTTGTATTGTATCTTGAGCTTGCTTAATGAACTTCGTTAATTAATTAATTAATGGAAGTAATTAGCCACAGAAAACAATGCGTATGCACACCTACTACCTAAGGTCTACACACCATAAAAAATTCAAAGGGCTAGCATTAATAGTTTAGAAGATATAGCCCGGACAAAATTTGTCTTGCTCAACGAACTTTGTTAAATAAATAATTAATGCAAGTAATTAGCCACACAAAACAATGCCTATGCACAGCTACTACCTAAGGTCTACCCACCATACAAAAATTGAAGAGGTAGCATTAATATAGGGAAGATCTGTGCCGGACAAAATTTGTTTCTGTATATTTATATATCTATCAGTGACCCAAATATTTGACCTAGTGACCTAGTTTTGCTTTATGATACTTTCTTAGACTAAGCTTCACATTTGTGTAACATTTCATGACTCTAAGTAAAAGGACAAAAAAGTTATGGCCCGGACAAGATTTTTCATACATATGTATTCTGTGACCCAGATATTTGACCTAGTGACCTACTTTTGGCACACTATACACCTCTATCCTAGGAAGTACAAACACATTAAATTTGGTAGCTGTGGGTGTTATGGTGTTTGAAATATGGCCCGGAGAAGCTTCGGACGGACGGACGGACGGACGGACGAGGTGCAACCCTATAGTCCCCCACCAAGTGGGCGGGGGACTAAAAATAACACATCATATTAAACTAGTCAATAACTTTAAGCATTAAATAATTTCTTCTCAAGGTGTCAAAGTGGCTGTCGCCATGCCCTTTTGGCTAACATTAAATATTGTTGTTCAGCCATGCAAAGAAATGATAAATAGTCCAGTGTGAGATCTTTGCAAAATTTGTGATGCTCTGCATCCTCTTTATTGCACATAGCAGTAGAACTTCCACTACTGCTAACACACTCAACACTCTTCATGTATGGATACATTGTGGCATGTGTTTGAGTAGCAGGTGGAGTTTTATATATATATATATATATATCCCGAAATATATGGATAACACACAGATTTACACATGACATTTCCGTCTTAAATTCATGATAAGACTCTGGGATACAGACTCCGTGCATGGATCATTTTCATGCAGGGAGTCTGGTACAAATGAAAACAAATGTTATCAGTTTACAAACACTGTGTGTTCATGGTGGCTACCTAAACATTAACTTGCAATCCATCCAAATAGAAATAGCCAAATATGAAAATACAGGTATCAATGGCCAACATGATTTATATTAAATACAATGTGGATGATTTGCAGTATAATACCGTATTCACCCTAATAGTAGCACGCCATGCCAATGCAAATATTTGCCAGAAATTGCAGTTTTTTTGCGGGACTATGGAATAAGTACTTTTCTTGATTGAAGGTTTTGAAGGCTGTACAGTTCATTAACATGTTAAATAAACATTCATATACTGCACTGACATTTAATTTTTTCATTTGGAAGTATCATCTTTGCTAAATTACAGCAAAAATCTTGATTTTGAATCTAGCCACTTGTATTGAAATGGGGGGGGGGGGTGCTTCTATTAGGGCATGTGCTACTATTAGGATGAATATGGTATATCATTTATTGAATATGTTGTGAGCAGTTGTCATTCAGTCCGCAATCCATTATAAAGTTAAAGAATAGTCACAGGTTTTACTGTCTCTGATCGAAACACAGGCTCTATGCTTTACTGTGCTAACACACAGGTTCCATCTCACAAGACAGTTGAGGCGAGAACTGGCATACATGTTGATTCCTGGATGATTGCTGCTTTTTTCAAGTGAGTGCATACTCAGATGGAGGGCCTCACTGACCAAGTATCCCTCTCCTATATGAGTATGCACTCAAGTATGCTCCTCTCAAGACAAGCTTAAAATATGCAGTGAAACATGTACTCTGTATTCCACAATCATGTATAGGAAAATGCAGCACCAGTGAGGAATTCACCCCAGGGGGCCCACTCCCTACTTTTTTAGATGGGGGTGTGCAGCTCAAGTTTTTCAGAATAACCCTTCATTAGGGCTCCCATCCTACAAAATAATGGATCTTCATTAGGGCTTTCACAGCATGCGCCCTGTTCACGGGGCTGGAGCGTAAATAGTCTGGTCTTGATCAGGGCCCTTTGATTTTATTAGTGACCTTGGTTGGGGGTCTCAGAAAAAATTATGGACCTTTGTTAGGGAAATCTTGGGAATATTGATACCTTTGTCAGTGAAAGTACCGGCGAAAAGGCACCATTCAGAGCGGCACATCCCCATTACACTCGGTATAGGGAGTAGCCTCCCCATGGGAATTCACTGACATATCCCTACCATGTTTCTTAATATGGAGTGGCAACAAAATTCACGACTGGTCAGTTACCAAATTACCATCCTTTTCATGTTTCTCAATAAGAAGTGTCATGAAATTACTTTACTGATGAGTTCAATTTAACCTGCCACCTACATCATGTTTACCAACATGGAGTATCACAAAGTACAGAAGTTATGAATAATTAATCCACTTGCCATATTTATCATCAGGAGGTGTTTATACATCACCTGATTAGTTGTAGTAAACATGGTTGGCAAATGTATTTCATCCAGGTACTGTGTCAACATAATACATCAACTGTGAGAAACCTGTTACGAAGTTTCCTCTTCTATCAGCTTAATCAATGTGGACTGTCAACAAAATACATCAGCAGGTAGTTCAAGTTGAGCAAGTTACCATCCACATACCATGTTTATTCATCACTGGACATTCTTAACTGTCCCACCCTTGTGACCTGTCTGCATGCTCAATTTTCTTCAGAAATATATTATGACAAGTTTAGAATCAGAGAAAACTGGATGATCCAAAGGATTGATACTCCCTGCCACATCAGTGTTGTCAAGATCCAACAGTGTAAAATAGACACAAGTCATACTAAGAAGAAAATGGCTGTTGAAGTGTTCATATGAAAGTATTATGGTCAAAATTGGTTAGGATCATCCAACTGCAACCAGACCATTTTGGTTAGGATCATACTAGTGCAATCAGTTATGTGCTATGAAAGGTACCATGATACTAACTGCCCCCAATAAATATGTAATGGGTCACCATGACCTTGAAATTATGTCATGGTCATCCCCCCCCCCAAAAAAAAAGGTATACATAAAACCTCTATGAAATAATTATTTGGTACAAGAATGAAAGGCCTAGCTTTAATAGAACTTGAAATTTGGCAAAAAGGCATGCTGCAAAATACACCTTTGGGAGCCCTATGACCTTCAAAAGAGGTCAAAGTCAACAACCAAGGCACGCGCCACATGGCCTACACATGATATATCTGTGGTGTAAATTTCATAATTCTACCTGAAATGGTTTATGGGCTACAGGCAGTGAAGAGCCCTAAAAAACGCAAGGGACGGACAGACTGACAGCCCCTATCCGTACTATTTCTATGTCCCCCTATACCACCTCCAGTGGCAGGAGACAAAAATGGATGGGTTCGACGAAATCAGCAAATGTTCCCAAACCCGTCTGCTACTCTCTAATTGGCCTGTTAACAGTAGCAGGTCAAGCAATAAAGCCCAGACATGAATATGGCAGGATGTGCAGCTCTCCCTCCCTTGAGAGACCACTCCAGTCAAAGATCACCTACCTGGTCAGACTACCTTTATCAACTCCCCAGAATAAGAGTGCTATCTTTTCCATGTTATTTGACTTCCATTGAAAGATCATCTGTTTTATGCAGCCACTTCTGGATTTGCTCTTGGGGGTCGTCTCTCGAAGGAGGGGCTACAATGCTACAGTGACCCAGATAGCTTACTTTGTTCCTTTAATTAACATGTAAATACAATGTGTACAGGAAGTGACTTCTGCGGCTGTTCTTCATGTTGGATCAAATTCTGCAACACATAGTTCAGTGCTCCCTCATTGTACTGTCGATGACGGGGTCCAAGGCACAGACTATGTTATAGTAAACATAGAAGTAACAGGAAAAGTGCCTCAGTGGGAGCCAAGGGACCAACCACGTCATATCAGAATCTGCCTTGTAATGAGGGACCTTAGCACTGTAACCCATTCAACCCTGAGGTGGTAACACTTTGGTCATTGTTCAGTACTGACAGTAGTATTTGTGATGTCTCACACGTCATGCCCCATGTGCCCTTCCAACAACTGAAAGAGGACTTTGTCCGGCAGGATATACACATCATCAGGATGCACAGTTTGAAAATATGGGTGTGGGTTTCTGTACTCGACAGAAGGCCTTGTTAAGAGGGCAGTGACCATGATGACCATACAATACCAGCTTGCTTCAATCCAACAAAACATACACATGTATGACCATGCGTATGTAAGCCAATTACAGGTCTAGAGGGAATGCACGGGTAATTAAAAAGTTTCAACAGAAGTATAAAACACAGTGCCAGTTCCTGCAATTATCCCCTTTTGACAGAACAGCTGAATGCGAGTGGTTGATATGCATCAACTTTCACTCATCTATGTCAGGGAGAACGACACTGCATACTTTGTTTTCCCTTCAAACTGGTGGCAATTCTGGGACAATGTCATATGCCGTCCTTAAAACTGGACAATGAAGGCAACTGTGGTGATGGTGGTAGTCAGGCATAACTCCCCTACTTTGACCACTCTCCTGTATGAATGGGGATATGGTCCAGTGGATATGGGCATTGCTCACCTTTTGCAAGGTGACAGGTCCTGAAGGTTGCCGGTTAAAGACAAGGCTGTTCAATGGTCAAACATATTAAAAAATAAACAAAAATAAGTGAATGAATGAATAAAATAAATAAATAAACAAATGAATAATTAAAGCAGTACCTCCTTCTTCAGACTGTCCCTCCTGTCTTATAAAGTCACCTGTGGCATGTGGTCCTTAATTGCAGTTTTGTCGAAATTAGAAATAATTATGACTGAAGCATGTGTGGTGCCTTGAGACATTGGCCTAAAAATCAATGGAATCTTTCATGCAAGTTGATTTTTGTATGTACTAGAGGACAAAAAGAACCAAACAGTCTAGAGGTCATGAACAAAAACCAATATTTTTGTGCACATATTTACATAAAAAAACTTAACTGAACTGCAACAGCGTACTCCATGGATTGACCACAAGTCTTACCTTGAAATGCATGTCTACACAGTCATATGTCTATTCATGCTCACTTGTTACCCTCTCCATGATCTCAACCTATTCTCACTGGGCACAGGCATTCCCGTCAATTAAGGTGGAACTGACAACTTCTGAGCAAAATCAGGTGGAACAGTCAAAAGGCAACTGATACCACAATGGCATGCCTAAATTAACAATACTCTACATGTGCAGGTGGCGAGTCTAATGTGGCTTTCTAAGGTATTTCTTTTCTGCATTGTGTTGATGGCCTCCTTTGTATAGCTGATCACAGATGTATTGATTACGAGGACTTAGAGTAGGGTCTTCCGTGTACCTGCTGTAAGAACTGTATTGTCAACTACTGCGGCCTTGTGTGACTTTACACAATGTCCACACTGATCTTCATACTGGTCTCATCTCTGCTAGTTCCTGAGTTGACACTGACCTTAATAGATGGCCTTTCCTATGTCAGTAACAGTGAAACCCCACTATCATGACATCATTTACGCCATTGAAATAATTGTTAGATAGTTGAATTTGTCAGATAAACATGGTAAGTGAGTCAAATAACAAAGGAATTTGAAATTAAGTACCTAAAAACTTGTATTGTTAAGTGAATATGCTGGGTATCTGAGTGTCATTATATATTTTATAATGAGGTTTCACTCTACTGTCTTTATACTGGCTTTACAATGACGGCCTCTGTCGTGTTCGCTGCCACAGGAGCACTGATCTTAAATGCATCCGCCTGCACCTGTGAGTTACTAGGGGTAGACCTGCGCTTTGACTTGACCAAGAGGGCCTCCCCTGTATGGGTCAACATGTGAGCAGTAAGTTGCCCACTCTGTGTAAACCCATCACCACATGTTAAACAGCGGTATGGCTTTTCCCCTGTGTGAAGTCGCATGTGTGTCTTTAAGCTGCTGCTCAGTGTAAATCCTTTGCCACATATGGTACATTCATGTGGTTTCTCATTTGAATGTGTCGCCCCATGAGCCACAAGATGACCACTCTGTGCAAACCCTTTACCACATGTTGTACAGATATAGGGTTTCTCACCAGTATGAGTTCTCATGTGTTTCTTCAAATTGCTACTCACTCTAAATGTTTTACCACATGTGGTACAATGGTAGGGCTTCTCACCTGTGTGAGTTCTCATGTGAGTCTTCAGACTACTGTTTTCTGTGAATCCTTTCCCACATATGGTACACTGGTATGGTTTAGCCCCGGTATGAGTCACCATGTGTGCCATTAGATGACCACTCTGTGAAAAACCCTTGTCACACACTGTACAATGGTATGGCTTCTCACCTGTGTGGGTCATCATGTGTTTTTTCAGACTATTGCTCACAGTAAATGCTTTCCCGCAAGTTGTACACTGAAATGGTCTCTCACCTGTGTGATTCATCATATGTTTCTTCAGAGAACCATTCTGTATAAATCCAGCACCACAGATTGTACACAAGAATGGTTTCTCATCCAAATGAATTCTGGCATGTGTTTTCAGACTACTACTCTTTGTGAACCCTTTACCACAAGTTGTACATTGGTACGGCTTTTCAGCCAGGTGGGTTGCCAGGTGTGCATTAAGATTACTACTCCAAGCAAACCCCTTACCGCATGTAGTACATTGAAATGGTTTTTCACCTGTATGAATTCTGATATGTTTCCTCAAACTATTCTTTGCTGTGAACACTTTATTACAGATTGTACAACGAAATGGCATATCACTTGTGCGACATGCCAAGATGTCGGCCAGGATCTGATCACTGACCTCTGAGCCAGTACGTAATACTGAACGGTGGCCCTCTGCCTTATCATTGTGTGTGTTCATGTGTTTCTTTAAATAACCACTAGATGTGAACGTTTTACCACATGTTGTACACAGGTGAGGTTTTTCACCATTGTGCATTCTCATGTGTTTCTTTAGAGTACTGCTCAAGGAAAAGGCTTTACCACATGTTGTACACAGGTATGGCCTTTCACCAGTGTGTGTGCGTATATGTTTCTTAAGAGAGCTACTGTCTGTGAAGCCTTTACCACACGTTGTACACTGGTATGGCTTCTCACCTGTGTGAGTTCTTGTGTGGATCTTTAAATCTGTACTTGCTGTAAATCTTTTACCACAGGTCACACACAGGTATGGTTTATCACCAGAATGTATTCTCATGTGTTTTTTCAGACTTTTTCTTACTGTAAATCTTTTACCACATGTGCTGCATTGGTTCAATTTTTCATTTGAATGGCTTTCCATATGTGCCAAGAGATGGTGGTTCTTTACATAACTTTTACCGCATGTTGTACACAAATATGGCCCTTCCTTTGCATGAGTTTTCATGTGGGTCTTTAGAGCACTTTCCTCAGTAAACACTGCAAAACATGTTTCACATAGAAAAGGCTTTTTGTCAACATCGATTGTGTCATCCTGAAGCACAGCGTGTGCTACATCTTCTTCAAAGACATCATGCTCGTTGTTGTCTGTTGAGCAGCTGGGCATGTTGTCTACATGAGAGGTTATATGGTCTTCCATGTCACTCCCACGAGTACCATCATTGACACACAAGTCATCTCGATGCTCCTGTCCTATGACAGACCTCAAAACGTACTCTTCAGCAGAGTTAATATGGGCACTGTCATTCTCATTTTCATTTGTGTCTGTTTTTATATATGTTTTTAAAGCATTTTTCTCTGTAAATGCTACAGAATATATTGCACACGGGACTGGCTTTTCATCTTCCCAAGTGATTGTGAGGTGCTGTAGATCACTACTGGGTGTAGCAGTGTCACACTGAGGCTCGCTTTCTTTGGCCTCCCCTTCCAGAGTGTCATTGGTCGAGTTGCAGACACACACTCTGCTCTCTGGCTCTCCACTTGTGTGACTTCTCATGTGCTTATTGAGGGCATCCTTCTCCATAAACACTGCAAAACACTCAGTACATGGGAATGGTTTTGTGTCGATGCATGTTGCGATATATTCCTCTGTGTAACTACTGTGTGTACTATCATCACTGTCACAGGTGTTATCAGGCTCTATTTCTGTGTCACAGCTTGCCATCTTCTGTTCACTCAAATCTACACAGGCACCAAGAGTTTCTTGCTGTATATGTGTACATGTTGTGCGTCTCTCTGAATATCATCACTATCCATGCTGCATTGATAATGCAGGTTGGAAACTATCTGAAAATACTATTCTATGTTGCCCCTTGATCTTCACCACTGTAGCAACCATTTTACGCATCATCACAGCTGTATCCTTCCCTCTTTGCCTGAAACATATATTGCCATAACTGTTATTTCATTCAATTAACCACTGTCTTGATGACTATCAAATCCTGCAGAATCATGCAAATGCACATGCAGCAATTTGTTGCTGACACAGCATATATTAGGCTGTCAGACAGGAAATACAAATAAATATTCTTGTGACAGATCAATGAAGCTGAAACACAAAAGCTACTAGTAATTGAATTGGGAGCCCCAAGCCTGCATGTTTCGACCCTCCTGACCTGGATCTTCCCAAGGGGGTGAGGAGGCTTTGTATGCAACTTTATTTTCAGGGGTTATATTAATATTGAGGTGCTGAGCATCATGACCTAAAAAATAAATATGATGTAATGGACTGTCCGGTGCACTGAAAATACACATAGTTCCACTAGATTAGGAAAAAAATCTACATTAGGATGTATGTATATACATATATAGAGGGATTATAATTCAAAATTAATTAGAAATCACAGATCCACAGTATCATTACCTGGTGATTTAACTTTCTTTAAGTCTCCCACAAGCTACATCTTTATTATCAAGTTTCAGAACAATCTGAGTGACACTTTGGAAAAGAAGTCAAAAAGAGCAAAGCTTACAGAACACACAAAAATTGTTAAAGTTTTGAATTATAAAAAATGCACTGCCACCTGTGGAAAAAAATTACAATCCAGGGGCCAAGAAGTGTCCCTGTACAATTTCAAAGGAATAAGCAAGGTGTTTTTGGAGGGTAAGATAATTTTCAGGTTTCACCAAAGAAAAACAAAAACAAAACAAAAAAATCACTGAAGGATGACCATTTGAATGTACTTGGGAGAGACCCAATCAAGGGACATCCACAAAAAGTTAAATATGAATCTGGCTGGTACATGTAGTTTTGGAGAAGTTAAAATGGCTAATTCCCTTGCAATCCCAACTGATTTACATGGCAACCAATAGGAATGTATGCATTAACTGAAAAGTTACAGAATTGAAAAATTGTTGCCTGCTAAATAGACTTATTGTTCTGCATGTCTGACTACACTCCTTTGTTTAACTGTTCCACATGCTACATTTCCACCAAGCTTCAGACAAATCTGAATGACAGTTTTGCAGTGCCACCTGTTGGACAAATTAAGGTCTGGTGGCCCCCAGAAGTGTCCCTAAGCAATTTCAGGAGTTGGTGGAGTTCGATCAACAAAATATTTTTCCAGATTTTGCCAAAAAATGAATAAAAAGGTTCATTAAAATTCCAAAGAAAAAGACTGTGACAGTCCTGTGCTCAGCTGACATCTTCATATACCCTTGCAATTTTTCAAGATTTGCCCCCAAAACGAACAAAGAAATTCATAAAATATCCCAAATCAATGGATCACATCCATTTGAACAAATCTGCTAGAGATCTACCCAAGATACATTGGCACCAAGTTTAAAGTCAATTTGACTGACGATTTCAGTGAAGAAGTCAAAACTGTAAATTAGATTTAGACTGCCCATTGACTTACAGAGCAATCAATAGGAAAGGTGCATTTACCAGTAAGTAGCCGAATTGAAAAAATCGTGAAAAATCCGGAATCTGCAGCATTGCCACCTAGTAAAGCACTTTGTATGATCCTTCCACAAAGAACATACCCACCAAGCTTCAGCTTAACCTAAATCATGGTTCTGGAGAAGTCCAAAAGAGCCATAACAACAACAAACAAGGCCATGGGCCTAAAATGTAATCTGTGGCGGCAAACTGACCAGTCGATTGGTATTTTTGGTAGACACATAATTGTGTGTGCATATGATATGCTTCCAGAATATTCTCCATTTTCTAAAGTTTTTGGTGTTGTACCTTTCACAATTTGTTGCCAAAGAAGGGAATACAGTGACAGCTGGCTTGAGAGACCAGGCCAAATTGAGATCACTTTTTAGGACCAACATATCAAGATATTTTTCTGAACAGACAGGCCCATGGCCCTAATGCTCTGCCGACAGATGACCAGCAGGTCAGCTGAGCTAAATATCATGAAAAATTCACTGGAGCGTGACGACACAGGTACACTGCCACCAAGTTTAAGGTGAATCTGACAGAGAGTTTCTTCAAAGAAGTCCAAAACGTGAAAAAGCATTAGAATACCCATTGACTTGCATAGTAATAAATAGGAAAGCTGCACTGACTGGTTAAGTACCATAATTGAAAAAAATCCTTAAAAATCAGGAATCCAAAGCAGTGCCACCTTGTAAACAACTTTGTTTGACCTTTCCACAAGAACATATCCATCATATTTCAGCTTAATCTGAGTGACGGTTCTGAGAACAAGTGAAAAATAGCAAAACCATACAAAAAATTCATTAAAGAATTAGGAAAAATTTGCAGCGCCACCTGGTGAACAAATTGGGAACTAGGTGTCCCTGGGAGTGTCTATGTACAATATCAAAGCACTTGTGTGAGCGGTTTCAGAGGAGAAGAGTTTTTAAGGTTTGTCCCAAAAAAGAACAAGAAAATTCATGAAAAATCCAAAAATCAATAGAGCGTGACCATTTGAACGAACTTGGTAGAGATTCACCCAAGGCACATCCCCATCAAGTTTGAAGTAAATCTGGCCAAAATTATTTGAGTTATAACCATTACAAGAAATTCCCATGTTAAACTTTCTTATTAAACCTCTGTAAAAATTTTTGAAAAAAAAAAAATCATTGGAACATGAACATTGGAATAAACCTGGTAGACACCCGGCCAAGGTATATCCCCACCAAGTTTGAAGTAAATCTGGATGACGGTTTTGGAGAAGAAGTTAAAAATGTAAATTGGCAATACAATGCCCATTGACTTACATAGTAAACCATAGGAAAGGTGCATTTACCGAAAAAGAGCCGAATTGAAAAAATTGTTAAACATCAGGAATCTTCAGCAGTCCCAAATAGTGAACAACTTTGTTTGATCATTCTACAAGGAACATATCCACCATGTTTCAGCTTAATCTCAGGGACGGTTCTAGAGAAGAAGTCGAAAATAGCTATAACACAAAAATTCATAAAAAAATAGAAAAAAAACTTGCAGCGCCATCTGGTGAACAAATTAAGAACTAGGAATCCCAGGGAGTGTTCCTGTGTGACATCAAAACAATTGGGTGAGTGGTTTCAGTTTGGTTTGGGAGTAGAAGATTTTTTGAGATTTGCCCAATTAAGGACTAAAAAATTCATAAAAAATCAAAAAAATCACTGAACCGTGACAATTTGAACAACCTTCGTAGACACCCACCCAAGGCACATCTCCACCAAGTTTTAAGTGGATGTGGCTGACAGTTGAAGTTGAAAATGTGAATTGTTGACGGATGACGGACGGACGACGTACGGACACCACAAGATAAGCTCAGCAGACTGACAAGTCAGCTGAGCTAAAAATCACAGTGCCACCTGGTGAACAAATTCAGATCTAGGAGTCATTAGGAGTTCCCATGTGATATCAAAGCAATTGAGAGAGCGGTTTCAGAGAAGATTTTTTTAAGATTTGCCCAAGAAAAAAAAAAAAAGAATGAAAGAAACAACAACAAAATATCACAGAAAAATCCAAAAATCAATGGAGGGTGACCACTTGAACAAATTTGGTAGAGGCCCACCCAAGGTACAACCCCACCAAGTTTGAAGTATATCTGGCTGACTATTTTGGAGAAGAAGTCCAAATGTGAATTGTGGATGGACGGACATCTCTATTGATACACTTATGTAGAAAAACATGACCCATATTCATAAATATCAAACCCAACAATGACAGCAAAGAGATTCCAGAGTTACCAAAGCATCAACATTCATCTTCCAATACCAATGTGAAGAAACAAATTTCACTCCTGACTTGAGACAGGCAGTCACCCACAAAAGGCAACTGGTGGTTTTAAACCGGTCCTCTCAACCTTTGAAATATTCTTCATTAAATACAGACTATAGGGTTTCCAATATGTACAGGCCCAACTACTCAAAAAAGTTTTATTAGTTCTGCTAAAGATAAAGGAGAATTGGTAGGCCTATCACCATTTTGGTACTTCTGACTAGTTCATCAGCTGAGTTTATAGCAAAACTAGAAAGTAGGCCAATATCGTTTTTGTGATATCTATGAATCTGGAATATTATCTAATTAATAAGTTAAGTAATTGAATTACTGTTATAGAGTATCAAATGCAAGGATTACACTTCTACAAGTCCCTCACTAAACAATTGAAGTTCTACAGACGGACGTCTCTACTATGATACACTTATGTAGAAAAACATGACCCATATTCATAAATATCAAACCCAACAATGACAGAAAAGAGATTCCAGAGTTACCAAAGCATCAACATTCATGAACGAATGGATGGATGATGGATGAAGGACCATTCTTCTAAGCTGACTGACAAGTCAGCTCAGCTGAAAAAAATCACCAAGAAAATCTCTTAATCACAGTAGCATGACTATTTGAACAAATTTGCTAAGGACCCACCTAAGATACATTCCCGCCAACTCTGCAGAAAATCTGTGGATGACAATCCGGCAGGACGGACAACCATCAACAGGCCATCACAAAAGCTCAGCTGATTGACTAGTCAAAAAGGGGTGTGGGGACTGGAAGCGGCAAGTAATGAACTGAAATATGTCTAGATGCAGTATTTCTGTCTCCATCGATTTAAGGCATATCTGAATGTCACACAATAATCTGTATCACAAGAAAACAAGCACGAAAAAGGGTTTAACAACACTGTTAACACTGTGAAGTGATGTCTGAAACGCAATTACAAGTAATTGCATTAACATTATAAGTTTCTGATGTTGATATTTCATATTTTTTTATTTAGTATGGTTAAGATGTGAGTTACACTACTTCATTTTTATGACATGAAATGATAATACATTCAATGTTTGGTATGAATATGGACTCAGGTTTGTTTCAGACATCACAGATGTTAATGGAAATTTATTTTTTCGGATTTCTTGCTTCTTTTCTGGGCTACATTTACTAGTTTTCTTCCCAATGTTACACAGTGGTACCTGCTGTATGCAACCACTGCTGCGAGCAACCACATTGCTTTTTGTGGTCATTAGACTTTGAGATAGAAATCAGTTTATTTGTAAAATTTACCTGTGGTGACAGGTCACCTGCTGTATGTGGCCACTTTTTCTTGGCATAAGGGGTGGCCACATACAGCAGGTACTGCTGTATATTATTCAAGGCAGCCTTATTCATTAAACAAGTACCTCCCCTCTTGTACTCAGTCAGGCAGTTTGAGCATTCACTTGTTCATGTTCTTTTGTATATCCCCAAACTGTTAACGGAAAAAAGGTTAACAAAACTTTTTTGATCGCTGCATTCTTAAAAAAGAGCTGCTTCCCAATGTAATCTTTGCTGAAAATATAAGAGCATCAATTACAATCTTAAATTGTCCTTGTTTCATAACAACATCTGTTGTTCAATAGTTAAAAAAAAAACAATGTGAAAAAACATGTCAATGTTAACAGAAGGTAGAGTGTCTGAAACACTGCCTGTTGCAGAACACTGCAAAGCTTAATTTAAGCATAGGTTTGGTAAATGTAAATGCCAGACTTCTATCTTCCCAACTCTGAGCAACAAGATTCTCCACCCATCTGTATGTCTTTTGTTGAAGCCTGCACAGTTGTGTAGTTTAAAAATGCATGACAGCATGGGTCCTCATTTGACAACATAATTGGCCTGTGAAACTTGGAATGAAGGACTAGAATTTTGGTCATGCTATGGTAGCTTGACCCAAGACAGACCTATACTTTGATACACAAAACTGATAAAACTTCCAAAAGCAACTACTAGTTAACTGTTTCAAACAAGTGATAATTTGACAATTGATCAATAGCTGAGAATGGCCCATATATACTCATGACTCATCTAAAGACACCTTGTGTTCCCTGGAAAATGTGCCATTTATCACAGGAAATGCCCTTTCAGTCCCTTACAACACTTACAGTCTGCCCTTGTACACTGGCTAGTCAACCATGATCTTAACCCAGCTACTGGGCTACAAGGGTGCACTAATCCAAGGTGTAAAATGTTGAACTGATCCGGCATACATAAAAGTAACTGTAAAGGGGATCATAAACAGTGTAACAATAACATCAAATCACTACAAATACCTGATGTTTAGCATTTTTAGTTTTTGGAACATAGTCCAGTATTTGAACAGCTTAAACAAAAACATGTACTGATATTCCTTGCCAGAACTTATGTCAGTAGAACTTTGGATACTTAATAGTACACATGTAACTTAGTGTAACAATAACATCAAATCAACTACAAATAGCTGATGTTTAGCATTTTCAGTTATTGGAACATAGTCCAGTATTGAACAGCTTAAACAAAAACATGTACTGATACTCCTTGCCAGAACTTATTTCAGTAGAACTTTGGATTCTTAATAGTACACATGTAACATTATATCTATTTCTCATATTTTCAGTGAAATAGGGATAGTAATAAGTTAATATTTGGTACAAAAACTTATATGGAAAGCACCTTCATGCAACTCCAAGCATGAAAGTTTTCATTTTTAAAATGGAATTCTGTATTGAGGAAATTGTTTTGCAACAATATCTTAATCAGAATACATCAATTTGGCAAGAAATGAAGGCTGAATACTTTAGGTGTTTTCTGTTTTGTAAAAATTGTTGGCTTTCACCCATACGACTCTCTTTTTAAATTAAAATGCCATATTAAGGACAAGACTGTTGACCATAAAATGTACAAAATGTTCATTTTATTTTGACCACATAGATGATGGAGCAAACAATTTTAAACCTCTTTACTTCATGAAAGAGCATTTACAAAAACATGACAACAGAGGACATTTCTCTATATGTCCTGAAGTCCTGTCACAAGGTACACATGGTATTTATGCTGTCTCAGTAGAGCCAGTGCTGGAATTTCACCACACAAACTTCTCTGTCAGAGTGAATCTTGTGAGAATGCATTCAATTTTTGCAACATAGGTGAAAGCCTCATTAGTATGCTGACAATTCATCTTCAATCTGACTTGACTCCAGCCTTGCAGCCCCAGATACATGATACCTGGTACACCACTGAGATTGGGGTACAATCCTTTCAACAGTTTCAAAACACATTATGGTGAAAATGAATTGCAACATTATGAAGAAAAAGATAAAACAGAAAAATATTTTGGACCCTGGTCCATGAATTTAAATGTACACAGGCAAACCAAGCAGCAATCATATGACCCAACTACATGTACTTCTTGAGTGTGTGCTTAAGAAGCCAGCATGGTCAGGTGAAAACTAATAAACACTCAACTTCAAGGCATATTTTAAGCGGTATCGCATCGTACTTTGCCAATCAAATTTGAGCCATTAGCGACACAAATTTGAACTTGAATAGCGAAACTGCAATACATGTTTTTTGTTTTTTTTTCATGACACTTCTGTATTTATCACTTCTAGCCACCCACAGCTCCAGGAAAATAAAAAATATGAACTTTCATTTATTCTTTAATAAAGCACCTGTTGTGGAGTACATCCAACATGTACTTGAACATCGTTTACCACTGTTGTCGATTTCAGCAAAGATTACTGGACCACTGTTGTCGATTCGAGCAAAGATTACTGGACCAAGATGGAAAATTTTCACATATTTTCACAAAAAGACTAACAAAATCTAAACAAAGATAAGGCAGGAGTAAAAATTCCTTGTGGCAGGCCAGGGAAAAATGAAGATCAGTTACCGCACAGTGACAAAGTGAAGATCTGCATAAACATGATGTGTTGTTGATCATGGTCATGTCGTTATTCATCAATGTGTCCCATAGTTTTTGGTGTTTTTAACAAAATTTTGTGGTTTTAATTGTATTAAAATGTTTGCCAGCTCCCAATAATTCAGTGTAAAAATTTCATCTCATTGTATCTTTGTTGTTAATATGGACCCAGAAAATAAGTCAGTCAGAGGAAAATGTTTACCAGTGTTAGATAATGGATAAAATCTGACAAAAAGGATCATAAGCACATGTACTGATGACGGTTGCATATGGAAATGTAAATACTGCTCTCCAAGGGTTTGCAAGGTTACTGCGGGGGTACGAGTTCTTATATTGAGAGCCATTCAAAAATGCCAACTTATATTATATTTAATCATCCACAGACCATACAGATTGGATGGGAAAATTAACTGTTTGTACAGACTTTTACATGCCATAGGCGTAGGCTTCATGTAGCTGTTTCAGTGAATGCTAGAACTTGAAACATTGCAAGACCTGGCCCATCCTAGCACAAATTCCAATTTATTGCATGCATGCTTGTTCTTGTCAAATGAAGTCTAGTAATTTTTGATAGGAAATATCTCTTTCGCAACAAATTATCATTGCCCAGATGGCAAGTTGCCATGGTCTGGCTGTCCCACGGCTGCACTCCCTGCAGTACCAGACTAGTGACGGCAAGGTTCTGGGCATCTCACTCATGTCTGTAAGGCTGAATGATCTTTTCCTCTGCTGCTACAGCTTTTCTTATTAATTCCTCTTCATCCTATGAGATCACCTACATGAAAAACTCAATTCAGACTATCTGATATTACTATCTACTGTCTTCCATGACTCTTGGCTAACTGAAGGCACTTTGGCTTATAACACTGTCACATTCACCCTGGCCAGCGAGTTGTATTTGTGATGTCACTAACACTTGCCTACATCGGGCCACGATTGGAGAAAATTCTGGAGCTTTCATGTCGCAAATGTAGTGCACCTTTGGGAAAAAACACTATTTGAAAATGAAATTTACCATTTTGGTTTTGAGATATCATTTCTAACCACCCTAAACAACAACTTTCTAATTTGTGGTACCCATTTAATCAAGACAACCTTTAAAAAAGTGACTGCATTTAAGATCTTGACATCCCCTACAGCATCAAATTTTCAGCTAAATTGAAATAGACAGTGCACAGAAATATAAATCATGTAATTTGTGACCAACTTTGTGTTCATCACTTGGAATGAATAACAAATATAACAGAGCTCAGCCAATAATGTATGTCACTTGTTGCGCAAGTGAGTAAAAAATTGCCTCGGGTCACACTGTATGTGATACCAGATACTGAGAGCGCGATGGGGGTTAACCTGAAAATAAAAGAATGAGCAAATACTTTAGAAACTGCATCAAATGAAGCCAAATTTTCTGGGGGGCATGCCCCCTAGTGCCTAAAAAAACAAAACAAAACAAAACAGCCCAAGTGTGCCTTGCACTTGCTCACTTACTTCATTCAGCAGTTACTCAAGTCCTGACTCAAGACACGACAATGGTGTCTCAAAACCCAACATTCAGGCTAAGGTCATTCCACACTGGAAAGAATGAGTTTGTACAAGGCAATTTAATAGTTGTCATGAAGTAAATTATATGTCATACATCTGATTGCTGTTTTGAGTTTTCACCATGTTCACCGTTGTTGGTGTTTTGACTTATCCTGTTTCACAACCAAGTGATCTTTAATACTTTATCAGTGATTATGTCTGTGTGTCAACAAGTACAAACATAGCATCTAACCTATTTAGATCCAATATATTTATCAGACTCCTGGCACAACTTCCACAAGCTACCACTTTCAAGTTAGGCCTTGGCTTAGGGGTTTCAACTGCCCTATGCATATAACGTAGTTTTGCTAATCAAGTCTCCCTTAACCTAAGCATGCTGAAAGCTGATATGAATCTCCTTTTACCCTTTGAAGAGCTTCTTTAGAATCCATAAATAAAGCACATTTAACTCATTCCACCCTAATGACGCTTTTTCCTGCTAATATCTAAATGTCGTCTGCCAACTGTATTTTAGTAATTTAGCCTGGATTATTTTTCAAAATTTTAGATGAAACTTGCATGGAAGATCATTCCAAATTATAGATGCCCATGGTCAACAGCTTTCCTTGGCAGGCTCTGGGTGCATTGCACCCACAGCGCACCAAGGAAAACTATTGACTCAGTCTTCTATCAGGGTGGAATGAGTTAAAATAATGTGCACTGCTTTCACAGTTGCGTGGCCGTGCACAAC
Source organism: Hermodice carunculata (assembly GCA_964020975.1). Classification (NCBI taxonomy): domain Eukaryota; kingdom Metazoa; phylum Annelida; class Polychaeta; order Eunicida; family Amphinomidae; genus Hermodice; species Hermodice carunculata. The sequence goes on along the minus strand of OZ026615.1, from coordinate 92,938,913 downwards.
TGAGCGCAGGGTTTCTGAAAACCTGGGTCATATTCTAAAGAAGGCCCCAATTGCACTTTATACTGTCCCAACTGCAACTGGTGACATACATGTAAAGACTTCATTACACTTCGTAAGGGCATGGAGCTACCACAGTTGGGGGTGCCTACCCTTCCCGGTAGGCCCACAAAGGCACAATTACTACTATTAACTGCATGCAACACCCCTGTATTGAGAGCTGCACATTGAGGACAAACTGACCGTAGCGGAACGCCGGAAGAAAACTTTTCTTCCCCAATGATAGGACCTAAATGTAATTTCAATAATCGTGAACTTATGAATTATTCTTATTCTCTGAATTGATCGCCATGCTGACGGCTAAGCCGCTATGGCCTGGTAATGTGGGAGATTTAACCTGTTTACTGTTAGTGTTACTCGGTCATCGGATGCACATGCCATGGCATGACGGAGAGGTAAGTGCGCGTTAAATTGATCAAGCTGCCAAACTTCACCAACAGCCATGGCAGAACTAACCCTCTAAATCTTTACCAACCTATTCAGCAACTGTCCATGTCGACAAAGAAGACTGTAGGCTCAACCCTGGCCTCATTTGTGTAGAAAAAAAAATAATAATAGTACCAATGTCTGGCTACAAGGCTAAAAGCCGGGCATGATTGGCCATCTAGTGGCAAAAAGAGAAAGCAAAACTGTACACGCTATAGAGGCAATCCACGAAGGGGCTTTCACCTGCGGATTTTCTCTCCCGAACACATATAACTTCAGGTGTCTCAACTCTAAGTGAATGTAATTTGTTGTTACATTATACATTAATTACCCATAAGCATTGATGACAAATACACCTGGTTTAAAGTTTCCATAAATAGTAATAAGCAAATGTAATTTAAATGGTGGAAGACTCAACCATTGAAAGAATAATGACAAAGCTGAATAAAAGTTGCTATAGTTTATTGGCTCAGCTGATTTGTTAGTCAGCTGAGCTCATACAGTGCTTTTTTCTGTGCATCAATCACCAGTCCACTTGTCATGTTTCAGAAACTTATAGATAAGTTGAAGGGAGGCACATCTGCATGAGTACCTTCAAACTTTAATTTATTTAATAGGTACTGCTACAACCTTCAAGTTTCCAAATGTTTTGAACTTTTATAACTGCCAAACAACAGGCTAGATTTTCTTCACACTTGCTGGAAACGTGGATTGATTCAGTTTGCACCAAAGCTGCACACTAGGTGGCACCACTGTAATTTCTTTTATTTGGGGGGGGGGGGGGTTCATTGAGCAAATCTGAATTTATATAAGGATTGGTTTACATATATCTGAGAATCATACATGGTGAGCCTGTTGAATAACAAACTGGGAATGGATATATATATATATATATATATATATATATATATATATATATATATATATATATATATATATATATATATATATATATATATATATATATATATATATATATATATATATATATATGTATATATATATGGTGGGGGGAGGGGTACATTTGAAGATGTATATTAAATTGTTGTGTCTGACAAATTAGTCATAACTGAACCAAGCCTAGAAATCAGCCCCTATTACTAATGATGCTTGCAGATTCAGTATCCTTGATTTTTTTAGCATGCTGTGCATTTCGTTTAAACCATTCCATCTCACTTTCTCTAAACACAATAAAGGTTTTCAAGTTTTCCATTCTAGCAAAGGAAAACTTTCAAAGCTACTTTGGGAATTGTTATTCATTATCACCATCACCTCAATATTTCTGCTTTGGAATCAACCACCATTTAATGTACATCATTCTGAGCATGGGCCTATTGCATTGTTTCTCAATTACCTGGATAAAACAACAGTCCACTTTAATATGTCAGAAGCCATTGTGATTCAATAGTGCATACAGTCCTGCATGGACTGCAATTAATTGAATACTTGTTTGAATAAACTGGGTGTAATAATACAAACTGCTATGTATGTGGAGATCGGACTGATCACATTTTTCTTTTTTAGACTTAACTTTCACTCTGAAAACTGTCAATTCTTGCCACAAAATCATAGCTAAAATAGTTTATATTTACATTGAAAATCCCAATTTTTAAAGCATTGTGATAGAAATAGACCAAAACAAGATATGTTTGTAGAACATAGATGCCCCCCTCCTTCATTATCCTTGCCCTCGCTACCCTATTGATAGTTGTAGAAGGGGCACTCGTGACCTTACAAAATTAGTGAAGGTTAATCATACATCAGTGTCACATATCTTTATACTTTAACCTTTAAAATGAGGTCAAGGTCATCAATCTTCAAACTTCGCCTAGCCCCAAATATGGACTATAATCCTGTGCAATATAAAAGTCCTAGCTTAAAAACCTCTTCAGTTATTGTGCGGAAACCAAAGTTAACTCAGGTACCACTGTGACCTTGGAAATTAGGTCAAGGTCACCCATCTTTGAACTTCGCCTAGCTTTTGATTAGAATGTTACACCTGTACAGTATCAAAGTCCTAGCTCAAAAAACTTCTTTGTGCGGAAACCACAGTTTAAGTACAATCTCTCTGTGACCCTGAAAAATGGGTCAAGGTCACCCATCTTCAAAATCAACCTAGCCCTTACAGAGAACCATAAAGCTGTGCAATATAAAAGTTCTAGCTCCAAGGTGTAAGTTATCATGCAGAAAGCATGAAACCATATTCAGTAAAGTGGCTCTGTGACCTTTAAAAAGAGGTCAAGGTCATCCATCTTCGAACTTTGCCTAGCCCCAAATATGGACTATTATCCTGTGCAATATAAAAGCCCTATCTTAAAAACCTCTTCAGTTATTGTCCGGAAACCAAATTTGACTCAGATACCACTGCGACCTTGGAAATTAGGTCAAGGTCACCCATCTTCGAACTTCGCCTAGCTTTTGATTACAATGATACATCCGTACAGTATTAAAGTCCTAGCTCAAAAACTTCTTGAGTTATTGTGCGGAAACCACAGGAATTCTACAATATCTCTGTGACCCTGAAAACTGGGTCAAGGTCAACCATCTTCAAAATCAACCTAGCCCTTACAGAGAACCATAAAGCTGTGCAATATAAAAGTTCTAGCTCCAAGGTATAAGTTATCATGTAGAAAGCATGAAACCATATTCAGTAAAGTGGCTCTGTGACCTTTAAAAAGAGGTCAAGGTCATCCATCTTCAAACTTCGCCTAGCCCCAAATATGGACTATTATCCTGTGCAATGTAAAAGTCCTAGCTTAAAGACCTCTTCAGTTATTGTGCGGAAACCAAATTTACCTCAGGTACCACTGTGACCTCGGAAATTAGGTCAAGGTCACCCATCTTCGAACTTTGCCTAGCTTTTGACTAGAATGATACACTTATACAGTATCAAAGTCCTAGCTCAAAAACTTCTTGAGTTATTGTGCGGAAACCACAGTCTACCGACCGACCGACAGACCGACCGACATGTGCAACGCTATATGCCCCACCTTCTTCGAAGGGGGGCATAAAAATTCTAAAATTCTGAGGCTGCCACCAAATTTGAAGAGGAACCTTTGAGTAACTTGTGAATGGCTGAAAATATAAATTTGGATACATGAGAGCCAGAGAAGGCAGATGAACTGAAAACTTACTTGTCTGATCAGGAATAAGTGTTTTTTCTCACTTCTTTTTTGTGTGCTTGAAAAAAAATCCCTGAATTGCTCTCCTCTTCTTCAACAAAGGTCAATGGTACAAAAATAAATAAATAAATAAATGAACCAACAAATAGATATGTTTTTTTCTTTTTTTTTAATCTGTGAAAGCCTCCCAACTATGTATGCAAATTTACTGTTGGTAAACAACCCTGGTTGGGATTTGGGGATTTTTATCTTTATTTATTGTTATTTTTCTTCACTATGAATGTCACAATTGCCACCATATTTACAAAAGACTTAGGTGGGCTTCTTTCAGTCTCTGCCTTTTTCTGTTGCCTTATATAATTAATGGATGTAAATCACATACATATACATGTTTGTATGTATGTATGTATATATATCTCTGTATATATATATATATATATATATATATATATATATATATATATATATATATATCTGTGTATATATATGTATATACATATGTATATATATGTATATATACATACATATATACATATATATATATGTGTATATATATATGTGTGTGTATATATATATATATATATATATATATATATATATATATATATATATATATATATATATATATATATATATATGTATGTATATATATATATAACATACCACCCACAATATGTGTGATTCAGTGTAGAAAGATTGGTGATGAACTAAATTGCCATTTATTAGTCACTGTTATCACAAACACACTCAAACATATAATTTTAAACAAATGTTTATATAGGTTCCATACCACAAATTTGATGCACAAAACAAACTAAGAAAAGCCAAAGTATAATTACAATTATCTAGTGTGCGAAAATTACAGCAAACATTGAGTGGATGTTACACATTACTCCAGGATGTAACACTTGATAGCCAATATTTATTCAGCTGTTAGTTGCCTGAACGTGGCAAAAAGAAAAAAAAAATTGCTAATCCATGCACACACATATATATAGGCTACTTTTAATTAATCACTTATTCAATTACTTATTTCTTAAAAATTTATTAACACTGAGCAGCCAAATTTGCCAATGCTGTTCTTACTTGGTGACCTGTCACATCAAAATTTACACATCAAATATACAATTCAATGGTAATTAATTATAGGTATAGACTACAGGCACCATTTATCTTGTATAGTTACACGCGGCACACTATCTTCTAGTCACCAGAGACTCCCAGCAGCACATCCCAGAAAACAAAGCAGGTTGTTGATAGCAGCAGTTATATGTTCATTTAACATCACAGGCCAGCACTGTCTAAACAGTGAAATTAATATTAAAATTAGTTACTTTTGTGAGTAAAAAAGCAACCTGACACTTCAGTTCACTTGGAGTATCTAGGTCACACATGCTCCATTCCATGTTTGATACTGAGGTTATGAACTGCAAGCTGTAGAAACTAAAATCAAGTCCATAGAGATGTGCATGTAAGTGCATTGTCTCAAGACAATACATGCTTTCCAAGTTGAATCAACACATTTGCATTTTTAACTACACACACACACACACGCACGCACACACACACACACACACACACACACACACACACACTCTCTCTCTCTCTCTCGCTCTCTCTCTCTCTCTCACACATACACACACAAACACACATATTTTTTATCTGAAGACAGCCTTTATTTGCTATATGAGTAGCCAACTTATATTAATAATGGATCTTTCAGGCATTTCCACAGTATGTACAGTCTTGGACTCACATACTGTTTTATTAACTACAGTAAAACCTGGCAAGGCTGAGCGCCCTTGGGACCCAGCCAAAGTGTTCAGGTACCGGTGGTGTTCCGCTAATAGAGGGTAGGGGCATGGCCTTGTGGTTGCATTCTGCACATGTAAACTTTGAATTCACCTGTACATGCACACACATTGGGGAATTTACCAACTCCAATACATATACATGTATATTTATATAAGTTACAAAAAACTTGAAGGAAAAATAAAGACTAACATGAAAAAGAACTTTATACATTTCAAACCACTTGGGAATTTTTTTTATAGGATTCACAAACTTTAGGCTAACAATTCATGCACTTTTCAATATCATTTGGCTACATTACGTACTATGTTACTGGTATGTGCATACATGTATGTACATGTACTGAAGTATGTACATCTATCCTACCTGTGACAGTGCATATTAATTTACATGTCCATAATTTGATGACAAAAAACATCAATTTACTGTCCAACATTAACACACAATATGTGTATTACCCTTTATCACACCGCTAACCTTCAGAATGCACTTACTAGTTTGAGAAGTTTAAACCAGTTTATATGTACGTACGCTGAAGGTCTCACCATGGAACCTTCACATTTTTGACATCTTTTCAATACATTAATTCCACAAATTTGATGAAAATGTTGAATATGATATACCAATTTTTGAAGGTATATTCATCGTTATTGCACACTTCAATTTTGTGTACATGTATTTCTGTTCACTGGATGTGTCCACAGCACAAACATGCGCATTGAAGCTGGAATGACACCCCCCCCCCCATCTATAACAGTTTTAAAGGCATTCATTATTCCTACCTTCAATGTTATGTATTGGCCAAATTTTAATTAATTAAAATCAGTCAGTTTTCAGTCCCTCTTTACTGGATACACCAGTAACACAAACATATAAATTGAAGTTGAAATGATATCTGTATCTATAATATATAATAGTTTTGAGCATTCATCATCTTTCAACACTTCAATTTTATGTATTGCCATAAAATGCATAAATTAATATCTGTTTATGCAATGTACCCATAGCACAAACTTCCAAATTGAATTTGGAATGGCACCTCTATCTATAGTTTATCAATAATATAAATTTCAATTTTGGTCATTGGCCAAAATTTGCATACATTAAAGTCTGATACTTTTCAGTCTCAAGTGATTGGATGCACCAATAACACAAGCACATCAATTGAAGTTGGATTGGCATCTCTATCTTTAATAGTTTGGAAAGTACTCATCATTGTTCAACACTTTAGTCTTAGCCAAAACTTATTCAACCCGTTCCCTATTTGGAATGACATGGCAAACTTCACTGTAGGTGCTACATGTATAGCCATGCCATTTTTAAGTCCCTGGCTTGTGCAGTCTCTGAGGTTATGCCTACACAAAAATAAGTAGAAAGAAAGAAAGAAAAAGGAAGGAATAAAGGAATAAATAAAGAAAGAAAGATAAAGTAAAAATATTGGGGAAAACAGTGTCTCTCTGTTCACGCAGACACAAGTAGATGTAATAGTGGTGCTTGCACCACTGTGGGGACCGCAATATACAAACATGGGAATATTTAGGGTTGAACATAAAATTCCACCATTCAGGAGCAAATAAGTGGGTTTGACCTTGAGAAGTGGGTCAAGGTCACTCATGTTCGAACTTATCCCTTGGCCCTATAGAGGACTATAATCATGTACAATCTAAAATCCAAAAATGAAAAAGATCATAAATCATTGTACAGACACTGAATTTCACGAAGCTGGCTGTGTGACATTGGAAATTGGGTCAAGGTCACTCATGTTTGAACTGATGCAAAATTATGATGTGCAATATGAAATCCCTATAGCTTGAAAACTTCTACACTTATCATGCCAACACCAATTCACTGTGGCTTGGTAACCTTGGGAAATGTGTCAAGGTCATCCATCTTTGACTTGACCTAGCCCTTATAGAGGACTATAATCTTGTACAATATAAAAGCCATAACGCAAAGGCTTTTCAAGTTATCATGCAGACACCAAATTAACTAATGTGGCTCTGTGAACTTAGGAATTGGGGCAATGTCACCTATCTTAGAACTTAAAGTAGCCCTTATAGAGTACCAAAGTCCTGTGCAATATGAAAGCCCTAGCTAAAAATCTTCTCTCAAGTTATCATGCGGAAATGATCCGGACAGACAGAAAGAAGGATGGAACTTGCAATCACTATAGGGGACTCGCCTTCTGCAGTCCCCAAAAAATCTGTTGGTCTATATTTATCAAGGCACACAAAAGAAAGATACAAATGCAAAGATCATGCAAACTTCATTTATTCACTTACGAAAATTTGTTTGCAATATATATATATATATATATATATATATATATATATATATATATATATATATATATATATATATATATATATATATATATATATATATATATACATATATACACACACACATTCATGCACACACAGACATTTCATCCACACTGCCCCACCCTCATTCATGCTGTACAATGTCACAGAGCCAAACAATTCATGTATTGACAGATGGGCTCTGCTGGTACTGCTCTGCTGGTACTGCTATTTGGTGGCCATAAAGTATTTACAGCTTTGTGAAGGTGCCACTGACGTCTCTCAGCCTGCTTTGTTGTAATTACTGATAATCATTCCAAGTCTAGGATATATATTTTGCAGTCCCTTGAAGAAGATGAAACTTAACTGCTTCTTCTGTTTCAAGCTTGATACATGTGTCTGTCAAAAAAGTACAATTTTCATCATGCATATATATGTACATGCCTGTAATCAAGATTAAATAAAGTTACTTGTAAGCATATCTGTGAAGCCTTGACTTTACTGTGTGATGTAAATAAGAAGAAACTTTCACTCAATTACTGATAATCTGATATGCAGTAACCATGAGCATTCTGTTTCATCACAAAGAGTTCATTAACATGTTGAGTGCCATCTACCGTAGTCTGGCAGTACAGATAGGCCTCCTGTACACTTCAACCTGTGGCCTGTCACATTGCTCAATGCTCAGTATCTGGGGTACACATCACATTTTCCAGGCTTTACTATTCACAGCACAATATACGTACACACCAAACCAAGTCCATGGACACTTTCCCTACCTCCACCAGATGGCAGCATTAGTGATCCATCCAGCATGTCTCTTCAACTGTTTTGTCAGCAACCTCATGAATGATATACACCTGTTGCCCAAGACAACTAAACTTTGCAGGTTTTTTATATCATAAGGTTTTCATTGTCTACTGAAAAGACCACACCAAGTGCAGAGTCCAAGGAATGCAGGTAAATTGCAAACTTTGATCTGCACAAGATGAGTTTCATCAATTCTTCCACATTTTTTATCAAAAAGCTGAAGCATATATGATTTGCTACCTAATATCTATTTCAGTAAAGAAAGGTTATTTGATGTTGACATTCATTCTAATATGGTATTTTCAAACAAGACATGTTTGTAAAACATAGATGCCCCCTCCCCCACCCAACCCATGCCGTCATTATGTTTGCCCTCATTACCCTGTTGATAGAAGTAAATGGGGCACTATTGACCTTGGGAAATGGATGTAGAAACCAAATTCACTAAAGTTTTGAAGCTGATCTAGCCCTAACAGAAGACTATAAACATCTAGAAAATTAACACCTCTGAATAAAAAAATTCTGCAGTTAGTAAGCAGAAACTAAATTCAGCAATGTGGCTCTGTGACCTTGCGAAGTAACTCAAGATCACCCATTTCAAGACTTGACCTAGCTCTTATAAAAGGCTAAATTCCTGTAAAATATGAAAGCCCTAGGTGGAAAAATCTTTATTTATCATGCAAAAACCAAGTTCACTTATAGGACTCCAGATGATGACCCTGGGCATTTTGGTCAAGGTCATTCATCTTCTAAATTGACCTAGCTCTAATAGAGGACTATTACCATGTGCAATATTGAAGTCATACCTTAACTTCTGAGTTACAATGCAGAAACCAAGTTCACTAAGGTGGCCTTTTGACCTTTGAATTTAGGTCAAGGTCACCCATCTTTGAACTTAATCTAGCCCTGGATAAGGACTATAAACCTGTGCAGGTCCTATCATAAAAAAATTTCTATGTTATTGTGTGGAAACCAAAACTTTCTATAGTACCTCCGTGACCTTGGAAATACGGTCAAGGTCAACCACCTTCATACTTCACCTAGCCCTTTTATAGGAGTATATACGTGGGTGCTATGAAAGTACCATCTCAAAAAATTCTTGAGTTATGGTGCGGAAACCACATCTTACTACTGACTAACTGACAGACTGATCTGGTGACCTTGGGAATTTGGTTAAGGTAATCCATCTTCAAAGCTGAACAACTCTAATTGAGGACTAATACCATGTGCAATATTGAAGTCAAAACTTAATTTCTGAGTTACAATGCAGAAACCAACTTCACTCAAATGGCCTTGTGACCTTTTAATTAAGGTCAAGGTAATCCATCTTTAAACTTGACTTGGCCCTGGATAAGGACTATAATCCTGTACGATATACAGGTCCTATCATGAAAACTTTTCTAGTTATTGTGCAGAAACCTTAAACTTAATACATACCTCTGTGACCTTGGCAATAGGGTCAAGGTCAATCACCTTTACACTTCACCTAGCCCTTATACTGGAGTATATACCTTGCCACTATCAAAGTCCCATCTCAAAAACTTCTTGAGTTCTAGTGCAGAAAACAAAGTTCGTCTACTGACGAACCAACTGAAGAACCAACTGACACATGCAAAGCTATACATGTAGAGTGGTACCTGCTTGAAAGATCACCTCTCATGACAGACCACATTAGTTTTTAAGACCACCCATACCAGGCACTAGACACTTGTTTCTTTGTTAATCTACCTGCAATTGAAGACCACCTGCAATATGTGACCACTTTTGTCTGGCATTAAGGGCGGTCGTTAATGGCATGTACCACTGTACTGCCCCACCTTATTCCAACAGGGGCATAATTGATAACAACTGTAAACAGACAATATGGGGCCCACTGTAAAGTCTCCCAGGGCCACTGTTTGGTGCTAATTCATGGCATGCACTTAATTACAAATACTGTGAGTATATACATAAATCTGTAATGAAGAATAAAGTTTTACAAAAGTGACCATGCATGTTTGTTGTTAATATTAGATGGAAAAGGAGATCTATTAACAATGATACATGATAAGCATGGAAATATACTAGTCACATTTGTACAAACAATACACAATGCGGACCATTGGTTTTTCAACAAATAAAAGGCATTCCAATGGGTAGCAACTGCTCCCCTTTACTGGCAGATTTATATGTAACCTGGCTTGAATTTAAGTATATGAACAAATTGATGAAAAAGGACTTTCAAATGGCTGCAAAATTATCAAACAACGCAAGATATATTGATGACATTGCTTGCGTAAATGTACAAAATTTCAGTGAAATTGCTAAAGAAATTTACCCAAAAGATATCCCTTTGGAGGATAACAATTCAGATGGTTTCAGAGATGTGTTTTTGGACTTGGATATTCAGGTCACGAATGACAGGTTTTGTATTAAACTCTATCACAAAATAGATGAGTTTAACTTTGAAGTGGTTAATTATCCTTTCCCGCACAGTAATATTTCGGAAACTATTGGATATAATACGTTTTTGTCACAGATTTTGAGATTTGGTCGTATTTGTTCTAAATTTCAGGACTTTGCATCTAGAACCAAATTTATTTACAATAAACTTGAGTCAAGAGGAATCAAAGATGTACTTTTAATCAAATATTTCTACAAATTTTGCTGTTAATATCCCAAGATGGTTAGAAAGTTTGGCTTCAATAATTTTAGAGATTTTAGACTTGCCTGTTTTGCTATTTAATTTTATCTTTTGGCATCATTCTGTTTTAATGTTCACCTTTCAGACATTTTAGGCTAGCTTGTTTTCTGTTAGGTCAAACCCCCAGGGGCTATAGGTAGCAAGCAGCTACTGACAACAGTTACAAGCTTGCCTAATTGTGCTTGATATCTGGTTAAGAAATATTATATTTTCATTGCATTCTCTTGACTTAAATACAAATGACTTTCATTCTTTTCTGACTTGCCCTATAATTTAGCTGTTAATATCCAAAGATTATTAGAAAGTTTGGCTACAATAATTTACAGTTTTTAGACTTGTCTGTTTTGCTACTTAACTTTATCTTTTGGCATCATTCTGTTTTAATGTTCACCTTTCAGAAATTTTAGGCTAGCTTGTTTTCTGTTAGGTCAAACCCCTAGGGGCTATAGGTAGCAAGCAGCTACTGACGACAGTTACAAGCTTGCCTAATTGTACTCAAAATCCTGTTAAGAAAAATTGTTTTGATAACATGTTTTTGACATAAATGCTAATGACTTTCATTCTTTTCTGACATGCCTAAATGCACATTTACTCAAAATTGACAGTATTTTCTCAAATGTCACAAACCCGACACATTAAGTTGATACATTGACTCAGGGTTGGCAGTTAAATAGAGCTTCATTGTTTGAGGGTAAGGTGTCATCACAGAGTTTGTTGTACATTTCTGGTGCAGGATGTCTATTGTTGCAGTCCTTGTTGGGATTTCCCTTGGTTTGTACAGGTGGTCTAGTTGCAACTGTTTATTTTACTATCACTGGGACTAAATATAAGGCCCCAGCTTGTTTCCACTTCAGTTATACACTGGCGGGTGGTTTAATTAGGATAAGCTGTCCAGCTAGAAAGGGTACATATTGGTTCAGGGGTAAGTCAAATTGTTCTTATCTGAACCTGTACTATACAAATTTAGTAATTATGGTTTGTTTGACAGGTATTCTTCTTTCATAATGAAGCTCTGCATTTATAAGCAAAACTTCACGTATTTAGCTAATTTATTATTTGCCACGCTCATATTTATTCTTTATTATGTGGGTTGTCTTTGCTGAATAAATAGCGTGGACAAGGAGCCGCTACTCAGAGAGACATGTATGGGTAAAAGGCTCCGAAACATGTCGAGTATTTACCCGCTGAAGACCCTTTAATTTATTTGGGCTGATACAGCCTATGTCAAAATTTTACAGAGGAACGTGTGCAATATGGACAATAGTACTTCCATATGTATATAGGTTAGACAGGGACAGGTTAGTTTATGGAGAGTAACGAGTTCGGACTGCGGAATAGGATATTGACTACTAGGAAGTGGTTCTGGGCAAAAAGACACAAATACAATATTTGAACCATGCCATAGGCAGTTCAATTTTCATCACCACAGAAATTCTTTCCAGGAACGTTATCTTAAACAAATATGTGTTCATATGTATATCCAATCCAAAAATTACATGCAGCATCTGAAATCTTGCTTTGCATTTATGGGAAGTTGCATGGCAAGTTCTGCATGTTGTAACATGACATGTCCAAGTCAACCCTTTTACACTGGATTTGTTGTTAAGCATGGCCAGTTTTATTGGTCCAGTTGTCCACCATTTATTAGTTGACTTTTCACATGGATTGCAAAATTATTCTGTGCTGATTTTGTGCTTCTTGGACTAAACTCTTTTACAAATTGAGGTTTTTTATAGGACATTTTTTTCTTTCTTTTGTTTCTTTTTCATAAATGTTTATAGATTTGCTTGGTAATTTCCTAAACCACATAAACAAAATGGTGACATTTGCCATTATTTTAGATCACCGAATGTTTTTATCCAGTGGAGGTTTCAGTGACATCAATTTCTGAACATTTTTCAAAGTGTCTGGTTTCCAGTCCCCAGCTCATGCAACATCTGGTGCCCTGACTGCCTGCAGCATGTGTATGCCCAGTCTAGTCTTCACTGAGGCACATCTCACCAGCCATGCCATGCTGATCATAAATAAATTAAAAAAAAAAAATTGGAGTTGGGTCACTCTCAGAAATCTCTGGACTATCTTATCTTTTGTTGCATTGACAAAATGGTATGATCTTCTTGGGCAATCCCAAACATGCATCTGGCAAAACCTGGTCCCTTTTCTTGAAATGTTCCTAGAGCAGACACACTTGCACTGATACAGGTGTTGTTGTTCGGGGAGGATGAATTGTCTCTTCATGTCTGCCTGTGTACCCCATCTGTGGAACACTCCATGCCCATCACCACCCAGGTCTGAAACAAACACTAACAGTTCAGGGTCACAAAATAGTCACAGCAGTTTTCAACACAAGCAGTTCATAGAAATTCACCATGTTGTTATGTCCACCGGGGGCTCAGCAAACAGCTTTCCATGGTGCACTCTGGAATGTGCTGAGGAAAGCTATTGACTAGCATGCTCACTAGTATGCATTACTACCTCTAGGGGTGCTGTGCCAGGCCACAGGGCCTCGACAGCAGTCACTGCAGCAGCATGGATCAGCACTGGACCTAAGGAAATTTTGACTTCAGGAAGGTGCAGCACTGTTGCGATTGTTTGTATATTTCTAAAAGCACTAATTCTGAGAGGAAGTTTTAATACAGTGGTACCTGCTGTATGCAACCACTGCCGTAAGCAGCCGCATTGCTTTTTGTGGTCACTAGCCTGGGACATAGGAGTCAATTTCTTTGTAAAATTTACCTGTGGTGACAGGCCAGATGCTGTGTGTGGCCACTTTTTCTTGGCTGAAGGGGTGGCCGCATCCAGCAGGTACCACTGTATTAAAATTAGATACACATACAGGTGAGAAGATGCATTGCCTGGGTCCCTGGTTTTCACCTTGACTTAAATTCAGTAGATGTACAGACTTTGTACCACTAACATATGTTAATGTTGCCAAAAATTGGTGAACAACTTTCGTCATTCTGGTCTCTAGTGAGAGCAAACCATCTTACACGGGCACATATTCTCAAAACTTTATATCTGTCTTCTCTTTTATAACCTTCCAAAATAAAAGAAATTTGATCTTTAAAGAAATATAAACATTAAATTACAAAGATTTGTTTCACAGCAAATCTGTGTGCATGTTTTCGAACATTGAACAAATTAAAATGTTGCAACTATTGTTTATTCTTCATTAGTTACGCCACAAACCAATATAACAGTCAGTGGCATCTCTTTCTGCAATAGTTTGAAGATGTTCAATCATCATAATTTTTGCTAATCTTCCCAAATAGCAAAAAGTAAAATTGTGATATTGTGTTCATTCTTCATTTGTTGTACTCTATATCACAAATCTGTAGACTGAACTTGGAATGGCAACTGAGGCTGGGCTATATGTCTCTGCTACTGGGTGCAATATTTATTGTTGCTGCCAACCTCCATTTTCACACAATTTAAAGTCATTCTGGGCACCTTTAACATTGTCCTCTGACCTTGACATTGACCTCTGACATGGACACACCAAAGGTGCATTGCCACAAAGGTTGAAGTGAATCTGCCTGACAGTTTCAGAGAAGAAATAAAAAACGTGAATTAGCATTAGAATGTCCATCGACTTAATACATAGTAATCAATAGGAAAGGTGCATTTACCAATAAGTACCCAAATTGAAAAAATCTTTAGAAATCAGTAATCTAAAGCAATGCTACCTAGTGAACAACTTTGTTTAACCCTTTCACAAGGAATATATCCTCAAAATTTCAGTTTTATTTGAGAGACAGTTCTGCAGAAGGCGAAAATAGTGCAAACACACAAAAAAAATCACAAAACACGAGGCCCATGGGCCTAATGATGTTCTGGCACCATGGCTTTATTGCACCTGTTCATTTCACAGTTCTGAGTCCTCAAGTGGCTTCTGATCATATAAAGCTTATGTAAATTTAGTGTACAAACTGTCCAGCAGATGGCCCTTAACTCCACATGTAATCATAGCTAATTTGTGCAATTCCTGTGATGGATATTGTTGCACATGCCAAGACAACAATGAGTAAGTCCTTAACCTTATATCCTCAGTGACCTTGGGACAGAAGACCAAGGTCACCCAGATCATGTAATACAAGAGGCCCATAGGCCTGGTGTTGTGCTGACGTTGCATCAAGGTCAAGGATATTATACAACATTCTACCTTTGGTCATGGTCTATATATCCTATAAATTTGGCAAGTATAATCCAATTACTTTTCCAAATATGGAATTTTATATGATCTTAAACCCCTTTTTGGCTCAAATTTTCCGTCAAATTATAGGTAGTGCCACTAGTATCACTAGCAATGTAGTCTTTGACCTCACCCACAATCCCACCAAATTTGGTGAAGATCCGCCAAAAATCAAAGATGCTAGACTGTTCACAACATTTTCATCAATTTGACCCCTAGATTACATGATAAGGTAGGTCGCACCACCAATATCTATAGGGGCTTAGATTTTTATACCCCCTGTAAGTCCTAAAGGTTACATTGGGCTAACGTGAAAACTGTGGATGGTATCGCGCTAATAAGCAAAAGTTTACAGATGGATAGACATGAGCCATCACATAAGCTCTGCAACCTTTGGTCAGCAGAGCTAAAAATAAAAAATTGAATCACCAAACCTGGTAAACAAATTAAGAACTAGCAATATTCCTGTGTGATATCAGAAAATATATAGGTTTAATGTATTTGTGAAAAAAGTAAATGGGTAATATCGATCCAAAGTTGCCAGTCTCACAGCGCATTAGCTTCACAGCTTCCACCTTCAGATTTGTCCCCACAAACCACAACATAAAAAAAAAAAAATTAAAAAAAATATCTAAAAAGTGCTGGAGCAGTTACATGATATTTTTAGTAATATCATTATTAGTAAGTATACTTACCTACGAACACCATTTTCCCAAACCTCTGTGTCTGGGTCGAGCGCCAATGAAATCTAGTCCAGTTCACTCACTGGGTTTGTGAAAACCTGTCCATTCCGTGGCACCATCTCTCCATCCCTTTGGAACTGGTGGTGACTTCCGGTGCGCATGCTCCCTGTATCATCCTTCCACTTTTGGAGAATGGTCAGTTGACTGCAGCTGCAAGAGGAAGCTTTGTTGGGCTAGTGAGCTTCCCTGCTGGTCGAGAGGTACGTATACTTACTTATACTGATATTACTAAAAATATCTCGTTTTAGTTATGTAATGCTACCTTTAGACCACCATTTGCTGATATACAAATGTACAGGTGGAGGGTGTAACATTACTGGCACACTGACCACATGACCACTAGGACCAGCAGCTGGGAAGGGGGGGGGGGGTTAGCCATTGGTCTGAGTGAGGAAGTGACATCTGAAGGGAAAATCTCAGAGCTATGTGGAGTTGAGGCTGCCAACAGCTGAATCTAGCCGATACCAGAAACCCTCATCGACCCGCATGGGACCACGCTGAACCCCCTGGAACTCACCCGCCAACATGACAGCTGTCTGCCTCGTGGGTAGATGCTATCAGTTTCATCTCCATCGGACCTGGAGATCTGACAACACCTAGTCGCGATAATGGCAGGTGCCGGGGGGGGGGGGGGGGGGGCTGGTATATAGTTCTTTAAGGCAGTGGCTCCTGTGTCAACAGGCAAAAGGCCAGGATGTTAGGACAAACGGCCTGATACTGGTCTGAAATTAGGTCAATTTAGCACAATGCCATAGGCCCACTAAGAAGTGCGCTGACCTATAGACTACATCTGATTAACGACAAGAGCACTAAGGTGTTATTGCTGGGGTGACTCTGATGGGATCTGGAAAGTCCAATGGATGAGTATCAGAACCTAAGCAAGCACCCTGTAACACCCGCAAAGGCATACTCGCCTTTCTCTAGCACTATCATGTGATGCAAGTAGTGCTTGGTGCAGGTCGTAGACGACTATCCTCGGCAGGCCCGCAGAATGTCAAAAACCCCAACATTCCACAGGGTGCGTCAGAATGCATTAAAGGCTCGCACTTCGTAAGCTCTGGCTGAGAAAGGCTGCAAGGGATGATGGATTTGGGATTTGCCATGCTTTCAAGCTGTGGCGGCCAAGGTAGACAGCGAATGACAGGAGTCAGTCGGCGCATTGGACCAGGCCTGATCAGCCAAGCAGGCCCCAAGGTCCTGTTCCTGGTGAACGACTGCCATCTCTACTCCAAACAGAATTCCTAAGAGTGCCCCCTTCAGCCTCTGCAAAACAACAGGTCGGGTAACTTCTGACCCAGGAGGTAAGCATACCTTCACAACAAAGGAACGTTCCCCTCCAGTCTGAAGCAGTACATATCTGGTGATCAACAGCTCACGACAATGTCGCGAGAAGTGTCGCCTGGGCTAACCAATTTTGCACGACCTCCGTGATGTGCACAGATCCCCTTAAGTGATCACGGAGAGACCTCAGATTGGCCAATGAGACAACAGAGTATGGTCTCCTGACATCTTCCCACATCTGTTGGCGTCTGCAGACTCTGTGACAGACTTTGGCTGCCGAGCGTCAAACTCTTCCCAGTCTAAGTTCACTGGTAGTGAGCTTGACAGAAAGATCTGCTCAGGCACACAATACTATCTTCCTTGGATATCTGGCTTAGGGAGGAGTCGCCCTTGCCTCGGGTACCCAAACATCAGTGGCTCTACAGGAACTCATGTGTTGTGAGTCTTGGCTAAGAGCTGGTCATAAAACTCAGCCACAAAAGACAAAAAAGGTACATGTATTGGGATATATTGCTTTTGTGTCCTCCAGAGACAAGCCCTGGCAGGACAGCACAACAGCCCCAAACCTCTGCTTCTCTGGTGGGACCACAGCTTGGCCATCAACCAGGCTCTGAACAAGAGCTTTGACATGGTCAAAGCCTGTCAGTGGAACAGGCATTGTGTCCAGGGCGGCCGAAGGTTGTTCCACAGGAGGCAATGGTCACTGACGCGTTTGGCCATCCAGAGTGTGAGCGGCGTGACAGTCGAGCCCTGGTCCTTGGCAGAGATCTGCTAATGGATCGATTGAAAAACTGAAGTTCATCCTCTGCGTTAGTGTCGAGGTCCATAGACTCAGGACTCATGAGGGGAGCGGTGAGACCCAAAGCCTCATCAAACAGCAAATTGTCTGTCGGTGATGGAGTGGCCACTTGTGACTGCAGGGGATCTGTCACCACGCCAAGCATTGGGGTATCAAGGACCTGCCCGGAAGTCATTGCAGCCTCAAAGGCCACCTTGGTCTGCTCAGCCCACAAAAGGCTACAGAGAGGCTCTGGAAGATTGTATACAGTGGTCTCAGTGGTCGACAAAGAAGTCTGCTGGCCAGAGGAATCCTGCTGGATCTCCTGGAGACTCGTTACAGGGGCCACAGCTGCCGCTGACTAAGAGGTCTGCTGGCAGGAGGGGTCCTGAGAGAGTAACAAGATCTCCCTATTCTCAGTGCAGACAGAGCTGACTCGAGGCAGAAGCAGTGAGCTTCCCTACTGACAGAGTCTGCTCGGACTCAGCTGCAGTGATAGCGGCAGCAAAAGAAGACAGAGTCTTTGACCACAACCATTGTTCCTCACGGAGCTCGAGCTCTGGTGGCCTCTCAAGAGAGGGAGACAGCATGCCCAGCTAAAATATAGGGGCCAACAGAATCGCTAACTGGTCCCTTTGGGACACGGCCTGCAAATGTGCAGGAGGGACTGCCGACACTGTTGGTGGAAGCATGAAAGTTCCACCTGGGCCAGCGTAGCAGCCGACACCACTATGGCCAAAGAGCCACTGATGGGGCCCCTTCTGACCTGGATGTTTTTCTTCTATCTCCCACCTGCCTTGGTTTATGAACCACGCACTCAAAGCCTGGAGCTTGGAAAGTTTGCCGACGCACCAGTGTTTTTCTGGATGTGCCGGACTTACGATCCAAGCTCTCAGGTCAGACTGGCAGAGGTTCCAGAATACCCAGACGGGAACCTTAGATGGACTGGTTTGCGTGGCTTGTGCAACAAGCGCTCAGACCCGGAAGACCAAGACTGAGAGAGTTGCAGCTGCGCCTGGCTGACTTCTTCAAAAGAGACTTTGAAGAAACAGCCTGTGGCTGAGAGGGGGCGATCAGGGCAGACAAAGACTCAACGGAGTCAGTCTCTCCAGCTCAGCGTTTGGCAGCTATGGCCTGCAGCCTATGCCTTGCACAAACAGACTTTCTCTGTGCCTGCTCGCAGAGCAGCTATTTGTCCTCTCCCCAATCCTCACAGTATTTTCAAGTTCGCTCGCAGAGCAAACTTGACCCAACTCGAGGTGACAACCATAGCAATGCTGATTGTCCCAGGCAGCCATGTAGTGGTTCCACGAGTCCAACTTCTGTCCACAATCCAACAAGGATGGGTCGGAGTGGTCACTGGATCAACATGTATGGCTTGTCTCTGAAAGGATGCAATTGTATGGTGTGCAGTCTTCCCGCTCTTTGCGATCTGTTCATTGCGAGGCCATCTTGCAAATCAAAGTTTCAAGCCAATCGACCAGCTCTACTCCCAACTATTTCAGAGGTATCAGCTACATAGAAATCAGCTATCCAGGTCTCCGAAGAGTCCAGGACAGCTGAGAAAAACTTTCTGCAGTAGGGAATGTGCGTAAAGCACTAAAACAGTGAGTGTGAACAAAAGTTAACAGAGCTTCAACTTGAAAGAGCAAGCCAGTAATGGTGCCAAAAAGAAGAAAAAAGAAAAGAGGAGTGTGCCCACCAGGAGTCACCACTAGTTCCAAAGGAACGGAGAGATGGTGCCACTAGACAATCAGGTTTTCAGGAATCAAGTGACTGAACTCAACTTGATTTCATGGGTGTTCGAGCCACACACAGAGGTCTAGGCAAACGGTGGTCCAGAGGTAACATTATGTAACTAATCCTTTGATTAACATGTAAATACAATGTGTATGGGAAGGGCCTTCTTCGCTGTTCTTCATGTTGGATCAAATTCTGCAACACATAGTTCAGTGCTCCCTCATTGTACTGTCGATGACGGGGTCCAAGGCACAGACTATGTTATAGTAAACATAGAAGTAACAGGAAAAGTGCCTCAGTGGGAGCCAAGGGACCAACCACGTCATATCAGAATCTGCCTTGTAATGAGGGACCTTAGCACTGTAACTCAGTCAACCCTGAGGGGGTAACACTTTGGTCATTGTTCAGTAGTATTTGTGATGCCTTGACAAGTCATGCCCCATGTGCTGTTCCAACAACTGCAGCATGATTTTATCCAACAGGATATACATCATCACGACATACACTTCAAAAATATGAGCATGGGTTTCTCAACTTTCTGTTCTTGACAGATGGCCTTGTAAAGAGAGCAGTAACCATGATGACCATACAATTTCCAGCTTGCTTCAATCCTACAAAACATATGCATGTATGACCATGTGCATGTAAGTGATGTACTGGTCTAGATCGAATGCACCGGTCATTAATAAGTTTCAACACAAATATAAAACACAATGCCAGTTCCTGCAGTTACCCCATTTTGAGGGAAGGAGGTATAGGCTGAATGTGGATATGGCCCAGTGGATATACATGTGCATTTCACCTCTTTTGCAAGGTGACTGAAGGTTGCCGGTTATAGTAAAGGCTGTTCCATGGCATATATGAACGAATGAAAGAAGGAATCAGCACACAAATTAAGGAATGAACAAACAAGCAAGCAAATTAATAAACAACTATCGCTCCTGTCTGACAAAGTATCCTGTACTAGTTGGTCCTTACTTAAGGTTTTGCCTAAATTAGAAATAATTACAACTGGAGCCTGTGTAGTGGCTTGAGACATTGGTCTATAGGTCAATGGAATCTTTCATGCAAGTTGGTTTTTGTTTATACCAGAGGACAAAAAGAACCAAGCAGTCTAGAGGTCATACCAAAAACCAATATTTTTGTGAAATAAACATGTTGGGAGGAGGCTCCTTTATACTTTTTAGTCTCCTCTTCGAGTTTGTTGGTCTGTTCTTGCCTTCCAATTCAATATTTTTGTGCAGATATTCACATAAAAATAACTCAACTGTACTGCCAGAGCGTACTCCATGGATTGACCACAAGTCTTGCCTTGAAATGCATGTCCACACAGTCATATGCCTATCCATGCTCACTTGTTACCCTCTCCATTATCTCATCCCATTCTCACTGCGCAACAGGCATCCCATTCAATTAAGATGGAACTGACAACTTCTGAGCAGAATCAGGTGGAACAGTCAAAAGGCAACTGATACCATAATGGTATGCCCGAGTTACCAATAGTCTACATGTGCAGGTGGTGAGTCTAAAAAGGCTTTCTAAGGTATTTCTTTTATGCATTGTGTTGATGGCCTCCTCTGTGTAGCTGATCACAGATATATTGATTACCGAGACTTACAGTAGGGTCTCCCATATCTGCTGTATCAACTGTATTATCAACTACTGCGGCCTTGTGTAACTTTACACAATGTCCACACTGATTTTCATACTGGTCTCATCTCTGCTAGTTCCTGAGTTGACACTGACCTTCATAGATGGCCTTTCCTATGTCAGTAACAGTTAAACCCAATTATCATGACATCATTTACTCCATTGAAATATTTGTTAGATATTTGAATTTGTCAGATAAACATGGTAAAGGAGTCAAATGACAAAGGAATTTGAATTTAAGTGCCTAAAAACTGTACTGTTAAGTGACCATGCTGGGACCAGGGTATCTGAGTGTCATTATAATGAGGTTTCACTGTACTGTCTTTACTGGCTTTACAATGATGGCCTCTGTCGTTTGAGCTGCCACAGGAGCACTGATCTTAAATTCTTCTGCCTGCACCTGTGAGTTACCAGGGGTAGACGTGCGCTTTGACTTGACCAGAGGGCCTCCCCTGTATGGGTTGACATGTGAGCAGTAAGTTTCCCACTCTGTGTGAACCCTTCACCATGTCATACACTGGTATATGGCTTTTCCCCTGTGTGAAGTCGCATGTGCGTCTTAAGGCTGCTGCTTAGTGTAAATCCTTTGCCACATTTCGTACATTCATGTGGTTTTTCATTTGAGTGTGTTGTTTCATGGGCCACAACATTACCACTCTGTGCAAACCCTTTACCACACGTTGCACAGATATATGGCTTCTCTCCAGTGTGAGTTCTTATGTGTTTCTTCAAATTGCCCCTCACTCTAAATGTTTTACCACATGTGGTACAATGGTAGGGCTTCTCACCTGTGTGAGTTCTCATGTGAGTCTTCAGACTACTGTTTTCTGTGAATCCTTTCTCACATATTGCACACTGGTATGGTTTAGCCCCAGTATGAGTCACCATGTGTGCCATTAGATTACCACTCTGTGAAAAACCCTTGCGACACACTGTACAATGGTATGGCTTCTCACCTGTGTGGGTCATCATGTGTGTTTTCAGATGATTGCTCACTGTAAATGCTTTCCCACAAATTGTACACTGGAATGGTCTCTCACCTGTGTGATTCATCATATGTTTCTTCAGTGAACCACTCTGTATAAATCCAGCACCACAGATTGTACACAAGAATGGTTTCTCATCCGAGTGAATTCTCATGTGTGTTCTCAAATTACTTTTCGTTGTGAACCCTTTACCACAAGTTGTACATTGGTATGGCTTTTCAGCCAGGTGGGTTGCCAGGTGTGCATTAAGATTACCAATCCATGCAAACCCCTTACCACATGTTGTACATCGAAATGGTTTTTCACCTGTATGTATTCTTATATGCTCCCTTAATCCACTCTTTGCTGTGAACACTTTATCACAGATTGTACAACAAAATGGCATATCACTTGTGCGACATGCCAAGATGTCGGCCAGGATCTGATCACTGACCTCTGACCCAGTGCGTAATACTGAACGGTGGCCCTCTGCCTTATCATTGTGTGTGTTCATGTGTTTCTTTAAATAACCACTAGATGTGAACGTTTTACCACATGTTGTACACAGGTGAGGTTTTTCACCATTGTGCATTCTCATGTGTTTCTTCAGAGTACTGCTCAAGGAAAAGGCTTTACCACATGTTGTACACAGGTATGGCCTTTCACCAGTGTGTGTGCGTATATGTTTCTTAAGAGAGCTACTGTCTGTGAAGCCTTTACCACATGTTGTACACTGGTATGGCTTCTCACCTGTGTGAGTTCTTGTGTGGATCTTTAAATCTCTACTTGCTGTAAATCTTTTACCACAGGTCACACACAGGTATGGTTTATCACCAGAATGTATTCTCGTGTGTTTCTTCAGACTATTTCTTGCTGTAAATCTTTTACCACATGTGCTGCATTGGTTCAATTTTTCATTTGAATTGCTTTCCATATGTGCCAAGAGATGGTGGTCCTTTACATAACTTTTACCGCATGTTGTACACAAATATGGCCCTTCCTTTGCATGAGTTTTCATGTGGGTCTTTAGAGCACTTTCCTCAGTAAACACTGCAAAACATGTTTCACATAGAAAAGGCTTTTTGTCAACATCGATTGTGTCATCCTGAAGCACAGCGTGTGCTACATCTTCTTCAAAGACATCATGCTCGTTGTTGTCTGTTGAGCAGCTGGGCATGTTGTCTACATGAGAGGTTATATGGTCTTCCATGTCACTCCCACGAGTACCATCATTGACACACAAGTCATCTTGATGCTCCTGTCCTATGACAGACCTCAAAACGTACTCTTCAGCAGAGTTAATATGGGCACTGTCATTCTCATTTTCATTTGTGTCTGTTTTTATATATGTTTTTAAAGCATTTTTCTCTGTAAATGCTACAGAATATATTGCACACGGGACTGGCTTTTCATCTTCCCAAGTGATTGTGAGATGCTGTAGATCACTACTGGGTGTAGCAGTGTCACACTGAGGCTCGCTTTCTTTGGCCTCCCCTTTTAGTGTGTCATTGGTCGAGTTGACACACACTCTGCTCTCTGGCTCTGCACTTGTACGACTGCTCATGTGCTTCTTGAGGGCATCCTTCTCTGTAAACACTGCAAAACACTCAGTACATGGGAATGGTTTTGTGTAGATGCATGTTGTGATATACTCCTCTGTATCACTACTGTGTGTACTATCATCACCATCACAGGTGTTATCAGGCTCCATTTCTGTGTCACAGCTTGCCATCTTCTTTTCACTCAAATCTACACAGGCACCAGGAGTTTCTTGCTGTATAAGATGTACAGGTTGTGTGTCTCTCTGAATATCATTACTATCCATGCTGCATTGACCATGTAGGTCGGAAACTTTCTGAAAATAAGATTCTAGCTTTGAAATTTGTATGACAGTCCTGTTGTGATATATCAGCATCAGAGTGAAAAACTTCTTTCCATTTCAAATGTCTTCTGTAGTTTCTGGCATATTTCACTTCCCTTGGCCTCCATGTATCAATTCCCTGTGCTGTCACAACTGTACAAATACATGTCCACATACATCTGCCCAGTTGGACAGTTGTGTTGCCCTTTGGATGACACCACTGTAGCAACCATTTTAGGCATCATCACAGCCGTATCCTTCATTCTGCACCTGAAACAAATATTGCCATAATTGTTATTTCATGTAATTAACGATTGTCTTGATTTAAATATCAAACCACTCAAAATCATGTGGTCACATCTGGCAGTGCTTGCAGAATCTGACAGCATGCATGTGGTATTTACAGTAACTGAATCCTGAATGGAAGAACATGTGCATGTACTAAGGTAAATGCACATGCAGCAATTTGTAGCTGACACAGCATATATAAGGCTGTCAGACAGGAAATACAAATAAATATTCTTGAGACAGATCAATGAGACTGAAATACAGAAGCTACTAGTGATTAAATTGGGAGCCTACCCCCAACATGTTTCAACCCTCCTGGGTCTTCCTAAGGGGGTGAGGAGGCTTTGTATGCAACTTTATTTTCAGGGGTTATATTAATATTTAGGTGCTGAGCATCATGATGTAAACAATAAATATGATGTAATGTATTGTCCAATGGCACTTAAAATACACACAGTTCCACTAGATGAGGTAAAAAAAATCTACAGTACTCGAATTTCTCCTTCACTCTGATTGGTTGCCACTGAATAAATTTGTATTTTCGTTTACTTACTAGCTTCACTTTATTCGCTAAATTGTGTACAAATCCGTAATATAAAAATAAAGTTAACGGAAATACAAATTTATTCACTGGCAGCCAATCAGAGTGAAGGAGAAATCAGAGTCTGTATGCAGGGGTCACTTCCATTCAATGAAGTGGCTCATTTGGATTGTGAGGCTTTGGAATAAAGTGGCCAAAGTGGGCTCAAATACATCCGACAACTCAATGAGGGTGGGTAAGGGGTTTCCCGTACTGGTGAACTGGGGCTTTTTATTTACCATACTGGTGTACTGGAAGCCCTCTTATTTTATGTACTTCGTACTATCTAAGATTTTGAAAGATTTCTATTTTCCGTACTGCGTATTCTGGAAAAAAATTACCTGTACCAGCGTACTGAAACCCCCCTTACCCCCCTTCCTCAATTATAAGGCAGGGATCGAGAGACTGGATTGTTACAAATCTTTTGGTATATAGATTATATGCATCGGGTTAGCAGAAGGTGTTTTAAAAAGACAAACAGCAGGGGGGGGGGGGAGGGGGAACACTGTTTTTTGCCTGTTCCCTTCTAACCCTAATCAGTATTTTCGGTGGATAGTTACTTTCGCGGTCAGTTTGAATGGCTTTACATCAACCAGAATATGATGACAACCATTCAGCTAGTTGCCCCTCAGCTCCAGGGAACCCAACCTATTGGCGGTTGTTATTAGGCACCAACAATAACAATGGGTTGGGTTCCCTGAAGCTAGTTGCCTCTGGCCCCCTGTGCCACTGGTACCTACCCGGTAGGCCAACACGGCCACAAAATTTTACTAACTGCATGCAACACCCTTTTATTAAGAGCTGTACATCGGGGACTACATGACTATACACGAAGAACAATTTTCATCTCCTATGATAGGACTTAGATGCAAATTCAATAAGTACGAACTATTACTATTCTCTGATTTGCTTGCGATGCCGACAGCTAGGGCCTGGTGTGGGATATTGGCCTACTTTAAATATTAAGTATAACTTGGTCATCGACATCGGACGCACATGACATGACGGAGAAATAAGTGCGAGTTAAAATAATCTAGCTGCCAAAACTTACGAACAGCTATGGCAGAACGTAACCTCTAAATCTGCCCATGTCGATAAAGAAGACTGTAGGCTCAGGACTGGCCTCATTTTTGTAGAAAAAAATAGATGATTCGATGTGTCTTGCTACTAAGGCCGGGCATGATTAGCCATCTAGTGGCAAAAAGAGAAAGCAAAACAGCACACGCGATAGAATCAATCCACGAAGGTGCTTTCACCTGCGGATTTTCTCTCCTGAACACATAGAACTTCAGGTGTCTCAACTCCAAGAAAATAAATTTGTTGTGGTTCCGCGGGGGTAATTATTCTCAAGTTCGCACATCCATGACCTTTCGACACTGGCCAACCACATGTAACTAAAAGGTGTGAACAACAGTAATGCCGCCACAAAGAGCCAGGCGACCATGCTGCATGAAAACCTGGAACATACTCCTTGACGACAGCCAGTCTAGGCTTGTTAAAATTTAAAAAAAAAAAAAAACCCGTCGATACAGTTCAGGTTTTTGGCAAGATATTTTGACGAAATTTTGCAGCTAGTTTAACAAGATTACAACTTCAATACCATAAATTAAAGTCGTAAATAGTTCTAAGTTCCGCGAAATTTGATCAACAAAGTAGCCAAGGTTAGCTTGTAAGTGAAGGTTGAAGTCGGTGAATTTTCACCGAGTTCTCGATGAGGTGTGACGTCACAACAAACTCCAAAATTATGCTTGTTCCCAGGTACTTGGAGAGTGCAAATATAAAATATGACACCTATAGGAATGCCAGGGGCTGCATCTTCAAAATTTTTGCAACCAGAAGTGCATATTTTGAGTTGATTGTGGAAAACAATGTATGTAAAGTAAGTAAAGTAAAGTAAAGTAAAGAAAAACTTTTATTGACAATCATCCAGGTCAATTCTGACCTATTTGTCAAATGGTAAGTAATACAATCATCCACAGACACAGTCAATCAATACAATCATTTAAAATTATATGCACACATCTGGTAATTTACACATATAACATATAGCGAAAAACAAATACAAATATCACAATCTAGCTAGATATGAATACCTATATAACAGTCAACAACAACACTGTCACTGACTAGTATTTGAGGTAGGTTGTCCCATGATTCTGTGGTAACACTATCGACTACAGATATTCGGACGGAGTGTTAAAAAAGTAAGTCTTAAGGTAGCATAATACAAAATTTTCTAAAAGTTTTACAAAATGCTTAAACTGTCTAAGTTGGTCTAGCACCATTGTAGCACCTAAAAAACTGTCTAAGCAGTACTAGTGTAACACCTAAAAACTGTAAGTATGCCCACCTGGCGACCCGTTCAGTCTGTCTTCGACCCATTCAGTTTGACCATGGAGCTATAGCTACTGTCCATGGTCTGTTGTCTGAGCAGTAAATCAGTGTTTGTTTCTCACTTCTAATCTGTGTGCTTGAAAATTAAAAAAAAGAATACTTAATTGCTCCTTTTCTTCAGCAAAGATCAGTGGTTCATAAATAAATAAATGAACAAACAAATAGACATGATTTTTTTTGTTACTCTGTCACCCTCCCAGTTATGTATGCAAATTTATTGTTTGTAAATCCATCTTGGTTGGGATTTGGGGATTTCTATATTTCTTTACTTATTGTTTTTCATGTTCAATTATGTCACAATTGCCACCATATTTACAAAAGACTTAAGATGGGCTTCTTTCAGTCTCCACTTCTTTCTGTTGCCTCATATATTTAATGCATGTAAACTGTAGGCTCCTATTTATTTATCTAAAATGTATTAATGCATGCATGTATGTATGTATGTATGTATGTATGTATGTATGTATGTATGGAGAGAGAGAGAGAGAGAGAGAGAGAGAGAGAGAGAGAGAGAGAGAGAGAGAGAGAGAGAGAGAGAGAGAGAGAGAGAGAGAGAGAGAGAGAGAGAGAGAGAGAGAGAGAGAGAGAGAGAGAGAGAGAGAGAGAGAGATTCAGTATGTGGATAGATTGGTGTTGAAATTGCTCTAAATTGCCATTTGTTAGTCACGGTTATCACATTTAACACACTCAAATTATAATTTTAAGCAAATGTTTACATATATTGGTTCCATACCACAAATTTGGTGCACAAAAACTATGTGAGGCCAAAGTATAGATATAAAAAATTATGTAGTGTGGGAAAATTATAGCAAACATTGAGTGGATGTTACACATTACTCCAGGATGTAACACCTGACAGCCAATATTTATTCAGCTGTTATATAGTTGCCTACACCTGGCAAAAATGTTGCCAATCCATGCATACAGACATACTTATAATTAATCACTTATTCAATTAGCCTATTTATTTATCTAAAATTTATTAATGCATGGGAGTTAAATCTGTCAAGGCTGTTCTTACTTGTTGACCTGTCACATCAAAATTTACACATTAAATATACAATTCAATGGTGATAAATTATAGGTATGGGCTATAGGCACCATTTATCTTTCATGTTGCATGTGGCACACTGTCTTCTAGTCCTGCTTAAGACCCTTTCTTTGTTAATTTGTTATAAAACAAAATAGCTAATGAATATTATATAAATAAATGATGGGGCAGTCATAGCATCAAGCTAGAAAAAGCCAGGCTTCAAAGCGTGGATTGAACTTTCTTAATATAAAATTAACGTGTGACAGGTTTTTTTTTTTCGTGACCAAAACAAGCAACCCCCACTTCAGTACACTTGGAGAGTCTGGGACACAGAGGCTTCACTCCATGTTTGGTACTGTCCAGGTGATGAACTGCAAGCTGTAGAAAGTGTAAACTCAAATCCACAGAGATGTGCATGGGAGTGCATTGTCTGAAGAGAATAAATGATTTCCAAGTTGAATCAAGACATTGGGATCTTTAACTACACACACACACCCCTTTTAACTGAAGGTGGTGTTATTTGAGTACTAGTTGCCAATTTATATTAATAATTAATGAATCTTTGCAGCATTTCCACAGCAGATATGGTCATGGGCTGCATGTTCAACAGTTACCATCCTGTCTTATGCTCAGCAGTTTATGGTTTCAAATTTGAAATTCTCACAAAACAGATCTCCAGTTATTTTACTCATGACCAGATGAGCTTGTGCACAATTATCACAAACATGCACATCAAGAAGTTGGTACTGTAAATTGCTTTATTTTCCTGTGTATAAATTTTCATGGATTTTGTAGTTTTGATATTTCACTGTTATGGACCTACTTTCTATTCAAACAATGTTAAAATAGTATTTCACTGTGATTTTATTTTCGCAGTTTTGTGCCATCAGTGAAATAGGAGTACAGCAAAATTAAAGCAATTTACAGCGTGGCATCGTGCACTATTGTCTTTGAGCTTTTATTTAAAGATCATCCAACTTGAAAGAAATAAAGAGAAAAAAATTAGAAAACAAAGATTTGGCTGACAGCAAATTTTTCTGTGTAGAAATTTTGCCCATTTTAATAACAATAATGGATACGCCTTTGCGTAGCACAAAGATAAAAATTCAGTTTTGAATGAAACCTCTCTGTACAAGTCTTCTTGATATTCATCATTGAAGTCTTGCGCATTGGTCTAATTAACACTGTTCATTGAATGCATACAAAGCTGTCATTTAAAGTATTCAACTGGATTGTGCATTTGCTGAAATTAGCATGAATTTAAAATTTGACACTTTTCAGTCACCATCCATTGTCAAAGTGCCCAAAACACTTAAATATAAATTGAAATATAAATAGTTTTGAAGGAATATTAATCATTATCCAACACTTCAATTTTGTGTATTGGTCCATATTTGCATAAATTAAAATAAGAGATTCCAGTCCCTATTCACTAGATGTGTCCACAGCAAAGATGAACATTGAAGCTGGAATGACCCCCCCCCCCCCCACCTACAACAGTTTTAAAGGCCCTCATAAATCCTACCTTCAATGTTGTGTATTGTTCAAATTTGCATTAATTAAAATCAGTCAGTTTTAAGTCCCTCTTTACTGGATACACCAGTAGCACATACATATAAATTAGTTGAAATAACACCTGTATCTATAATAGGTTTGAGCATTCATCATCTTTCAACACTTCAATTCTATGTATTACCAGAAAATGCATAAATTAAAATCTGCTTATTCGATGTGCCCATAGCACAAACATGCAAATTGCACTTGGAATGGCACTTCTATCTATAATAGTTTTAAAAAGATCTTTATCAATATTCAACATTTCAATTTTGTGGATTGGCCAAAATTTGCATACATTGAAGCCTGATACTTTTCAGTCTCAAATGATCGTATGCACCAATAACATAAACAATCAACTGAAGTTGGAAGGGCATCTGCATCTTTAATAGTTTGGAAGGTACTCATCATTGTGCAACACTTTCTTCTTGTGTATTGGCCAAAATTTGCATACTTTTCAACCTGTTCACTATTTGGAATGATATGCCAAACTTTATTGTAGGTGCTACATGTATAGCCGTGCCAAGTTTTAAGTGTCTCTGGCTTGAGCGGTATCAGGTTTTGCATACACAAAAATTAAGTAGAGAGAAAAAAAAGAAGGAAGGAATACAGAAACATAAAGAATATTGGATAAAACAGTGCGTCTCTGTTCACACAGACATAACTGGATATAATAGTGGAGCTTGCACCACTGAAGGGAACGGCCGTATACAAACATGGAACAGTTTAGGGTTGAACATAGATTCAATCATCCAGAAGCAAAGAAATGGCTGGGTGAGCTTATTAAATTGGGTCAAGGTCACTCATGTTTGAACTTACCTGTGGCCCTAGAGAGGACTGTAATCAATCTAAAACCCATAAATGGAAAGTTACTAAACTATTCTGCAGACACTGAATTTCAGCAAAGTGGTTGTGTGACTTTGGAAATTGGGTCAAGGATACTCATGTTCAAACTTCACCTTGGTCTGATAAAAACTATGATGATGTGCAATACGAAATCCCTATAGCTTGAAAACTTCTCAAGTTATCATGCCAACACCATATTCACTAATGTAGCTCAGTGACCTTGGGAATTGTGTCAAGGTCACCCGTCTTCCAACTTGTCCTAGCCCTTACAGGGGACTATAATCTTGTGCAATATAAAAGCCCTAACTCAAAAGTTTCTCAAGTTATCATGCAGACACCAAATCAACTAGTATGGCTCTGTGACCTTGGGAATTGGGTCAAGGTCGCCTATCTCTAAACCTGACCTAGCATATAGAGAGGACAATAACCCTGTGCAATATGAAAGCCCTAGCTCAAAAACTTCTAATGTTATTATGTGGACATCAAATTTACTAATGTGGCTCTGTGACCTTGGGAATTGGGTCAATATCACCATCCTGGAACTAATGTAGCCCTTATAGTGGACTTAAATCCTGTGTAATATTAAAGCCCAAGCTAAAATCTACTCAAGCTACCATGCGAAAAGGATCTGGCCAGATGGAACCAGCGATCACTGTAGGGGACTATCCTTCGGCGGTCAACTAATGTCAGTCTATACTTAACAAGGCACAAGAAAACAAGACACAAATGCAAAGATCATGTAAAATTCATTTATTCATTTATGAAAATTTTTCTCTATACAGATATACATATATATACACGCATACATACACACACACCCATGCACACACTCATGCACACACACACATTTCATCCACCCTGCCCCACCCCCATGCATGCTGTACAAAGTCACAGAGCCAAACAATTCATGTATTTTAACAGATGGGCTCTGCTGGTACTGCTTTCTGGTGGCTATAAAGTATTTATAGTTTTGTTAAGGTGCCACTGACATCTCTCAGTCTGCTTTGTTGTAATTACTGAAAATCATTCCAAGTCTAGGATATATTTTGCAGTACACTGCACAAGATGAAACTAGACTGCTTGGTCAGTTTCAAGCTTGATTAAATACATGTATCTGTCAAATATACAATTTTCATCATGCATATATACGTACATGCCTGTTATCATAATTAAATATAAGTTACTTGTAAGCATATCTGTGAAGCCTTATCTTTACTGTGTGATGTAAATAAGAAGAAACTTTCACTCAATTACTGATAATCTGATATGCAGTAACCATGAGCATTCTGTTTTATCACAAAGAGTTCATGAACATCTTGAGTGCCAACTGCCCTAGTCTGGCAGTACAGATAGGCCTCCTGTACACTTCAGCCTGTGGCCTGTCACGCTGCTCACTGCTCAGTATCCAGGGTAAACATCATATTTTCCTGGTTTTACTATTCACAGCACAATATCTACGCACACCAAGCCTAGTCCACCGACACTTTCCTCCACCAGATGGCAACATCAATGATCCATCCAGCATTATTCCCAATTCTTCAGTCAACTGTTTTGTCACCAACTTCATGAATGATATACACCTGTTGTCCAACACAACAAAACTTTGCAGGCTTTTTATACTCATTTTTTTTTTACGGTCTACTGAATAGACGACATCGAGTGCAGAGTTAAAGGCAATGCAGGTTAACCTGCTGAGAAGGCTAAATTGCAAACTTTGATCTGCACAAGATGAGTTCCGTCAATTCTTTCAGACTTTGCGTCAAAAAGCTGAAGCATATATGATTTGCTACATATACATCTATTTCAGTAAAGAATGGTTATCCGATGTTAAAATTCATTCTCACACAGTATTTTCAAACAAGATATTTGTAAAACACAGATCCCCCCCCCCCCCCCCATCATTATGTTCACCCTCATTACCCTGTTGATAGTACTAAATAAGGCACTCATGACCTTGGGAAGTGGATGTAGAAAAGAAACCAAATTCACTAAGTGGCCTTGTGACCTTGAAAATTAGGTCAATGTCACCCTTCTTTGAGGCTAATCTAGCCCTAACAGAAGACTATAAAAATCTAGAAAATAAAAGCTCTGAATAAAAAAATTAAGCGGTTAATAAGCAGAAACCAGATTGAGCAATGTGGCTTTGTGACCTTGGGAATTAATTTGAGGTCACCCATTTCAACACCTGATCTAGCTCTTATAGAAGGCTATATTCTTCTGCAATATGAAAGCCCCTAGATGAAAAACATCTTTAGCTATCATGCAGAATCCAAGTTCACTTATAGGACTCTAGGTGATGACCCTGGGTATTTTGGTCAAGGTCATTCATCTTTTAAGCTGACTTAGCCCTAATTGATGACTATTACCATGTGCAATATTGAAGTCATATCTTAAATTCTGAGTTACAATGCAGAAACCAAGTTCACTAAAGTGGCCTTATGACCTTTGAATTTAGGTCATGGTCACTATCTTCGAACTTGACCTAACCCTGGATAAGGACTAATACTCTTGTGCAATATACAGGTCCTATCATGAAAACTTTCCTGTGTTATTGTGTGGAAACTAAAACTTACTCTTGTACCTCCATGAGCTCGGAAATAGGGTCAAGGTCAATCTCCTTCATACTTAACCTAGCATTTTACAGGAATATACACCTGGGAACTATCAAAGTCTGATTTCAAAAATCTTCCTGAGTTAAGATGTGGAAACCAGAGTCTCTCTACTGACTAACCTAGTGACCTTGGGAATTTGGTCAAGGTCATCCATCTTCTAAGCTGACCTAGCCCTAATTAAGGACTAATACCATGTTCAATATTGAAGTCATAACTTAAATTTGGAGTTACAATGCAGTAACCAAGTTCATTAGAATGACCTTGTGACCTTTGAATTTAGGTCAAGGTCACCTATCATAACAACTTGGCCAGTTATCATAAGGAAATCAAAACTTCCTATAGCACCTCTGTGACCTTGGAAATAGGGTCAAGGTCAACCACCTTCACACTTCACAGTGTGAAGGTGGTTGACCCTTCTACTGAAGTATATACCTGGGCACTATCAAAGTCCTATCTCAAAGGCTTCTTCAGTTATGGTGCAGAAACCAAAGTCTCTCTACTGACCGACATGAGCAAAGCTATATGCCCTGTTTTCTTTGAACAGGGGCATAATTACAAACCATTTTAAACAGATAATCTGGGGCCCTCTGTAACATATCCCACGGCCACTGTTTGGTGCTAATTCATGTCATGCACTAAATTACAAATACTGTGAATATATACATAAATCTGTTATGAAAAATAAAGTTTTACAAAAGTGACCACATTTGTTGATGGAAAATGAGATATATTTACAATGATACATGATAAGCATGGAAATATACTGGTCACATTTGTACCAACAGTACACACATTTGAACCATGCCATAGGCAGTTCAATTTTCAGCACCACAGAAGTTCCTTCCAGGAACGCTATCTTAAGCAAATATGTGTTCATAGTTGTTCAATCAGAAAATTACATGTTACATCCGAAATCTTGCTTTGCATTAATATGAGGATGCATGGCAAGTTCTGCATGATGTGACAACATGACATGTCCAAGTCAACCTTTTTACACTTGATTTGTTGCAAAGCATGACCAGTTTTACTGGTCCAGTTGTCCATTTATTGGTTGACTTTTCACATGGATTGCAAAATTATTCTGTGCTGATTTTGTGCTTGTTGCACTAAACTCTTGTACAAAATGAGGATTTATGTAGCACATTTTTTTCTTTCCTATTTCTCAAATGTTTATTGATTTGCTTGGTAACTTCTTAAACCACATACACACAATGGTGATATTTACCATGATTTTCCATCACCTAATGTTTTTATCTAGTGGAGATTTCAGTGACATAAATTTTTGAACATTTTTCACAGTGTCCGGGCTCCTGTCCCCAGCTCATGCAACATCTGGTGCCCTGACTGCCTGCAGTAGGTGTATGCCCAGGCTAGTCTTCACTGAGCCATATCTCACCAGCCATGCCATGCTGATCAAAAAAAAAAAAAAAAGAGAGAGAAACCTTGTGTCAACTGAGCAAAAACTGTGCCCTTTGGAGTTGGGTCACTCTCAGAAATTTCTGGACCATTTATCTTTGTTGCATTAACAAAATCCTATGATCTTCTTGGGCAATCCCAAACATGCATCTGGCAAAACCTGGTCCCTCTTCCCTGAATGTTCCCAGAGCAGACACACTTGAACTGATACAAGAGTTGTTGTCCGGGGATGAACTGTCTCTTGATGTCTGCCTGTGTACCCCCATCTGTGGAACACTCCATGCCCATCACCACCCAGGTCTGAAACAAACACAAACAGTTCAGGGAATTAAAACTCTTGAGTCACAAAATAGTGAACGCAGTTTTCAACATAAGCAGTTTATAGACATTCACCATGTTGTTTTTTCCACCTGGGGCTGAGGAAACAGTTTTTCCTTGGTGAAATCCGGAATGTGTTGAGGAAAGCTGTTGACTGATAGCAGAACAAAAACAGCTGGTCATTATCACACCTGATACTTTCTCATGATTTCACTGCGGGGGGGGGGGGGGGGGGGGGGGGGGAAGGGGGGAGGGGGGGAGTTACACATAACACTAGGTCTCTCAGGGCTGCTTTGGAAATGACCCACCCCTATAGTTGTTGACATTAGGTACTTTATGATGCTTCCAAGCCATGTCAATGCAAAAGATTTTTTAACTCATTCCATATCAGTCCCAGATTTTTTTGTATATTTACCTAGATTTAAGACGACAACTGCATACTTAAATTCTTCATAAAAAGAGCTTTCATTCTAGTACCAACATGCCTATAGTCTTAAGTCAGTGGTTCTGGCACTGCCTGACAAGTCATGCTGCAGCTTGCTGCATGCACCTAAAGGATTAAAATTTTACACTTTTGAATTTTTCAAAAGATGTTGACAATAAAACATCAGCTGGTGTGAGTCAGAGTCAGTAATTTTACATCTCTCAAAAAATTAATATGGACAATATCTTACGTTTGCACCCTGAAGACTGGTAGGCTCCCAGCGTGTCTCAGTCAACTGCAATTGAGATGATTCACCTTTTTCTATGCGACGATAACGACATTGGGATAAATCCCCAGCTCCCTGCAGACAGATGAAAACATCTCAATTATAAGCCTTAAAATATTTAGAATTTACAGTTGCATGAAACAACATGAACTATTCAATTTCTACTATATATTAAATAACCAATAAGCCCATGGGCCTAATGCTCTACTGATGTATAATTTGATGACCATCACCAAAACAAATTTCCTGAAATGCATTCCCTCCATGATCTTGAGAAATTAGTCAAGGTCATCCATATGATGCAACATCATGACCTTAACCTTCGACACAGATTAAAATATTATTCGATTCAAAATGTGCATCCTGTATCCGGCTATCCATACATTGTCTGTTTGTTCAAATTGGGTAATAACTTTTGAAGTTATTGAAGAAAAACAACTTGGACAAGTGCCAAACTCCATAACTAGGTCACGGCAACCCAAAGACTAGGTCATCCAGCACAGTTACAATGTACTCAGTGCAATTTTAATCAGGGGGCCCAATTCTCTTTGCCATTGATGTCCAAGATACACCCTGCCATATAAGAATCAACATTTTTTACTTTACGGGACTGGTGACCTAACAAAAACAGGTCGAAGTCACCAGTATAATATAACAATTAGCATTGGACATGATCTACATGTCCTATAAATTTGGCATGTCTAATCCAATTATTTTTTTATGATATGAAGTTTTATATCTTTCAATCTATTTAAGCTCACAACTGAAGTCAAATTATAGGTGGTGCCACTATTATCAAAAGAAACTCAGATTTTGACCTTCCCCAGAAATCTACTAAATTTCATGAAGGTTTATAATAAATTAAGGACGCTAGAGTGATCATAAGATTTTCCTGCTTTGATTCCTATACTATATACTGCTGTAGGTGGCACCACCAATATCAAACTCAACCTAGATTTTCATCCACTTGATCAGTCCCAAAAGTTATATGGGGTTTACTAGAAAATGGTAGACGATCACATCCACAAGCAAAAAGTTTACAGACAAATGGATGGACAGACATGAGTGATCACATAAGCTCTGAAACCCATGGTCAGCAGAGCTAAAAATTACAATATTTACAACCATGTGCAGCTGTGTACCACGGTCCCAGGCCAACACCAAGTTTTCCAAACACATTGCTTTTCCAGAAAATCTTTTGTAATAATTCTCTTCTTAACTCCTTACATTGCTAGTTTCAACTTAAGTCACTATGCTCTCTGGTGGCATAACAATACTACACCCATACTCTTTGTAAACTGAATTTTCATTCAACTATCAGCATGTATAACATTAACAAGGCCATAAGAATGGTCCTAGTCAACACCTTTTCAATTGATGTGCCAAAAACGTGCTCTAGAAAGCCATTGACGCACTCAAGACTTAAAGAGTTAAACTTTAATAAATTCCCATAACTAAAAATTCACAAGATTCTGTGTTTTTACCCAAAATATATTTGAATCAGAGCTGTACAGGAAGAAACACTTTTTGGGTCAACTAGTTCCAATAATATAGGTAGAGTGCTAAGTACCCCATTTGCCCCCAGAAGAACTGTTACTTCAATCTAAATTCATAGGGGAAAGGGTAAAAAAGGATGGCAACATAGGGATGACACACTACACATTGAAAACAAATTGTGTTGGACACAATTCATGGGAGTTACAGGCAAAACTCCCTGTGCAGTATCATACTAGCCCATGTTAACCAGAAACTTTGCTAAATCGATTCCAAGTGTTCCTCTCAGAAATACCTCACTGTTATGTACATCTCTGCATTCAATTTGCCCATGCTGCTGCCATGATTTATAAGTTACAAACCTTAAAGAGAGCTGGCAGCACTTACATTTGAGCCATTAAAGCCTCTTGGTCCTGGAACCAAGGAGATGCTGTCAACTTTCCTCTCAACGCGGTTGATTTGGCCTTGCAGTGAACTCTGCACTGTGCCGACTTGGTTCTCATTCTGTGATGCCTTGGCTTCCACAGCTCTCAACTACGACAGTAACATGACATTACTCAATGTATCAAAACATATTCCAAACTCGTACAAAATATAAAAATAGGGTAAAGTTGAAATATGAATTGGAAAAACAGTGTCAAAATCAGAGCAAAGGTTGACATGATGTGCTCACAATTTTTTTAATCCTAAATATCAAACATGTTTGATAGAAAGTACTTGTAATGATGAGTTATTCCAGCATTAAATTCATCAAAGTCAAATTCCCTGCCTTGAGGCACCAGAAACGGCGCATGTCTTTCGTTTGGAGGTTTGAAAATTACATGAAAAAGAACAAGACTCCACGTATTCTAGGCTCAAACCATGTGTGCCATCTGGTGTCAAGTCTGGTGAAACATCATGGATAATTTGCTGAATCAATTTTTTTGTGCTGTGATATGGTACAAGTAACTTGCTGAAGTTGCAGTGAAGTTGTACAAATTTGGGGATGTTTCATGTAAAATAAAAAATAAAAAACATGGTAACGGTGAGTTTTTTTGTCATCAGTAGGTTGTATATGTAGGTAAAAATGTTAAACTTGGGTTAAATGTGCACACTTGGTTATGAATACAAAAGATTTGAAACAAGAAAACATACATCATAGTTCATGTAACAAAGTGGACACAATTACATAACCTTGGAAGCAAAAAAGAAATTATAAGAAAGAACTCAAGAGATACTATCATAGATTTTCAAATTATAAGGCAGATTTCTGGTCTTCAATATCCACCTCAACATATCCCTGAAAATTAGGAAAGCAAAAGCCACCCTGGTAAAGGCCTTGTGCTAGAAGTTGCTGCAAGGGAGGTGTTCTGGAATCATCACATTGCAGTTGTATTGGTGGTGATTACATTTTAGGTCTGCTATTTATACATACATCATGCACCATTTTGCCCCACGGTATTTACATTCTGCTGGTCAATTGCAAGTTACAAACATCCTAACTCACAGCCTAACATTAAGGCAAGACTTATTGTCAGAGACAAGTAAATTTCATAACAAGACAATTCAAAATTTTGCGCTTAGTAGAGGTTTAACCCACTGTTTGTCACTTTGTCTGAATTTTGGACACAACATGCTGTGGAACAAGTAAGAAAATCCCTGTCATGACCTGTAACAGTTAAAAAATATATAGTGGTCCCCCTCCAACAGGATCCCTTCAAGAGATGCCACCCTGTCTACAAAGGCCACTTCTCCAGCCACAAAAGTGGTATTTTAATTGATATGTCCCCTCAAGAGAGGCCACCCACCTAATGTGGCCACTTTTTGGTTGCATTTATTTGGGGTGGCCTTATTAGAGGTGGACCAGTATGGATCGCACAGAAACCTAGTAATATGGATCTCACATAAATGCCAATGTATATGTACTATGATTCTCTCTATGATCTGGTCATCTGCAACACAGCAGCCATACACGGCATGATTATTTCACTTTGTGACAACACTTGATATGCGGATGAAATCTGACAATATATATGTGTCAGTACCAGGTATAATACAACAACCAAAAAAAAAAAAAAAAAACCTACACACAGACTGACACCACAAAAAACAAGAAGGCTGTGTGAACAGCCCATCCTCAGCGCACAATGACATTCAACCCATAATAAGTCCCATTCTAGTCTCCATTGACTTACATGGTAATCAAGAGGAATGCATACATTACTTTACAAGTACCCAAATTAAAAAATGTTAAAAATCAGGGATCCAGAGTGTCACCACCTAGTATAAAGCATATTTCATTAATCGTCCCTCAAACTACATTTCCACTAAGTTTCAGACAAATCTGAGTGATGGTTTTGGAAAGGCTAAAATGGGAAAAACACACAAAAATTCTTTAAAAAATTAAGGTCTGGGGTTCCCCTAAGTGTCCCTGTGCAATTTCCAAGCATTTGGCTGAGTACTTTTGGTGAAGATTTTTTAAGATTTTGCCCCATTAAAAACAAAAATCAAAACAAAAACAAAAACAAAAACAAAAAAAACCAAAAACAAAAACAAAAACAAACAAAAAAAAAACAAAAAAACAAAAACAAAAACAAAAAAAAACCCCAAAACCCCCCAAAATTTAAAAATTTTATATGTGAAAAGTCTGCTTTCTCCAGAAAATAAATGGAACAACACATAGGTACTCCCAAAATATATAACATTTACCATTTTGAACCTTTTTCCTTCTAGAACAAATTAAATTGTCATGGGCACCCTTTTATGTACTACTTCTTGCTTGGGACTTCTTGCAACATCATAGGGTACTATACTGTATAACACATAAAAATGTGTACAATGTCAGATATCATCACTGCTTTGTCTACTCAACACATCAACACATCTCTGATACCTCATGATTTCAGTCGGTCAAAGTATCCAGGATATGGTTGCATCCATGATGAAATACTGGTACATTAAGTCAACCTGCAGTCCTCATCTACCCCCCCCCCCCAACCATCACCACCACCCAATAAATTACAAATAACTTAGGGCTTTCTCAGCTTAAAGGTGGCATGAGCAGTATGATTGCTGAAACCCCATCTTTTCTGATCTGCGGATGTGCCCCTGAGCCAGGGAGCACAGCCTGAGGCATGCTGTGAGTAGTGAGCCAGGGAGCACAGTCTGGGGCCTCACTGAGCCAGGGAGCACAGCCTGAGGCATGCTGTGAGTAGTGAGCCAGGGAGCACAGCCTGGGGCACGCTGTGAGGCTGTATTACTGACACACCACACCAGCCGCCTGGAAAGTACACATCCTACAGTTCTGTTGCTGAACACACTTTGATATAAAACTGTACACAACTTTTCTTCTGCATATTTTCTATATAAATAGAACATTTTCATTTCATAGACATCTGGCTCTGAATACAACGATTTAGCCCTTTCCCTTTTGAAGCGGTCAGTCGTCAAATGTCATATGCCTCATATAACATGTATTCTTGATTGGAAATATGTTGACCATGTCGAGTGATGATTGTAGATGATACATGTCATGCTAACCTGCTATAGCCCATCAGCTTTCCTGGGTATGAGTTAAGTGTGAAGTTCTCAACCTGCACCAAGCAATCTGTTAACAAGTTCTTAACCCTATGGACCCTCAGACAATTTCCCTCAGCACAATCTGGTCTCCATGTTGCCACAGTGCACTGAGGAAAGCTTTAGACCAACAGTGTATTATTCTTAATGACAAAAATAAGGCAGACAAGATTTATAATTAGAAGCTTGATGATAATTGATTTTGTTAATTATAGTTTAATTTCCCATGGTCAGTGGCAGACCAAGGTGTGACAGCCCCATGTGTGTGGTTGGAGTGACTGCAGCCTGCCTTGATGGGCAAGGCATCCTAATAGAGACTGTGCTGTTTTGACTCTGTCTTCAGTTAGTGGCAATGAACCAACAGTACATGCATACTCAGTGAGAAGTTCTGTTACCCACAGTTTTCACACATTATTTTTTTTTTTAATCTGGCTTACCATAAAATCTACATCTGTCAGAAAGGAATTGGTGGACATCATTGGGAAGATATTCATAGAAGAGCAAATCCAGAGATTTGTAGATAATGTACTAAAGATCCCCATCATGTACAATATTCCAATATTCTGCAGGCAGAATTCCTCAAGTTTGCTTCATACATTTTCACGAAAGGCCAGGATGCAAGAATGGAATACCATCTTGACTGTACTATGAGCCCAAATT
Organism: Hermodice carunculata; assembly: GCA_964020975.1. NCBI lineage: Eukaryota > Metazoa > Annelida > Polychaeta > Eunicida > Amphinomidae > Hermodice > Hermodice carunculata. Next base: position 92,897,030 of record OZ026615.1, on the reverse strand, counting down.
GTTAATGCTTTTTTTCTGCAGTGAGGACCATTTAGCCTAGCAAGACTCTCTACTATGTGATGAAGTTTTTAGTGCAGGATATACAGAAAATCAAGGTAAGCCGAGCAATTAGCTGCAACAATGGCAGGTGATGATTAAGTGCATGAAACACTATCCTTGGAGGCAGATGACTGGCAAAGACTTGAACCCTGGGCTCATGAAAATAAGTTCAAAGAGAACACTGTTAGATGTTGTGCAAACATGGATTTACTTCAATGGAGGCTGTTCTACTGCTGAAGGGAGACATGTTGCAGTGCAAGCTTCCTAGCAGCCAAAGATAATTATTGGTAAAGTCAACCAAACCTTGGCATAGTATGCCAGCATCTGCAGCTACAGGTTCGACCAACACAGATCAAGGAGCTCCCAATCAAGCACCCCAGCAGCAAGCTGGAAACCATGCATATGGCCACACACTATCAATTCCAGGTGAACAGTGGTCACTCTTTGTGTGTGTAAACACTCCTCTGTCCTGGACGGCCCATAGGTACTAATGTGTGGCACTGATATAACCAGTTTAAACTTACCCACCCCAACCCCCCAGTTTTGAACCCATTTTTTTTTTTTTTTAATTAAAAAATATGAAGATGCACATTAAAATGCATACATCTGCTGCCTGTTGATAAAATCAGACTTGTATTTGCTGAAACAAGTGAATTGTTGGGCTGCTATAAATATATTATCTCAAAGTTCAGGTGCACAAAAAAAACCATGTTAATAACCAAGATGAAACTACTGCAAATATATTAACATGATCCACTGATTATGCAGAAGGTTATACAAGGGTTAAAGAGCAGGCAAATCAAAGTCATTAGTGAGTTTCTCGGTGGTTATTCCAGCACAGCCAAGGTCCTGTATATATATATCTTTTTAAGGAACACTTGACAAGCCATAAACTAACTCCAGATGAATATTGTCTGCTCAAATACACAGTGTCATCTACAATTAGAAGCAAAGCTGTTAGTAATCAGTGTCAGCCAAAACCAGGTCATTCTTGTGACTGCTTCACTGTTCAGAGCCCAAAGACTAAATAAATAAATAAACAAATAAACACACAAATAAATAAATGAATTTAAAAATAGTAAGAAAAATAAATGAATAAATAAAATTCTGTGTGATCACTAAAATTACCAAGTATTCAATTTCAGGAATTGACCCCAAAACAGGACTTCCTGAGTATTGTTTTCCAAAAATGATCCCAACTTATATACATATACATGTGTTTAAAAGCTTCTTAGAAGAATACAGAGCTCAGCCTGTCCGTCAAATTTTTCATTTCTAAAAAAAATATTTACTTCATTTTGACAGGAAAGCTTTCTTTTAAGGTCATTTTCACAAATGCAGGTGGACTAAGCTCTGGTTGCAAAAATTAAAACATCAGTTTCCTTTGACCTGGTTTGAGCTAGATGTGTGAGAGAAGCTGCCACTGTGGCACTGAAAGAAGTCTTTGAAAAAAAAAAAAAAAAAGACACAAAACACTAGTGTAGACTAGAAGAGTACACGTGCAACGTCCACATGAAGGTGCACAGAAGAGTGAAGACAGCAACTACCTGTGTCTGTAAGTCACTGACATGCAGGGACACGCCCATTAATGAACCATTCTGTCTCCAAATGGAACCTTCTACAACCGTCATCTGAAACACGGAAAATCATGGTGTTTAATCATGAATTGTTCCTTATATCCTTCCAGAACACTACCCTGTCCTATCCGTATATGGAAATCTGGAGTCATTATAATTGACATTGTGTCTGGGTAATCAATACACCTGTCCACTCATGTCACAGTCTTCTGCCCATTACTCATTCCTGCCCTTCTCTCTTCATGAATTGCAACAAATCTCCAACAAATTGTCAGCACCTACCACCCCCCCCCCCCATGTAGTAACATATCCTCAATGTTATTCTCAACAGTCTCCTAAAACAATAAAAATTAAAAGAGACTCAAGTTTGATACTTTAAATTGCTCAAAATTTCTTCTAGCTTAGACTTGAACACTTGAACTTTACATAACTGATGATGGTCAAACATGACTGAAAGACAAATTCTACAAATATCATAAAAGCAAAGAAATTTGAAAATTTGTCTCTATGTGAGTTATTTATCATATTTTATTGTTCTCTTATCTTAAATAGCATAATTCAGCAAATAAGATTTGCTTCCAACAGTCAAACAAAATTCCATGCTACATTACTGGTAGCTGAAAATGGCTGAGGCCATGCCCAGTACCTTTTTGATTATTTAAAAATTTTATGTGTCAAGTTTACACAGTTTTACTTCAATACTTCTGGTGTACATTTATTCAAATTTGTGTTTAAATGTGCACAATTCTTCCCACTTACCCACTCTTCTGTTAGGTCTTTTTACAACAGGGCTATTGCCTTTGCACAATACAAAAGAGTGCTCTGTCAAATAAATTAAATTTCCCTGACTTTGTTTTCCAAAAACACACCTTCCTAACATATATGCACAACATATTAACCATTCATGGGTTTCCAATGCACTTTTGTCTGGATATATTTTAGATACTCATTTAAGATACAACACACAAACTAGATAGTACAAGTATTTGTAATATACTTTTCTCTAAACTTTGCTTTAATAATCGGCTGCTTAATCTGGTAAGCTTTTGTCTGGCCTACATCTCACCTTGTCACTCATCTTACTGAGTTTGGCTGCCTGTGAACCAGTGGCCCCCTCTAGTTGGGCAATGGCTCGTGTATTACTTTCTATTTGATCTGCCATAGTCTGGTTGCTGGGAGCTTTCAAAAGTAACTGTGCTTCTAGCCTTTCATACTGAAACATGAAGCAATATTGTGAACATGTGACAACTCCTGAACTCAATGCTGTAACCTTTAGGCCAACCAATACAGCAGTACAATACGTCAGGAACACAGCAGACAACAGACGTGACCGACTCAACATCATAACATTTCATCACACGACCATACATTGTACTTGAAAGAAGTAATTTACAGCCTGCCTGTTACATGACCATACATTGCACTTAAATGATGCAATATACAGCCTGCCTGTTACATGACCATACATCGAACTTAAATGATCCAATATACAGCCTGCCTGTTACATGACCATACATCGAACTTAAATGATGCAATATACAGCCTGCCTGTTACATGACCATACATTGCACTTAAATGATGCAACATTCAGCCTGCCTGTAACAGGACCATACATTGTAGTTAAATGGTGCAACATTCAGCCTGCCTGTAACATGACCATACATTGTAGTTAAATGATGCAACATTCAGCCTGTCTGTAACATGACCATACATTGTAGTTAAATGATGCAACATTCAGCATGTCTGTAACATGACCATACATTGTAGTTAAATGATGCAACATTCAGCCTGCCTGTAACATGACCATACATTGTAGTTAAATGATGCAACATTCAGCCTGCCTGTAACATGACCATACATTGTAGTTAAATGATGCAACATTCAGCCTGCCTGTTACATGTCCACAGCTTTGTTAAACCCCATTCCTCATGTCAACTGTTTCCTTTGGCCACTTGGAGGAAGTTTCCCTGTGTTTTCTCTTCATTTTTTGAAGATTTAGTACCATAACATTTTCCAACTCTTAAATTTGACTATGAAATTTCAAAATTTTATGTATCATATATATATGCTCATGTTGCAAAATCATCACAAGATTTACTGACGGTTGGTTCACATCACAATTTTTGTCCATTCCTATCGATTCCCTTGCAGCAACTTCCAAGCAATAACATGCAAATCTGTGGGCATATGGAAACACATGTAATATATAGTGAGAAAATACAACTGACAATTAATGAATTATTGCACCTGTACCTGTTCAACATACCTGTTTCACAACATCTGAATATTTACGTTCCAGTTCATTTATTTTGTAGAGGGCAGCCTCTAAGGTGGTAACATTGCTGTCCACAAGGGCAGCAGCAAATGGACTCTGGGCTTCTGAAAGGGTAAACAACACTTTGTACTTCAAATGAAGAGACATACTGACTCTTGTTGTGTCACAATGATTTGTTTTTTGTTTTTAAGCATAAGAGGATCACGCCAGGGATCCAGGGGATACCAAAATAGGCACAGCTCTTGGTGTCCATAATTTTTGTCACCACATTGAGAAATAAAACCGTCATCCTTGCAGAATTCGACCGAACTCTTATAGAAGTCATCTTAAAATAAATTAGCTATCTGCAAGTTTCTGTAGCCAAACGAATGAAACATTAGCATCTGGCTAATGGCACCAGTGGTCCCTGCAAATATTGCAATATGGCATTACAACAGTTAACATACCAAATTTGGTCCCCATTTTACATATTTAGTGACTGATAGTTTGCAACTAGCTATTTTTACTTCACTTCTTTTTTTTTTTTTTTTAAATTATCAGACTTAAATTGTATTATGAAAGTTTTTACAGAAACTACATTCATATGATCATTGCAGTGTCATGGCGAGACAAACATTGCCTTTTTAAAGCTTTAAACTTCTTACAAAACCGAATGCCAAACTTGGCAATCCTGCTATTTCTGTTTTGTTCCCAGTGTGTTTTGTTCACAACTTCGCAACATATTATGAACAGGGACCCAGTAAAACATGCTGCCATGGCACATGATGCTTCATGATACAGACTTGCACTAGGATTTTGAACATTATTGGCAAAAATCATATTTCTCTGAGAGACTTTAGGTTACAGACTACAGTTGTGATTGGCTGGTTGCGCATCCCAACGGAGATAGTCCGTAATTGTGAAAATACCGTGTTTTCAGCATGCTGTAGCTTCTGTTTAAATAAAGTTAGCTAAGTCAGGTTTGCTGCATCGCAGAGTTGCTTCGTTGGAGGTCATATAGGTGCACTGTCTTCCAGGCCAGGTGGGAACTTTATGGTGGGGAAGGACAATGATGTGACCCTGGCAAGAGCACAGTTCATACACCTGTATAAAGCTGACATCCAGGTGTTGTTTCGTATTTCAATTATCACAAATTAACGAGCTGGGAATTGTATGACAAAAATCCGTCCATATTTTTCTGACATTTTTATCTGTTAAATGCCGTTCACGGAATTTCAAAATACCAAAATGCTGATTTTTGAGACTGAAAAATGCTAATATGAAAAATAGAAGGATTTATAACTGTGGTCTGTGGCCTTTACAAACATTTTTTCCAAATCTTTGCAATGAAACAAAAATTTGGGGACCATTTTTACGCGTCTTTACAGCTGCAGGTAGCTAGATTCAATACTTTTGATTTGGCCATATTGGCTACAAAACTTAATGTTAACCTAGATCAGTGATTCCATGGAAACCACAAACAGTTGACCTACTTGTATGCACTGCCCCCGTCAGCATAAGCACTATCAGTACAAGGAGTACACACAGGCAGAACCCGATCACCATCAGCCCGGAGTAGGGACAAAACAAACAACTGTTTTGTTTCCCGCTGCTTTTGATGATACTGTCTGTCTCACTGGAACGTGAGTCGTACAATGGATTCTGTCTCCGCCTGAAAATGTGATACATATGCATGGACATAATGTACAGTTTATAAATTCTAAAATATAAATTAGCATAGTTAAAATGTATTTGTCATTGTGGTTTTGCTTTTAACAGTGCTGCAAGTTTTGTGGTTTCAGTGAAACAGACAATCCTGAAAAAATAAAATGTTTAGAATCAACAGAACTAATATTTTGTGTCTTTTTTCTTTTTGGTGTAAACATTTTCACTTTTTCTTTTCTAATATGTTCTCAGTAAAATAAACCAAAACTAAACTTATCAATAAAGCCAATATGGCATGTCAGAGGCACATCTTATTTCTAGTTTCTGTTACAGTTTAAAGGTGTTCACCAAAAAGAGAAGGTGCTGAAAGTAAGTCCCCAGATGGCTCCACTTGCACAGGTTATGGGTCCTATTGTAAGTTGTGCCATCTGCAGTCCAGTAACATCCTGTCTTTACAGCTACCATGTTGAGACTGCCTCACCTGTACACATTATTGTTGTTTACAGTTTGATTAGGTGACACGATGCCCGAGCCTGATCCATCACAAAGCTTCTCTGTGCTGACATTCATGGACGGGAGCTTGGCAAGGGGTGGGGGCAAAGGGCGCTCCTGGCCATTGACCTCAGTGTAGTAAAACTTGGGGGGGTGGTACATATTGTACCTGTAAATATACGAACAACACAGTCAGGATGCATCTAGCTACTTTACCAGACCCAGACGTATACTCAGAGCCACACAAAGCACATACACATACCATACTACCCATAGAGCACATACACGTACCATCCTACCCATAGAGCACATACATGTACCATACTACCCATAGAGCACATACACGTACCATACTACCCATAGAGCACATACATGTACCATACTACCCATAGAGCACATACATGTACCATACTACCCATAGAGCACTAGCCACAAGTCATTGGCATAAACATGTTAAATAAGGCAAAATCTACTTCCTGAATAGCCAAACATGCTAATATAGAATAATTTAACTCATTCCACCCTAATGACGCTTTTTCCCACTAATATCTAAATGTCGTCTGCTAATTGTATTTTACTAATTTAGGGATTATTTTTCAAAATTTTGGATGAAACTTGCATGGAAGATCATTCCGAATTATATGCCCACGGTCACCAGCTTTCCTTGGCACGCTCTGGATGCATTGCACCCATAGCACACCAAGGAAAGCTGTTGACTCGGTCTTCTATCAGGGTGGAATGAGTTAGGAATAATAAAATTGTCTTTGCTGTAAAAAGCAGGTTTTTTGGACAAAGATTATTTGTATCACCTCAGCCAAACTGGCCATAGTTGTCCAGCACTGGGTGGGTAGAGAAAAACTTTTTTATAAACACACGTCACATCACATTTGTAACTTCTCACTTTATGATTTACCTTGTGTACTCTTCATTTGACATATGTGAATGTACAGTGGTACTTAGTAGATCATATTTCATACTGTATTGACACATGCTTGCACTGACTGAGTCGCTCTCCTCATTGTAAGGACATACACTGTCACTGAGTGTGTCATTCTCCTCATTGTAAGGACATACACTGTCACTGAGTGTGTCATTCTCCTCACTGTAAGGACATACACTGTCATTGAGTGTGTCATTCTCCTCACTGTATGGACATATATTTGCATTGTCATCATGGTCATTCTCCTCAATGTATGGGCAGGAACATTGACTGGGCTTGAGATATTCATTCTCCTCAAGATGCTCACTGTGCACGTATTTGGCATCAAGTGAGTCATTCTTCTGTGTGTTCAGACACATGCAAGCAGTGAAGATGTCCTTCTCCTTGCTGTACAGACACGCTCCATGTACCCTGGCATCAATCTGGTCATACTCATGCTTCATTATGTTGTACTCGTATGCATACTCCATGTTTTTTTTCCTACAATCGCCGCAGTTTACACAAGATCACACCTTCCGTCAGCTTCAATGTTTGACAGTTACTTTGCAATGTAGCCACCTGGAGCCATCCATGCATCAATGTGCTTCACACGAGTTATAACTCCATGACCAAATGTATTTATTATCTTGCAAATGCTGGCATATGCAATGACTTGAACAATAGTTACACGTCTTTTACGCATATGATTCTTGATGTCACGGCCTGTGACTGTAGTGTACACAAAAAGTCTTAATTATTCACTGCACCTTTGCAAAATGCTTCAGCATCACAACCTCCAAGAAATATCAACAGTCGTGTGTACTTCTGTGTATTATAACCTTTGTAAAATCTCGTACAATACTTCCACTGTGTTTCACTCAGGCGGCATCACATCAGACCCTCTGCACTTTACCTTTTAAATGTACAATCAGATCATGTTTCATACGTAGATCACAAATGTTCGACTTATATGCCTGGATTGTAGGTTGTAAGTTTTGCAGGCAACTGAATATGGCAGACTGGTGTGGTCAGCTTCCTTCAAATATCTGGCATTGAGGAACCACCTGGACAAACTGCTCAACTATGAAATTTCAACTCTGAGTAAAAATCATGGATGGGTCGCTGAACACGCAAAATCTGCAACACCCAAACAGCTCCGTAGTGCAAGGAAAGCCCACAACGAAAGAAGTTCTGTTCAGTGGATACATCAGTCTGTTTGACAGAGCCACCTTGGACTGGACACTTATAGACAGAAGCTGGGGCAGGTTAGGTGTGGTCTGCAGTTTACACAAGCTGTAAGCAGTCAGCCCTTTACAGTTTGTTTCCCTTGTTTTTGATCTTGCTGTGCCCCAGGGCTGACACCTGCCTGCAAGCTGGTATAACAGCTAGTTCATCCCCTGAGACATGCTTGTGTATTATACCCTGTACACCTGTCATTCCCACCTGACCTCCCAGACCTGGTTATGTTACACTGCTCAGTGGCCACTGCGTGTACGATTTCACACCTTAATCAAAACTGACACTGGTTCACACCTCTGTGTTTGACCTTGGTCTAAACAATCAACAGCTTCTTACTCCCTCCCTGCCACCTTGCAGGGCTGCCTCCTGTATCAACATCATCAAACAAGGATTACAGGAAGACTGACACCACTGGCTGATGACCAGGGCACCCGGCAACCAGTTACCTCCATCTCTCTGCCATGTCATTGTAATGTCTCTTCAGTGAATACAGTATTGTTGACAACACCAGAGGTATACACACTGTATGTATGTCCCAGACAATACTTTGAAATTAATGAGCCTTACTTCCCTATAATTGACTAGAATTTAACCTTCAAAGATTGTGTACATATCCAGGGATGTCCATAAGGCTGAAAATTCATCCTTTATTTTCTTTGTGATTTTAACACAAATAAAAAGGCAAAAGAATTTATATTTTCTTCAACATGGGTCAGTGGCTCAGTGTAGGTACACTGAGGAATGAAATTGAATGGGATGAATAGATAATCTTACATGACTGAGAGTGAGTTATTTTTCTCTCATGAGGGATCCCTGTTGGTGGGGAAAATCAGGAGTGACCGCAGGTCACAAGTGATATTCCACACCAACAACGATCCTGAGTGAGAGAAAATAGTAACTTGCTCTCCAGCCCTGTAAGATTTTGTTTATTTTACGTTTAATTGGGTATCATCACAAAAAAGTATGCCCTATGCCTACTTTCAACACTGACCTGGTGTGCCGTGTTTGTTTATGTTTGTCACAGTTATTCTACGTCATGCATGACGTAGAATCAAACATCGCTTGTGCACATTTGATTTCTGTCTAAATGTCAATGCATCATGTCACTGATTCAGGCGCGTCACAATTAACTTGTAACAATGTTTAGGCCATGTGATCTACAGTGAGTTACTACTTTTGAATTTCAATCTGGAAAATGATAGTTCACTCTCAAACATAGAATAAATTGCTGCTAAAAGACTGCCTTATGACATGATGATAAATTATGCTGCAAGTGATGTTTTACATCCTGCCCCTGATGTATAATTTTGATAATTTTACCATTATAGATGAACGAAATTATTTTCTATTTATACTGAAATAATCCCCCACTTTGTGAAAACTGGAAAATGAAAACACCATGCATGTGTCTGATGGCTGAGAACCTTAATCTGAAAACAGTTTGCAAAAATTTCCAAATTAAAAGTTTGATGTGTTTCACATCAACCTGGACTCAAGACAAGACAAAACAATACAAACATGTACCACTTGAAATTTGAAAAGTCTATCAACTTTTTTTTTTTTTTAAATTTGTTTCTACCTCACCCCTAATGCAGGCCAAGCTCTGAATTATCTGTACTAGTGGAGCTCAGAAAACCAGATCAAGTATTGCATAGCAATACATAGTCCCCCACCAAACTAAGGTTGATATGAAGTGTCCACACAACAAATTTGGTAGCTGTAGGTGTTATGCTATTCAAAATATAGTGTTACGGTATACGAAATATGGCTCAGACAAGCTAAAACTTTAATCTTAAGCTTTTGGTGAAGAACTTTCATCCCCAGTGACGAGTGATGAGTGAGAGTGTTGCCCAGTCTTCTTTTTCACCTTTTTATTTGGCATTAAGCAAATTCGTAAGTATAACATCACTCACCTGGATGTGGGCAGGTCCTCATACTCATGTCCCTTGACGGCCAGGCTGTCCGGTCGATCTTTCATTGGCATCCTGCCCCCTACTGACTGTGGTGACTGACGAGTATGATTCATATGCCCCGGGTCTCTGTCTGGTGGTGTTAAGTCTGCTTGTATACTGTCTACATCCACCACACCTGGAGATAGATGATCAGACGAATACAATACAAAAGGCCACACTGCTACTTTTCACACTCAGCATAGGGGAATTCAAGTTTACAGTGATGCATATGAACTGTAGGGCAAAACCTGCTCCCAACTCTGACTTAGGCATGTATATTTATCATCTAATTTCCATATGTAAATATGCATGTACATGCTAGTTGTTTGGTAGTACATGTAAGTTGACACACATTGCTGAGTGAAGGGCAAAAGTTTTCTTTGTTATAAATTATTCCTATCAGCAGAGACTGAACCATACAAGAGGTGAACACACACTACACAACTGGCCAAACATTAAACAAACTGATCAACTGCTTCACACCAAAAGCTGGAGTAAACAAGACAATAAAATAAAGGCACAAAGATCAACAACACTGGTAATGTTTGTTTTGGTGGGATAAACATACAAGAGCACCACCTGGAGGATGTCAACAGCACTAAGGTTTGCATTTAGGCATCAGGACTATCACAGTTTATACCCCCTCATGAGTTGAATACATACTTTGTACATAAAATGATATGTTTCCATTTACACTAAAATGCAATTGCATACATGATAATCTGATTAAGAACTATGCCCACAATATGCAGATATATTTTTAAAATAAAAAAAAAACCCAAAAGAAATATACTTCTGGGCACTAGACTGTTGCTCTTCAAGCATCAAGGGAATATAATGTTACATGCTGCGGGGGGGGGGGGGGGGGGGGGGGGGCAGGGAGCAAACAGAGCTGCTTTTCATGAGTTACAAAGACAAAATTTGTGCTTTCATACATCATAATTTACATATCTTTGCAATTAAAAGGACAAAATCTTGATTTCACAGTTCTTAATTTATTGAAACACTGAATCATATTTCACAAATACTAGGCCTTTCAGTTTCATGGTTCATGAAATTTTTTTGTTTCACAGTTCACAAACATTCTAAAGCTCCAATAATGGTTCACAAAAAAGGTATCCCCCCACCCCCCACACACATATAGCTCTACTGCTGCTTTGGTTTGGGAGACAGAAGCAGAAATCAGTTATCCATGTATGCCAATTAGTATATACTTCAGCCACTAGGGGACATGATGTTACACAGTCAGAACTGTCCATGTGTGGTTTAACCTTGCCATCAGCCAAAGAGGGCAATCACACGTTGTATCCCTGACACCCAAACACAAACTGCTGACCATCTGCTGTATACAAGACTTAACAGCACTTGGTGTCATATCTCAAGTTGATCTCTGACATGTTTTGGGGGAGCTCTTGATTGGCTCACTGATCACTTCTCTATGGAAAAGTCTACCATGTTCCCATCACAAAACCCCATATGTCTGACGAATTGTAACAGTATGGGCTTCCAAATACACACGTGCACACAAACCCCACAAAACGCTCGGTCTTGAGCATGCATTTTCCTGGATATGGCAGGCCACACTTTCTTCTTCTCGAATACTTCCTGCTTCTTTTCCACAGTAAGCAGAACCATGTGTGATTACACACATACAGCACAGACTGTTGAAAGGGTCCCTCACTGGTATATGTGACCCAGGAGCCCAGGGTTTTCACAACCTTTCCCACTACACAGCATAATAACAAGCAACTCACAAATTCTGTTTTCACCCCTCTTCAGCTTGACTGCACCCTCAGTTTCCTTAGGTAACACTAAAACCAAACTGGTATGGGCTGTTATCCTGAGTCAGCAGCTTTCCTGGATTTGGATTGGCCACTAATGATCTAACAGGCACCCAGCAAAGCTGTTGACCTGGTACGCTATTCTGATGGGTCTCATTAACAAGTCTCACTCAAACTGTTTTCCATTCATCCTAATGTTACTCAGTAACTGCAAGACATGGAACCAGACAACATCTGATAACCAGAGATAACCAGTCAGTTTTGTGGCCATCTTTGGCATGGGGGTGGAGACGAGCTGGTTATCACTATCGGCACTGACCGTGAAGACTTGGGACTGTAGGGATAAAAATTTCACCAGTCTGACTAATTCTGTTTGTTCTTTTTGTTTTTGATTGTGTGTGTGTGTGTGTGTGTGTGTGTGTATAAAATAATAATAAATTTAAAAACATCCAAACTGGCCATCTGATGTGTTATACTACCAAAACTATGGCCTTATAACCTGAGCAACAATAGGCAAAGGTTATAGTTTCACAATGATTACAGTCTTTAAGATTCAGATAGTTTGATGGGTCAGAGGACCAGCATAGGTGGATTTGCTTTAGTCTGTGCTTGAAAGAAGCAACAAACTGGTATTTTGAACCACAAAGCTACTTGTATTTGCTTTTAAAATATTCTTTCCTTTTGCAGCAAGACACTGAGCACTGTACGCACATGAATTTCTGCACTTCCAGGACCTCACAATGAAGTCTCATTTTAAAACGTAAACATTGGTAGTGAAGGCGTCACTTGAGCTGCTAGCGAGTAGAGTTTTCATGATGCCATACCATACCATACCATACCATACCATACCATACCATACCATACCATATTTGAAAGATGTTGATGGCCAGTCCTTAATTGGCACCAGTGAGTGGGATAAACTGGTGACAAAAAGGAAGTTGGAGCACCCTCTTTTTAATACATGTCGCTCTCGGCCTTATTTGTCAATTTTATGGATGTACACGTGATGGTGCTTACGGGCTGGACCCACACTGTGCACAGTAAAGCTAGTCTAGGCCTATTGAGATACTGGCTTTTAACACAGGTCTCTGCTTTCTTACTTTGATGACACTCCTCCAAATTAGTTAAACTAAATATAACACAATGCTGATTAATGCAGTTGACGCAGTTGTATACCTGCATTTAATTAAATGTTACAAGGGAGAAGAGAAAAAAGTCCCAACACTAGGTAGTATGGATTTTCAGCAGCCGATCAGAAACAGCAGCTTACTCAGTCTGTACTAGGCCCAAGCTTACTCAGTCTGTACTAGGCCCAAGCTTACTCAGTCTGTACTAGGGTGGTATGATACAGCAGCTTACTCAGTCTGTACTAGGGTGGTATGATACAACAGCTTACTCAGTCTGTACTAGGGTGGTATGATACAGCAGCTTACTCAGTCTGTACTAGGGTGGTATGATACAGCAGCTTACTCAGTCTGTACTAGGGTGGTATGATACAGCAGCTTACTCAGTCTGTACTAGGGTGGTATGATACAGCAGCTTACTCAGTCTGTACTAGGGTGGTATGATACAACAGCTTACTCAGTCTGTACTAGGGTGGTATGATACAGCAGCTTACTCAGTCTGTACTAGGGTGGTATGATACAACAGCTTACTCAGTCTGTACTAGGGTGGTATGATACAGCAGCTTACTCAGTCTGTACTACGGTGGTATGATACAGCAGCTTACTCAGTCTGTACTAGGGTGGTATGATACAGCAGCTTACTCAGTCTGTACTAGGGTGGTATGATACAGCAGCTTACTCAGTCTGTACTAGGGCCAAGCTTACTCAGTCTGTACTAGGGTGGTATGATACAGCAGCTTACTCAGTCTGTACTAGGGCCATTTTTCAGGAAATATTGGTGCAATATATCCCTGAATAGCCACACAGTATGCAGAACAGTCCTTCTGCATTTAGTATGGAATGTAAATAACGTAAATTGATTTTTTTTGTGTCATTTTTAGTTACATTTTTTGCACATACTTAAAGCCAAATTAGTATCCCAAAATCCTGGTATGTCAAGTTTTCTGTATAAATGTATGTCAGTCATGGGGACTATGTTTATACACATTTTTAGAAACTCAAAGATACATGTAATTTTGTTTAAAACTCATTTAAGACTTATCAGCTAATATATCATTTTTTTTTTTTGAACAGAAGGAAAGTAAGAAACAAAACAATTTACAGTACTCTGGTTGATCGACCTGGTCAAAATGATTCAGTGGTATTATGGTGCCTTCAAATGTGTAAATCAAAGCTAATAATAATATTCTTATCCAATTATTACATGTACGAAAAAATTGAAGAAAACTGTCTGTTCTCCACTACCCTGGCCTGCCTGCAAAGCACACTGGATAGACCTCTACTTCTTAAGAGGCAACCTGTGGAGAGTCCATCCGTTGTGACCCCTGCCACCAGAGGTCACCCTCTCTTGGCAGACTGCTCATTGCAGATTCCAAAATCAAAGACTTTTTTCTTTTTCTTTTTTCCAGTATGGGTGGTCTCTAAAGACAGGACCACAGTACCATAAGTGTATTTACTACTGCATATATACTAACAAAAATAATTACCTGGGGTGTATCCATCATAAATCTTCTGAAGACAAACATGTTTCAGCACGTTGTATGTACCTGTACTACCAGCAGGACAAACCAGGAAGTAACAGCAGCCCACAATACACACACCTAGCCTTTCAACTACCTATGATATACTGTATAATCATTTATACTTGCGACCGTTAATTAAATTTCCAATATGAACTCCAAGAGTGAATTTCACAATTTTCATTTTCCCGATTTTTATGCAGGCTTTCATTCGACACTTAATCTGCTAAAAATTACCAGTGTTTAATATTACCGAATAGGATCTGCTCGGGAAATTTGAGACTAGTTCTCCCTTCCGAAAATTTATGATTATTCAGTACCTCTACTTGCCTATACATGTTAACACATCTCACTCCAGAACACTTCACCACATAGCTCACCAGGCACCGAAATTGAAAGAAGGATCTAATGCCAAATAAATCATCCACTGTGTGTATATATATCCTTTCAGAAATTGTTAGCATGTCAGAAGTTAAATGCATCCATGACTGAATAATTGATTTGCAACAAATCAGAACCAAAAAAAAAAATCCAAATCATGGCCTAGTTTTGAGTCAACTTAACGTATGATTCCTTCTTTCCATATGTGGTCACAACCATTCTCTGATACACATAGTTACAGACATTGTTACATTCTAATGATATTCATCATTTTATGATGATTCATGACAGGTGTCCACTTTCATTTTCAGCTTGGACTGATGGTGATCCACATTGTGCCTGGTTGCACCCCAGCTGTCTGCAGTTACACCCCAATGCCTAATACCAGTATACCCCTGCTGCATTTACTAGGAGACAATCCTCCCCCACCCCAATGCCTAATGCCTGCATACCCCAGCTGCACTTACCAGGAGACAATCTTCCCCCACCCCAACGCCTAATGCCAGTATACCCCAGCTGCACTTACCAGAGACAGTCCTCCCCCACCCCAATGCCTAGTGCCAGTATACCCCCTGCTGCACTTACCAGGAGACAGTCCTCCCCCACCCCAATGCCTAATGCCAGTATACCCCCTGCTGCACTTATCAGGAGACAGTCCTCCCCTATCCCAATGCCTAATGCCAGTATACCCCCTGCTGCACTTACCAGGAGACAGTCCTCCCCCACCCCAATGCCTAATGCCAGTATACCCCCTGCTGCACTTATCAGGAGACAGTCCTCCCCTATCCCAATGCCTAATGCCAGTATACCCCCTGCTGCACTTACCAGGAGACAGTCCTCCCCCACCCCAATGCCTAATACCAGTATAACCCAGTTGCACTTACCAGGAGACCGTCCTCCCCCACCCCAATGCCTAATGCCAGTATACCCCAGCTGCACTAACCAGGAGACAGTCCTCCCCCACCCCAATGCCTAATGCCAGTATACCCCAGCTGCACTAACCAGGAGACAGTCCTCCCCCACCCCAATGCCTAATGCCAGTATACCCCCTGCTGCACTAACCAGGAGACAGTCCTCCCCCACCCCAATGCCTAATGCCAGTATACCCCAGCTGCACTAACCAGGAGACAGTCCTCCCCCACCCCAATGCCTAATGCCAGTATACCCCAGCTGCACTAACCAGGAGACCGTCCTCCCCCACCCCAATGCCTAATGCCAGTATACCCCAGCTGCACTAACCAGGAGACAGTCCTCCCCCACCCCAATGCCTAATGCCAGTATACCCCAGCTGCACTAACCAGGAGACAGTCCTCCCCCACCCCAATGCCTAATGCCAGTATACCCCAGCTGCACTAACCAGGAGACAGTCCTCCCCCACCCCAATGCCTAATGCCAGTATACCCCAGCTGCACTTCCTCATGGATGCTCAACTAGACTTGGCACATTTTGTCACACGGTCAGCTCTGACTTACCACAACACACTGAAACGATCTTTCTACTTAATTTCATTTACTGTCTGGATTATTGATTTGTTTACCTTTTCTCTGTACTCCTGATCAATAATTGAGTGCCTCTCAAGACATTACTGGAAAATGCTGATCTCATAAGGTCAAGTGTTATTTGACAATTTTTTTTGCAAGGGTTTTTTACATCCATACAAATGCCTTCCACAGACATTCTGGCATTTTGTCTTTCAGTGTATCAGTCCATCATAGAACTGTTTTTGACAGCAATTTGACCCAAGGAAAGGGCAAACGCTGCACATTAACACAACAGAAATGCTGGTCTGGTTCCAGAAAAGCATGTGTGCAACATACAATATATTTTAAGACACCCAGTGCCAAACTGTGCCATACTTACTTGTATACTCATGTAATACCTATATTAAGTAGCCCTTCATTGGAGTGACTGCCACTGGGGCAGGTTCACAAATAATCACATAAAGCACGTGGTCTCTGAATGGAGATCATATAGCATGGAAAAGATAGCATTTTTAGGGACTTAATAAACATGGCCTAAAAAGGCATATGATCTCTCATGGGAGATCCAAGCCTCTCTAAGGAGGAGCTACTATATAGAGTATATTACCATACTTCAATATCCATACTATATAGAGTATATTACCATACTTCAATATCCATACTATATAGAGTATATTACCATACTTCAATATCCATACTATATAGAGTATATTATCATACTTCAATATCCATACTATATAGAGTATATTAACATACTTCAATATCCATACTATATAGAGTATATTACCATACTTCAATATCCATACTATATACTACATCAGCATGTATAAAACTCCTGGCTTACAGTCACTCATACATGCCATATATACACATGAACACTACCTCATCCAAATCACAATTGAAAATCATCTCATGCACATACTGTTACATACAATATAACTGTTACTCTGACTCTTTGGTATATACATCTGGTCAATATCCTGACTGTTAATTAAGTTTCCTCCATCATGCCAATTTGATGATACTTCCACTTTTTGGGGGGGTGGGGGTGGAGGGGGGGGGGGGTACTTTTCATGCATTTTGTAGTAAACTCTACCTGATTTGAACAATCTCCTCTATGAAACTATTTATATTTTCATTTGTCAAATTTAAATCTCCAACACACTGCAGTAAAAAAATCTTTACTTCTTGTCAAAGAGTGTAGCATGACAGGCACAAAATGTATACATATTCTCATACAGTGTAAACAACAGAGCAAGTGAAGTGGTCTGCAATGCTCTGTAAACCGTTGGTTGTCTGACCGGTTTCACTGCACACGCAACTCATCAGAGACTATTGGGGAAACTGTTGACGCCTATTTTACACATCAAGGGACAGTTTCGGTGTTACCATGTCAAACAGGTGCTTGTGTTGTTTTTGCAGCACAGGGGGCCCTGGTATGGCCAGGACTGTGGTTGTCATGGTCAAATTGGATTGAAAAATTATCTGAAAAATGTATTCTTATATAATGGTTACACATATACATGTACATGTATATACATACACTCTTTCATTCTCAAACTACTGATATTGACCAGGATGAGCTGCCAAACTTTGCCAAGACAAGTAATACACTACTTGTTTTGTACTTTTATAAGCTGTGACACATAAGCTACATAAACCTAGCAGATTTCTTGGAAATTAAATTACCATTTCAGTGTTTGAAATAAGAACAATGTATATTGGTTTACAAGTCAGTAAACAAGCAATTCAGTAACTTGCAATCATTGGACTACATGTACATTACTCATTTGGACAAAGTCAGTGTCTAAGGAATAAGAAGATTCACTTGTCTCAGACAAATAGGTAGGTTTTATTTTTGCAACTGCATATTCAACAGCATCTAATAACACTCTTCAATAATTTTTACAGGTAACTAAATGATCTTCATGGTAATTTTCTGGTGTAGTGATTCCAGGATCATCTGATGATCTCACTAACAAATATTTCATCCATTTATCATGTTGGTAAATGCAAAAAATTTTTTTAGCTCATATAATTGCACATATCCTTGTTGAGTTTCTCAAATTTTTATACACTGAGTTTTGGAAAATGCTTGTCATGCACTTTACAATTTAATTGGACCTCTATCTAACTGGTGTCTGTTCTATGGACTGGTAGCCGGATGGCAACATCATGGATGGGCTGCAAGTTGACATTGATGGTTCCAACCTGTACAATCAATTTGTTTAGTCATCTTTTGAGACCTATCAGGAACCACGTTTTGGTAGACATCCAATATTTCTTATACCCTCTAAATTCAAACTGTCACATGTTCTTGTTTGGTCAACTGACTTTACTTTACATCAGTATGATTACGATTTCAGCCCCACAACAGCATGAAAAACTACTTTTGTCCCAGTGAAACAATTTTAAATTCACAGATCCACAAATCAATTTTTCAATGACCTGTTCTATATTTTCAAATTGATAAAAATATCAACATATGGCTTATTTTTGGTAGTCATTGGCCACCTGTGGTGACAGAGGAGAGGAGAAAAGAAATAAAGAAAAGAAAACCAGAGTTCTGTGACAGTCCTGTGCTCAGCTGACCTTACACGCACAGGCTGAAATGGTCCTGTGAAATTCAGAAAGAATTAAAGATCATTTTGTCCAATTTTTCCAAACTTTGAAGGCTTAGATCTGTCCCTGAACACACACACACACACACACACACACACACACACACACACACACACACACACACACACATGTATAAAGTTGGTGCAATTCTTTGAAATATTATTATGATTAAAAACTGAAAATTTTGCGTAATTTTGTTTAAAATAGACATTTAAGTACTAAACCACAATGCCGGAAGCTGGGTAAAAGTACTATAAATTAAGCCTATATCATGTATATTGCACATATGGAGCTACTGGACTGCTTCTGTAACTCCAGCTTTCACTTTGCTAACAGGAATTGTGGTTCCAGTAGCCCAAATACGAGCAATTTGTAATAATTATATAGGAAATATTTGCAAGTGACTGGAATACAAATATTACATGTATATACAAATCAAATTTTACAACTTTCCTGGCAAAATATTTACTTTTCCCAGATAATGCCTCATGTCCTGCATAAATATATATATATATATATCTGCCTCACGCTTTTAAAACCTTGAATGTCCCTGCCCATCTTCCCTGAGAATGCCTCAATTTAAGGTATATGGCTCTACACGTATATTCTTCCTTATCTAGGGGAATGTGAAGAAGGCTATGTGTAACTCAGAAAGGCACAATATACATATATAAGGAGATGGGTGGTGTGTGGCAGGGTGAGTGCAAATACAGCAGTGCACCGAGGACCAGTGTCGCTGCAGCACACACCCAGGAGTAGTGTACTTGAGTGTACACAGTGTGCACAGCTACTGCAATAGCTTTGTACATCCTGTCATAAAACACTTGCTGAAAACTGGTCAATTATTTTACACTTAAAAAACATAACGAGCCCACATTTAGGCCACTGTTCAATTATAACTGTGTCACAAGAAAGGTTGTTTATAAGATGTGGATTGGCGACCACCCAGCCAACAGTACTTCTGACCCCTGCTATTACAGGCTACAAAGGCAACCAATTATTAACAGCTAGCAGAAACAGCAATGAACAATGCACCTTTGGCCAAACTAATGTGGCAGTTCCATACATGTACCCTGCCAACAAATGTACTAAAGTGGCAGAGTATTATTATTATTTTTTGCTTGTGTATTTAGTATTATTATCTGTTTTGTTATTTTCTTTTGCAGTTTTTTATTTTTTTTATTTTTGAGCTCTAGAGACTCAGAAGTGCTCCAACACCCTCACCTCCCTGCCCAGTAATGACTGCTCCCTCAGCCCTTGTGTACAACTTGCTCTACATTGGGTATGAGTTGGCATAACGTCATAATAAGATTCAATGACACATACCAGAAAAGATACTCAAAAGACAGTAGGTTCTTTCCTGTCATGCTTACATTTTTGTTTAGTGAGTTGTTGTAAGCTGTAAACAGGTCCTGCTCTTCAATCTAGCCCTGATGGGAGCCACAGTTGACAGCCACAGTTTGTGTTTCATGTTTCACTCGGCTGCATTCTAAGTGGCCCTGTTTCCATATGTAAATCTTGACTAAGAAAGACTTCTTCAAAGATCACATTGAGCTTAACTATAACTGTTCTTGTGCAAACAAATACGTTTTGACGACAAAGTTACATGTAATATTCACGTGGTGACTCACTTTTCGCACAAATGTGTGTACATGATGCACATAAATTACATGTACAGTGGTCCCCCCTCTTATAAGGCCACCCCAAATGCAGCCAAAAAATGGCCTTATAAGAGGGGTGGCCTCTCTTCAGAGGGAGAATATAATGGAAATACCATACTTTCAGCAAAAGAATGCTGACCCTTCAAGAAGTTTGACCTCTGGTGAGAGGAGCCTTATAAGAGGGGGACTGCTGTATATGCAAGTCATGATCCCCAAATTTGAAGTTAAAGGCTACAAGAGACTCCTTTGAAATCCCAGGGAAATTTGTCATTTTAATCCCAGTGACCCTCTAAAAATACCAGAGAGCCTCAAAATGATCTCAAAGAATATGGATGACTCTCAGACAAAAAAATCAAAAGGGAAACGCTGATTCACAGACTACAACAGGAACACAAGCATATTGCTGGTTGCTAGGAAACTGCAAGAGTTGAGACACAATACACTCTGGAGTTTGGGCAGAGTAGGAGTGTGACCCCTGGCTGTCAGGACTTCACTGTCAGCAAAGTGTCATAACCCGAAGGACAGACAGGGGCATTGTGTGCAAAGCATGTTAGACGCAAAGGATGGCCCAACACGACCCCCACACACTTAACACACCTGACCTTCACTTACCCACCTGTCCGTCCTGGCATATCTCTGTGACAATACAAAGGCACTAACCTGACTGACAAGTATAAGAAAATGAGGCAAACTTCAACAATATATACCAAGAAAAAAAATCAAAGTGAAAGGAGAAACAACACATCTTCCAATAGACCAAACAAAAAAGTGAAAGTGAGTTTTCATTACACTATGACATTCATATTGTACAGCAGAGTGTAGAGACCCAGCAGACTGACAGTCAAACTGTTCCTTTCAAGAAATGTAAAACACCATTATATGTGCATGTATATATATTTTAATTCAGTACATAGAGCAGGAGAAATTTTTTCCTAATTCTATCAACAGTTGGTAATATTTCACAGTATATACATTAAATAGCTTCAGGGAAGTCATCAACAGGTCAATATTCACATAAAACCTTACGTAATTTCATTTTGGCCCAGAGCCCCCCCCCCCCCCCATCTCAGTAGAATCATATGCTCATTGAAACATGCCAGTCAGACATGAAATAGTCATTGAAGGCACATGCAATAAAATCTGTGACAGCATTCTTCATGATCACTCTGAAGGCTGTGAGGGCATTCTTTATGATCACTCCAATGACTGTGAGTGCATTCTTCATGATCACTCCGGTGACTGTGAGGGCATTCTTCATGATCATTCTAGTGGTTGTGAGTGCATTCACCATGATCACTCTGGTGATTGTGAGGGCATTTGTCATGATCACTCTTGCAGTTATGGGTGTTTGTCATATGGCTGGTAGGAATTAGCCAATCATAAGGCTCAAAAAGTGTTGATTATATCCCATAACCATTGATTATGAAAAAGAATGTATTATGAAACTTGATAATGCATCTTTTTGGGGCTGACCTTCACCCTCCATAATCGCAAAAAGGGCCCGCAAAAAGAGTGAATTAAGTAAACCCTATAACTCCCTATTTCCGAATTAACCCTTTCAATGTCTAACAATTAAATTTGAAATGATTTACCTGAATTTCCACGATAAAAACTTTCCATTCAAGTACCAGCACGCATTATACCATCAGCCACAAAACTTCTCCGGGTCAGTAGTCTTGATGCAGTAGCATATCATGAACGCAAAGCAAACTTTGATTGTGAAATTGTAAAAACACTACAAATAAAAACCAACATACCTCCCAGTATTGCCAGTGCCGTCATTTCTTTGGAAAAATAATTGCTGAGTTGCAATATTATCAAGTTCAATTAGAGGCACGTCATCTTCCATTTTGTGGCAGCTAGCAGATTCACGAACTACCTGAACGCCTGAGCGAAATCACGAATGAAGTGACTCAGAAGTGAAATGACACTATCACACGTGTGTGTAAGGATTTGATTACGCAACTGACAGATAATACGCTTTCAATCATGAAATCACTGATCCGACCTAAACACAAATGACCATTCATACCAGCCAATGACAAATGTGTTATAACATGAAAGGAGACGATTATGGCTATTACAACTGTTGAGTGGCGAATCGTGGCTTCGCCACTCGACAGTTATAAGCCATAATCGTCTCCTTTCATGTTATAACTCTCACATCTGTCGTGATCACTGGTGGTTGTGATGGCATCCATCATAATCAGGTCAGAGGGTGTGAGGGCGTTCCTTGTGATCACTCCAGTGGTTGTGGTGGCATCCATCATGATCACTCTGGTGATTGTGAGGGCATCGTCATGATCCTTCTGGTGGTTGTGAGGACATTTTTTATGAATAGAGAACTATCGTATGAACTGTATTGACATTCTTGCCCTGCACTGAGTGACACTTATAATAATCTTTTGAGTTGGCTTCCAGGTGGCATTTGAATGATTTCCCTCATTGTTTGACACAACAATAGAATGAAGTCAAGTTGCCGAGAACAAATACTTCCAAGTTATTTATGAACACCTTGAATGGTTGTAGGGCAGAGGTAACATTTGCCTACATTCACGCCTCATATTCCCCCATAACAGCAACATCTCCACATCATCATGATCATGAAAACTGTTCTCATTTACTATTTAGTCACAGGCAAACCACACTCACTAGGATTTATGACTTTATCCACTTCATGAGGTCCTTGACAATTCACTGGAAATAAATACGTCTCTGAGTATCGTTGACAAATGTGATTTCTTCTGTGTGGAAAATGTCAGTCTTCTTCTCCAATAGTGACCATGGATAACAATTAGGTGTCATATATGATTGTCAAGACACTTTTAAAAGCCACTGACCTTGTAAGAAGTACATTGTCATTCTATCTACAGCCCTGCTTCTGGATGTATAAAGGGTGTCAATGACATCCCCAGTGACATAGTCCTGAGACACAAATCACAAGTGATATAATGCTTGCACATGCAATCAAGTCACCACAATGCAACCACATATATCTGGTGCACACTTCCAAGTTACATAACAAAGGATCCCACATCAGTTTGTGCCCTGGCAATAGATCTGAAACACTGGGCATTCAAAACTTTAAACAAGAGGCCCATGGGGCTAATGCTCTGCTGGCATTGTGGCTATATTGCACCTGTTCATTTCAAAGTTGAGAGTCCCCAAGTGGCTTCTGAACATATAAAGCTTAATGTAAAAATTGTCCACCAGATGGCACTGTGCTCCACATGTAATCATAGCTTGTTTGTGCAACTCCTGTGATGAATATTGTTGCATGTGCCAAGACAACAATGAGTGAGTCCTTAACTTTATGTCCTCAGTAACCTTGGGACAGAAGATCAAGGTCACCCACATTATGTAATACAAGAGGCCCATAGGCCTGCCTCGTGCTGTGCTGACATTGCCACTGAAGTCCAAGCTACAACCTGCCATTAAAAAATCACCTCTTTTAACTTTACAGGCATTATAAGGTGACCTCACAAAAAAAGGTCAAGGTCACTGACATTATATAACGTTCTACCTTTGGCCATGGTCTACCGTACTGGATGCTGTAATCGTCGCAGCTGGAGGGGTAAAATAATTTTTTCAAAGCCATACCCACGACTATTATGCCGAATACAGTCTAAATTTCCCAGGGACTTAGCCTGGGAGGAGCTTTCTTGAGGATGGAAAAGACTGGCAGCCATGTTTGTTTACGTTGCCGTTATATTCTTACATGGAAAATTGATTGATTAAAAGTTGTGATCGTCGTCAAAAAGTCTCAATAATGCAATAAAATGTATAACTATAGGCTTACCCTTACTATAATCTGTGTCTTCTTGTTCATAGTTTAATATGTAGACATAAAAACTGGGGAAATACGCTCGATCAGTGTTCATAAGAAAAGCATGCATGTTTGCCATGTGTTAGTCACATGACACAGTTGTGATGATTTACTGAAGCTTGTTTATGCAATCTCGCGAGAGTCTCGAAAACGAGATTAGCCATGGCGGCACCCTAATGGAAACGCATGTGGATCATCCACAGTGTTTTGCAGCGAGATTTAAGAAATTTAAATGACAAAATTTTAAAACAAATACCAAAGTTTCATAATGTTTTTAAGTAGCCGTATGATAGCATTTACCCGCTGATAGCGAGAATCTGACACAAAACGACAGTTTCAACATGAAAGTGAGGAGCGAGATTCCAGTTCACTTTTCACATACCGAGACAAAATAAAAAGGCAACATAGGTGGATGTTTTTAAGTTTATTTATTTTCATTTTAACTTTATTCACCAGCTTTAAATCAGAGATTTTTGTTCATTCCTTGTCATGAGCAGCCTGCTTATAATTCTTCATGGTGATATCCGGGAAACCATTTTTTAAAAATTTTTTTTGGGGTGCGACTATTGTGCTGCACATACCTTGAGGTGTCTTATTCCCCCTCCACAGTTGGGGGTGCGACTTTTGTGCGGGTGGATTATTATGGCATCCAGTACGGTATATATCAAATAAATTTGGCAAGTCTAATCCAAATCCTTTTTCAAATATGGAATTTTACATCTAAAAACAAATTTTGGCTCATAATTTCTATCAAATTATAGGTGGCGCCACTAGTATCATTAGCAACATAGACTTTGACCTCCTCCACAATCCCACTAAATTTGGTGAAGATCCGCCTAAAATTAAAGATGCTAAAGTGTTCACGAGATTTTCACATTTTGATCCCTATATTATATAATAATGTATGTGGCACCAGCAATATCGAAGGAAGTCTAGATTTTTATACCCCCTATAAGTCCTGAAATTAATATTGGGCTAACTTGAAAACTGTGGATGGTATTGCGCTAACAAGCAAAACTTTACGGACGGACAGACATAAGTGGTCGCATAAGCTCTGCAACATTTGGTCAGCAGAGCTAAAAATAGCGTTCATACTCCATGTTAATGAAGAACAACAAACAACATTAATAAAATGAATTTTATAAATACAAAGAGGCAGCTGGTTTTCAGCAGGTATCTGGTCCATCATAAGATTCATCTTTGACAAAAATTTGGTAAAGCTGTGGTCAGTATTTTTTGAGATATCACGGTAACGTCACCAGGGTTGACGCCACTTAGACGGTTTTCAAATAAATACATTCAAAATTTCATAAAAAGTTTAGAAATAATCTGAGGAAACTGATTTTAAATTGGGTTCTGGGCCATCATAAGATACATCTCTGACAAAAATTTGGTAAAGCTGTGGTCAATATATTTTTTGAGATATCGCGGTAATGTCATCAGGGTTGACCTCATACATGTAAAGTTTCATAAAGAGTTTTAAAATAATTAGAGGAAGCTGGCTTTCAATTGGAACCTGGTCCATCATAAGGTCCTTCTTTGTGACAAATATTTAGTACACCAACAATGAACCTTTTTTGAGACATTGCAGTAACATCAACAACACGGGTGGATGGATGACGAAGGGGAAGACAATACCCTCCAGCACTTTATGTGCCAAGGGTAAAAACTATTTTTTCAATTGCATTGTATTTCCTTTACCCTCATTACCTACTTATTCTTCCACATGTGTACCAATGATTTGATTAACACCCCCTGCCCCATCGGGACATTTGAGTGAGTCAATGTGTGTTTATGTATGTACATGTATTCCAGTTTTTTTTTTTTTTTTTGCTTTATGCACCATGTTATATGTACATGTATGATACTGATGTGTATCTCAGTTTTTGTTCAATAAAGATTTGTATGTATATAACTCAAAGTTCATATGGTTTGGCATCTACTTATCAATGGATCAAACAAATTACACATAAAGCAAATTTTATGTATGCCCATGTGCAAGATAATTGAAAATGACTACAAGCATACATAGCATGTATGTATGTATATATATATATATATAATATATATATATATATATATATATATATATACATACATATATATATATATATATATATATATATATATATATATATATATATATATATATATATATATATATATATATATATATATATATATATATATATATATATATACACAGTAGTCCCCTCTTATAAGGCCACCCCAAAGGCACTAAAAAAAGTGGCCTTTGTAGAGGGTGGCTTCTTATCAGGGGCGCCTTATAAGAGGGGGACTACTGTATCAGCAGCCTCCCTGACAGCATGGGGGACCTGTCAGCCCTATTATGTAATAGTTACATGTAACCTGGGCCAACACATTTTGAAGGCTGACCTGTGGTGAGTAACAGGTAGCTTTTGTGAGCTTACTCAAAAAGACCACCTAAGCCTGCTCAGGAAATAAGAGACAGCCAGATCTGTTGTCAGTCCACCTTGCCTTAATTGCCCTTATGTCATGAGAACAACAGACAAAAATTAAAAATGAGAAGAAATTGTTCCAAAATTTGTCTGCTGAGATAGTAGTGCCATGTTTTGTCACAGTGTCACCACATCTTGCCTGATGTGCTATGCCCGGTGACCTGTGACCCAGCTTGGGCTACTTTTGAGCTTACATTAGCACTGTCTTCATACACTGAATGCCACATACATCATGCACTTCCCAGGATGACCACATAATCCATGCTGAATGAGGTGACCCAAGCAAAAGCTGGTCCTGGGACATGGTCTTTGTATCCCAGTATCAAATGAACTCAGCCATCAATCACTAGGTGCCTTGTGTAAGTAACATCCAACTGGTCATCCAGTTTTGGACACACACTGATCAACACCCATTACCCATGCACCACAGGGCATCTTACCCCTCCCTGCTATGATGATGATGATGATTAGCACTTTTTTTCTGATTCACCCTTATATTTCTATATTTTCAGTATAGAAAGCATCAAAATTCCCCAATTGAACAATTAATATGGGAGTACCTTCAGCTACCCCTATTCCCTTCAGAATAAACCAACTCAATCATTGATTTCCCCTTGGCCAGCAAGGGTTCCCATTAACTCAATTGACTTTTTTGTATTTATATACAGGGCTAGTAGTAGGTCTGTGATCTTACTAACCCCCTATTCCAACCTGCTTGCCCATCTAAACACATCCTATTCAGAAAATACAAATTTCTGCTTGTCCCTAGGGCTAGGTATTTCCAGATTTCAACTTGCCCAGATTCAAATTGGACTTGTTCCAGGCTAGGGGACATGAAAATTGTACAGCCTTGCACATGTATGCTTTATTGCAAGGGATCCTCCCTCCCCCCCCCCCTGCAAGTTTCAAATTTCAAAAATGTGTCAACCCTCCTCCCCCCTTCCATTGGACCTGGCCTGCTGACAAGAATATTAGGCAAAATGCCAATTTATCATCCCAAAAGGTTTTTATTTTAATTTATGAAACTACATCCATGGGTCTTATTTATTTGGGGTAAAGATGTTAATTCATGCAAATTTAAAGCACACAAAACAATTCTTTGATAATTAGGACTTAACTCTTTCAATTCTACTCTCTAAAGTGAACTCTTTCAGTGCCAAATTTTGAACTGAGTCAACAGCTTTTCTCAGCATGCATTTGGCACAATGCACCCAATGCGCACCAAGAAAAGCTGTTGACCTGGGATATTCTCTCTGGAACTGTAGGCATAGTGGTAATTGAACGAAAGGTCTTTTTAAGAGGAATATAAATCTGGGATCCTAATGATAATTCAGACTTGTCTGACTTAAGTAGATGAACTTTAGACGTGATTGGCAATGAAAGAGTGAACAGTTTTCTGGACTGTTCATTTGGTGGCTCCCTGCAAGTCTAGGGGTGCTACCTAAATGAAAGGCCAGTTTAATAAAATAACCAATCTGGTATTATGTCAATTCAGAACACATTACTTCTGTTGACATGGGCAATGAAATGGTTAAATGAAGTGAAAAAGGAGGTCAAGAGTTATATGACAGTGCATATAATGAGGACAAGATGATGGACATGAGCCTGCAAGCTTACAGCACTATGTACATGTGGGGTGTAACAGGATCTCTCACTGGCAGCCCTCATCATCTGTGTTACATCTGCAATGTAACATTACCCTGTTTCAGAAAGACTCCATTCTTGTGTTCCTGCAAAGGGTGGCATGTTGATGAGGCAGGGTTTCCTTCAGGAACAAATTTTAGGGTGCGGAAACGTTCCAAAGGCATATCACATGCTGAAGCGCTATCACTGGGCTGGGGGTCTGAGGGCCCTCCCCCCCCCCCAAAAAAATTAAAATTTAGATGCTCTAGAATCAATTCTATGGCACTTCTGGAGGCTAAGGCATCAAGAAGGCCTTGAAAGTCTTAATTTTTAGCCCCAGAATGCTCCAGCTTGCATCATTTTGCATGTTATTTTCAAATATTCTAGGGTATGGAGTCTTTACCCTCAGAAAATTTCAGGGTACGAAATTTTACCCATTTTACCCTCTGGCAAAAACCCTGTAAGGGTATGCGTACTGCTCAGTCATGGTTATTGTTCTCAATACACTGGACCCAAATACTTGTGAGGAAATAAAAACCTCCATACTTCAGCACATACATGTGCTGGTCAAAGGTATTTAACAAGTTGTGCCAGAATTTTTTTTGCATGGAGTTCAACGTGGTGGTACCATACACTCAAATGTCTACTTCCTGGCCCTGTGCCATGGCCCTACCGTGAATTCATGAATTTCACTTTGTTTGGACTTTTTGCTTATTTTGCTGATGCTTCAAAACTGCCAAGATAAGAACTCAGTTAATATGGCATGGACAGGAATTGTAACAAAAATATTGAGTTTCAAGTTTCAGAGAAAGGTCCACAATCCAAATCCACCAAAATTCAAACCTGTGAAAATAAATGTATTGACAGTATTCAACTACAACGTGAAAATGTGCTATTGGCGACAGGGCATTGTTTGGAAAAAATATTCTAGCACAACATCTTCAATACAAGGTAGGCCTATGCACTCCCTCTTTTAAAGGACCACCTTCTTTTAAAGACCATATTAGGTTCCTGACCAGTGCTATCTTTTCATGATAGTTTACCTCCACTGGGTGCCTCTCTACTTTATGTATTAATTATTATGTTAGTTGCACTTTTTATGGGTGTGGGCGCACACACATGTGTGTGTGTGTGTGTGTGTGTGTGTGTGTGTGTGCGCGTGTGTGTGTGTGTCAATGTATAGGTTTAAGTAAGAATAAATTACTTTCACAAAAATGGTGATTTTGGATGTGGATGGAAGAAGTTTCAAAAATCATTATCAACCCTTTCTTGATGTGGGAGCTTTTTCCATACAGTATATATATATATATATATATGTATAAACATACAAGATCTCCCTCTTCTGGCTCTGTTCCCAAAAAAGACCCAAAATAAGTCTCCTTGGGTCCCACCCACCTGTCACTGCCAGTATCATCACTGTGCCTCACTGAGCTATCCCTCAATGATGTGCTTTGCACAGCAAGTGAGGACTTGTGTGTCATTTAGGGAATACAGGATATATAGCATTAGCATTCTATCTCTACTAGCTGTCAATGTAGCAGTACTGAAAATATAACTTTGTTCACTTATAAATATTTATGAAGCAAGTTACCTAACTCTGTGGGTGCTGTTCCAGCCCCACAATCATGTGGTGAAGTCAGCTGTTGAGACGGGGACATCACAGGCATCAAAGTTGTGTTCTGGCAGCCAGCCCAGGCCGCCAGCATAAAACTCTATACTATTCTCCTCTAACAACACTCAGTCAATAACTTTCCTTGGTACGTCTTGAGAATGAGAACATGTTTTGTGAACAACATTTGATGCAAGTGCTTATTTGGTTTCATTTAATCCCAAGTACAGTCCATGTGCCTCTGTTAGGATCTCTGTGTAAAAACAATTAACATTCCAGTTCCTTTTACACTGATATGAAACACTGAGGTCATTATCTATACATGTATATTCTAATCATAGTGATGTCTGGTTTTTACTTTTAATTATCCTGTATTACACATACACATGTACACTTAACATCCATCTAGTTTTAGTATTATTTTTTTTCTCTATCCTCTGTCATTCAAAAACAAATGCCAACTCAGCCAGTTGATTAATGAGCCATTTATACTGACTCGCCCCCCACCCCCACTCCATGCCTTTGACACAGGGCAAAATGTCACTGTTATATTTTTGTATTCTCCTTTTTGGTCCCTGCCCCCTCAAGTAACTTTTCTTTTCTATGACCCACAAAAAGT
Organism: Hermodice carunculata; assembly: GCA_964020975.1. NCBI lineage: Eukaryota > Metazoa > Annelida > Polychaeta > Eunicida > Amphinomidae > Hermodice > Hermodice carunculata. The sequence goes on along the minus strand of OZ026615.1, from coordinate 92,866,166 downwards.
CTTGGACAATGTAATTCTTCAGCTTTCATAGCCATTAACCATCTTAATTGTCAAAAATAATGTTAAAATTTTCAAAAAAATATTCTGAACTTGAATTTTGCATCCTTAAAATACCTCCTGAAGCCCACAGGGTACTTAATAGGAGCAGCAGGGCTTTAAAGTATGAGTATGGATACCATAGTGTACCATCCGTGGGGCACTTCCCTTTGATGAGGGGGCTCAACACTGAAGTGGAGCACCATGGATCCCACAGTACAACCCAAGCCCCCTCCCCCACTCTCAAGTCTCCCATACCTTGAGAGTGGTATGGGAGACTTGAGAGTGGTGAAACCTATACCTCCTCCTTCACTATTTAACTAATTTGTATCTCTTATTTATTCTCCAACCTGTAATCCTACATCCTTAGATGTACATTTCACCCTCATCCAGAGCCACTTTTTCCCCTTTCTTGAGGAACTATCCCAAGCTTTGAAGTGGTGACCATCCCATGATACTGTAAATTGCTGTATTTTTGTATGTTTGCACTCAACTTACAGCCTGCAGATCTTTGCCAGTGTATGACTGGTTGCTGACTTGCTCTGTCTGGTTTTCCTGACCTACCCCTCCTCAGACATCACTCTACTTTAGAACTGGGTGTCAAAACAAATTGAACACATGGCCTCTGTGAACCACATTACAATTAACAATGTCAGTGGAATTAAAATGAATATAATTTAAATCAACAGTTCAAAAAACAGTAGCATTGACACAATGCCCCCTTAACTGTTGTCATAGATCTCAACAGGACCTATTACCATGGCAACCAGTGCTACTGTTATGATATCACAATCATAAGGTACCCTACAGGTCTGCCCTGTGACTCATTATATAAGGGTCAACCATAGCTCCAGCCTATTGTACATGTATACCCTTGTCACGGATGTACAGCCACTCAGCTGTCATTAAGAACTGATGGATTATGGTTCACTTGTAATGAACACAACCTCCCTGTGACACAGTTATTGGACAGGTCATCTACTTCATCAAAGTTTTCAGGTCTTTATATCAAAGGCATCATGCAGCCTAAGGCTGCAGTTACTGCAAAATCATATACAGTAAACTTGACTTGACAGACTATTCTTGTGGATCGCCTTTTGATGGCCTCTTGAAACGTGGTCTTTTGCAGCAGGTGAAAGACAAAGAAATAAAATTACTGCATAAATTACAAATACAGTAAAACCTCTCTAACCGAGCACCTCCGTATACCGAACACCATTTCTCGGTCCCAAATATATACTTCTAATGTAAGCAAACCTCCTTATACCGAACACTTTTTTCCGGTCCCAAGGGTTCAGTATAGGGAGGTTTTACTGTAACTAGGTCTTTGAAGACAGGTGGTCTCTCCCAGAAGTGCTCTGTCAGCCTAGGAGCTAATGAGCCCACTCCCTATTCTAAGACCTGGTTTTCCTACTCCCATAATTAGGCTGCTCTCACACTCAAAACTATTTTCTCGCTAGTCTTTTTAACTCTTTAAGTGCCAAATTTTGGACTGAGTCAACAGCTTTTCTCCGTGCGCATTGGGCGCAATGCGCCCAATGTGTGCTGAGAAGAGCTATTGACCTGGGGTATTCTCTCCAGAGCTATAGGCATGCCGGTACTTGAATGAAAGGCCTTTTTATGTCAAATATGAATCTGGGATCCTAATGATAATTCAGACTAGTTTGACTTAAGTGGATCAACTTTAGATGTGATTGACTCTAAAAACAGTTAAGGGGTCCGAATTCATTTGGGCTTTCACACAATTTTTCTTCTTTCTGGAGTGCACTGTAACTGTAAAAGCACTCTCAAGCAAGATGGCCCAAGAACCATGGGGAGGACTTGTCTTAATCTGCTTTGCAGGGTTTCCCAAATTTTTAAAGAGCTTTTGGGTCTGGTTTGTCATCCTTACTCCTTAATGGGAACACAAATGACTTTGGCAAGATGTTTCTGGTGGCCATAAAACTGTCAGCAATATTACCAAGTCTAAGTGTTGATTGCTCTACGGAACATCATCATCAACAACAACAACAATGAAAGCAGTGATATGCGGAACATCATCATCAACAACAACAACAACAACAACAATGAAAGCAGTGATATGCCCTCAGTTCAACCTAGTTTTCAGGGCAGTTTATATGTGAACATGTCACCAAGGGGCACTGATGTCACAATGTACAACGGACGACGATCATTCCAAAATTGCTGTAATCTCAAGTTGATCTCTCTAGTACCATCTCTTCTGTTTAAGTGTGAAAGCAAGGTTAGTCTTAACAGGAAGATTCTACTGCACATAATGACATTGCACTGAATGGTCCCTCTTTGGTGCAATCCCTCCGGAAAAGGACCACTTGACTTGACAGACCACAGTTACCATATAATTAGTACACTCTTACATGTTTCTCTGATGAGAAATCATCATATGTTTGGTGAGACCACTTTTAAACCTTACCCCACTGATCCGGGGTGGGTGGATGGGGGGGGGGGGGGGGGGGAACCAGCTCTCCAGACATATTCCTGGTAAGGGACAGATCTTGACTTCACAAATCTGCATCCAAAATTGGAAATATAGTCACAATAAATTCTGTCATGACCCATTTATAGTTCATTTTAAAATATTTCAGCCTTTTCCCCATTTCTTTTGCCACATTCAAGAGACATTAGCATTTGGCTAATTGGCAAATGGTCAGAGTGGTCCCTTCCTGTTAACTTCCTATAAATACATTATTAATAATAATGTAAAATTTACAATTACATACACGTATATGTATATGTACAACATATATAAGACATGCATGGCATTGATAAACATAAACATAGTCAGACACTCACCAGTCACATGAGATGTCGCCGGGCACTGGTTGTGTGGTGCAGGGTAATTCAATTTGAATCAATGATTCATCAACACATAGCTCTAAAATAAAACTACGTGATGGAAAATTGGTCTCAATAAAAGTCTGTATGTGCCAGATCAGTCTAATAACTGGTAATGTGCTGTAACGAAATGGGGCAATTGCCCCAGCCCTGGAACCAGTACTTACATGCACATAAACTGCTGCCAAGTTTTTTCCCACTAATTTTAAAAACTTTTGCCCCCTTTTCAAAATACTTCATCATATCAACATATTACTCATACCAGTCACCAATTTCCAATATTCCATTTATAAAAGCATGATTAATGGTCCCCTTATACACATTGTCATTGTCAATCCTTCTAAGTTTTTATTATTCATTTACCATAATTTTGTATCTCTAATTTCAAGTGGGACAGTTACCAGGTCACACATGAACAGTCCCTCAAACTTTGTACCTTGGAGGCAGGCGGTCACCTCACACTCTGCCAACTGAGATCACTCTCCTCTTTAAAAAGTTTGCAGGTTTCGACCAAATGCTGTCAGTAGGCTATTAATTCCAAAATGATTGATGGACAGTGGCAGCCAATGAGCTTCTGAAAATCAGGTCACCTGACTGATCTTCAGAGGGTTGAGTCTAGAATGCACTTGAATTTCCTGAAAACTTTTGCTAACCTCATTTCACATGCTCTCCCCTACACACCACCACGCTCTAGGCCTTCTTTTATTGTCTTCAAATTTTGTTGGCTGTTTTGCTTGTCAATTTCTAGACCTAATGGGGTATTATGGCTCTCCCTTTACCAGGATCCCACCAACAGAAATACATGCCCTAAGCTTAAAGGTTGGAGTTGCGCCACCTAGCACAGAATTTAGATAACAACAAATAAAGTACAGGTGGCTCTACCACATCTAGAATAAGCTACCGAGGCAAACTACAAGGTGACCATAGTATGGGTTTGGGGTTCATTAGCCAATACCAGGACAAAACGCTCTGACAGTTTTTTTTTTTTTTTATCCTGTGGTTACCTGTGGGTATCGCAATTGAAATGACTAAAATTTCTTTTGTAAATGTCTATAGCGAAATCAGGTCTCTGTTACCCATGACTATATAATCAGCTATAGGCTGGCACTAGCCCAGAGGGAGCATGTGCCTGTGTATGGTAGCTTTAGTTGGAGAAGACCTACCTCAGGCTGAGAATGTAGGAGAGTCTTTGCTTTTAATTTATGATGAAAATGTCTCACAATCAAAAGTTCTACTTCTTTGGCAGGACTTGGTTTATGAGCAGGACAACGATTAAATTAACGTTGCCCATGATTGGGTGTCATCTAAGTTCACTTTGTGATCATGTCAGCTGCCTTGCCCCATGCCAAAAAAATGTCAGTGTTTAATGACTGTGTGTACAATACACACCTGTTTGTTTACCATCTGGCATAATCGATACTTGAAGTAACTATCTAGCACAGAACTTGAGGTACATGTATGACCTTCACTCAACATCTAATATAGGAGTGTCTCTCTGAGGTGGGAGCCACAATGTGAATTAGGCCAAGATGTGGTAGCATTTCTCACATGTTGACAATTACAGGCAGTCCATGAGATATTAAGTATGCACACTATGTTCATAGATCCAGGCATTGTTCATAAAATGTACATTGGAAATTGGAGGTTATTTTTATTTATTTGTACAACATCAAAAACTACTGTCAATGAAAACGAGTGACCAGGTAGCTTGTAAGACCAAATTTTCAACATACATATATAATGCTGCCTTGTAATTTTGATGGACAGTGGGTCATCTTTCATGTGACCTTCAATGGATACCTGTATACAATCTTGACTCCCTACACTCTGACTGTATATGGCATCCAGATACATGTAGTCTGCCTATGGGGTTGATTACCTGACCTCAATCTACCAAGATCAGCCTTCCTTCCTCATCTCTTCCTGCCAGGCTCAGCTTTGTGGATGGTCTATAGTTGGTATGTTCACAATGATATGTTTGGACACACAGACACACACGTTTGTTGTCTACTAAACAGACTCACTTTGTCCTAGTGATAATTCTGAGATACATGTAGCACTATCATAAATATCCAAACAAAAACCCTGTCTGAGCAGGCAAACACATTTCTACTAAGACAGCATCCAGAAATGTTGTTTTTCTTTGCTTTGATATAGCCCCCCCCCCCCCCTTCTCTGAGCTTTGTAAGTGATTGGTACCAATGAGTGCCATGTTTACACTGCACACAGATCTGGTTCTGCCACTTTCTGCATGGCCAACATGAGACCCTCCTTTATGACAGTGGGTTCACTCCATCATAAGTTACACATTTTTAGTAATCCCTCTCTTGAAAGACCATCCTTATGGTAGAGCACCTGTGTTGAAAGTAGACTTTTCCAGAAGCTATCAAGTGGAAGCCCCACCAAGGATTTTGGTCTCGCACATTGTGGGTTACAGTGCTGCCTCATCAGCTGCTGATGGGGTCCAGGAAGTGGACCCTCTCCTGACAAAAGCACCTTCTAACGAGAGACCACTTTACATAAGGAATAGGAAAAGTGCTTGAGTGGAAGCTGAAGAACCTACCAGGGTTTCCATTAACCCCCAAATGGGGTATATTACTCTTTCAAAACATTAAATACCCCTTCAGCAAAATTCAAAGGGGTCCCAACTTTGTATTTTCTTTGTTAATGTTGCAAAATATAGCTTAAACTTGACTCTCAGGTTGGGACCCTCTGAAAGAATTCCTAATGGAAACACTGCCTACCATAGCATATTAGAATCCACCTTGTAGTGAGGGACCTTATAAAGAGGGTGCACAGAAAATACAACTTTAATGAAAGGCCACCTGGTTTGCAAGACCACAATAATGTGATACCACTGGGCAGTCTTTCCAGACTGCGACCACTGTACAGCCACCTAAAAATGTCAGGATAACTATACGTCCCACATGAAGGCAAGGATCACATCCACTCAGTGGGATGGAGAGTACACAGGAGAAAGCAAAGCACATGTGGAATACAACAGGTTAGGCCTACATGGCCCTGGCTACTGGGGGTAGGACCTGAGATGTATATGCAGTCACTAACCTGGAATCTTCTGGTAGGACATAGCCTCTCCAAATTCCTCGCCAGATTTGACATCAATGGGATCTACTAGTTTTTGTCACCACATCGTGTCTCCATCCATTCCTTTTGTTCTACCACACTGCAATGTCCCGTCTTATTAGTCAGAGACATACAACTGTACACCCACTTAGTGTGTCAATGTGGAGTCGTCCCAGTGTACATGTGGTGGATGTGAACAGTACTTTGTGGTTATTCAGCAAGTGGGTCACACAGCTCTGATGTGTTCAGGTACACTCAATACCACCTCCTGTATTGACTCCCTTGGTACTTAAGGGGGTTAAAGGGTATTCAGCTACAGGTCATTAAAGAAAGCTCAGCTTTTGATCGATTATGAGATAAGACTGGGGGGGGGGGGGGGGCATTAAGAAGTTATATTTATATGCTAAAAATGATGTGATGAACAGCTAAAATAGCTGATATCTGACACAGGTCACACACATTGGAAACGTATCTCCCTTAGTCTATGTGGTCAAATTAACATCCTTGTTCTAATTCTTGTCATCATCATCATGATCATTGGTTGGTGTGACCTGGAAATCTGCCCATGTGTACCAGCAGGCTTTCCAGCCACTCATGAATGGGTCCCACACCCTGCGGCCTCAAGCCAGTCCCTGGAGCCATGGACAGGGACTGCAGCATGTGGTCCCTGTAGATAGGAAGCTATACATTACAGAGGGAAACCTGACTCCAGAGATCATCCATAAGATGGGTTAACAAGTGGTGTCTAAAAAAAGTTGTCTTTCACTTGACTTTGCAGGAGAAGCTTCAGGGAGCTCCATGTAATGTGGTCACTGTGACATGAAATGTGGTACAGCCACTGATCACTGCATGGAGCCAGGTTTTACTGTTGTTCCTGGTGCATTACACATAGGACACAACTGACTTGTAAACAAAGGTACATTTACCCTTCTGGGTTTAGGTTTCTGATAGGTTATATAATCACCTATAGGTGGAGGCAAACCATGAAGCTTGCCATTTTACCCTTTGGGCTATGACAGCTAATACAATAACTGTTTAAGTGTGTAAATCAGCACATGGTGCTACATTCTGCTACAGCCTCGAGAGTTAAACTCGTGGTTTCTGTCTCCAATGACCACCCACAAGTTTCACCAAATTACAGTCTATTTAATTATTTATTTATTTATTTACTTACTTACTTATTTATTTCACTTCTGGGTCAACAGGAAGTACCCAATAACAGACCCAGTAAATCATATATATATATATATATACACACAAATACATATTACATAAAATACAAAACAACATACAGTAAAATCTATTAAAAGAGTAAAATGTGATTGGTGTCCATGGTAAAATATACTTGCAAAAGAATCTGGACACTAATGTCTTAAAATGAGCTGGAATGCATGCCCCAGGTTATAAAAACAAAGGTGTATTCCTAAAATGTCCTTTGGGAGCGTAAAAAGGAATTTGTGCAAGGAGATAAGAACAGTTTTATTTTGCTGATGTCACACCATGTAAAAAAAGTAAGATATAGCACCTTGTCCCACATTTTGAACTGCAGTAGATTGAACCTCTTGCATGCTGCTTGGTATCCAATGTCCTGGTAAGACTAGAGACTGAATATTTACAACATAAATACCTTATGAAACGTTTCTGGATGTTTTCAATGTACTTAAATATGTACTGGCAATACAAGGGCCAAACAACTGAACGATACTGGAGTCTGCTTCTTACAAATGATATGTACAGTGAAATCTCTGTATTCTCAGACGAAAACGAATTACCAGATCTTTTAATAAGTCCTAGCATTCTATATGACTGAGCATATGTCATTTAAACGGTTCTCAAAATTGAGATTTCATGTGAGAGTAACACCAAGGTCCTTGATTTCTTTAACCCATGCATAAATAATGTTACAATAAGCAACTTCCTAAATGGATGGCCTTTGAAGATGGGTTGTCTCTCATTGACGAGGCCTTGCAAAACTGAAACCACCAAGCTGTCACAATAAATAATAATAATAAATACACTAACAAATATACAAATCATTTGATTTTAAATATTCCTATGTTATTGCTTCAACAGCACCAACAGCACTATATGACACCTCAGTTCAGTAGTTAGCATTTTCTTTGGGGGGGGGGGGGAGACTGCTTGTTCTGTTATACTTATGCTAGACCAGCTGATCTAGAGCTTAAAATTGATCTAAAGGTATGCACGAGATCTAGATTCTTTCTCATGTACATGCCAATTAAACCATACTATTCGTATGACATAACTGCCTTTAACCACTAGGAAAAAGAACTAGATCTGGTAAATATACAGAGTACAGATTAATATATGTGTAAGTAACAAAGCTTAATGCCAATGAATTAAGTGATTACTCCTAAGACACAGGAATGCAAGTCCCTTATACCTGCTAGCAACTGCACATCCCACACAACAGAGACACTCTCCCCTCATACTAGTATATATTTATATATATATATATATATATATATATATATATATATATATATATATATATATATATATATATATATATATATATATATATATATATATATATGCATTTTGATTAAAGTTATACTGAAAAAAAAAACAACTTTTCAGTTTGCCTGCTTAGTGTGCTGTTGAATTATTTTGCTGGCGATGTAAGCAGCTATATCTTTGTCCTGAAAATAAACTGCAGGACCTTGCAGGTCTGGATAAGCAGGCAATCAATTTATTTGTGCCACCATGTACAAAGGTATTACATGTATACGGCTTGTAAACCTACCATTGTTCACTACTTGTACTATTCACATAACATAACTGTTGCTGTTGGCCTGCAATTTATATGATTTAATTAATACACCTAAAGTTATGTGCCTGTGATATAATCTATGCCTGCATTAAAATTAATCTTATCTTGGTCTGTTCGGCAGACAATTAAAAAGTTGTTACTCACTGAATGAACTCAAGTTATAAATCTCTGATCAGTGGTAACACTAAGTTCAACCAGCAATGAATAAGAAAATGGGAGGGGGACAGGAATATAAAGGACATGCTTATTGCATGTCAGGGTCAAATAGATGTGTCTCTCTATACTCAGTCTGTTGTTTACCATTTCATTAGTGCAAGCAGTCAACCATTCAGCAGTTGGACTTTTTCTTGAAAGCATCCATTCTCCCTATGTCTGAAAGGGCTGTTAAAAGATCAGTCACCATTCAATCTAGCCAGACCTGCAGATGTTGGTTGCAGGAAACTGGGTGATGCTTAGGTAATCTAAATGACCCTAATTATATTATACACCCCATAACAATTACTTGCAATTACAGTGAAACCTCATTACAATGACACTCAGGTATCTGACATTCAATATAATAACATAAATTTTCATGGGAAAAAGTTTATTATCCTTGTTATTTGATTCATTTATCTGACATATTCAGCTATCTGACACATTTCTTAGGGGACAGATGGTGGCATTAAAATGGGCTTTCACTGTGCAACTACTGCAGACCAAGGTGCTCTCCCTGTCCACACACAGTCACACATACAGTCAGACAGTTAGGCATTATGGAAAGTCCTGATAATTACTAAGAATAAGGCAGATAACCATCTTTCCCAACAAAAACAAAATATTTTTCACTCATGGTGTCAATTTCGAGGCCACTTGGCGATGTATTCATATACTTATGTGTCAATGGGTCAAAGAGAGACCTTCGGCCTTGAGCCCCGAACAGTCACTCCACCAGCTTTCCCTTTTCACAAAGTTCACTGAAGTGAACAGGCTTTTCAGTGTGAACAGGCTATACAGTATGGTCTGTCCATAGTGGCATGACCTACCTGTATGTACAAGTAAACTGTATAATCCTATTCCTTATTCTCAGAACTGTACAAGCTACTGTTTTCATTGTTGTTTCTGCTTAAAATTTCTTGCGACAAATTTAATATGAATACACTTTCTTCACTGAAAGATATGCGGAACAACACAGTTCTAACAAAAACTATACATTATGTATATGACCACTGACTTCCCAAAAATCAGGCACCCGTGTTGCACACAATTGGAAAACTGTACGATGATTCAGAGTGGGGCAGAGGACATAGCAGTGCCTTAGCATGAACAGCCCTTCTGTGTTCCCCACATAACACACAAAGCCCTTTTGCGTTCCCCACATAACACACAATTGTATTTGTGGACAGATTACAAAAAGACCAATGGATAACTATAATGCTTACCAAAACTGACAAAATCACACTATTACTCAATGAATCAAAAAAGTATTTTCATTCATGGGTTGAAGGGTAAAGGAAACGATATGTCCACCTTGGTGACCCACTTGAGCACCCAACTGTCATAGCCACCTGCTGCAGCAGGCATGACACAGCGCTCAATGATAGACTTCCTCATGCAGGCCCTGTCTGTGGGCCACAGCCTAGGCCAAAATTTCATATTTCATGTTCACTGAAAAAAGGGGGGTTGTGGGGGGTTGGAAGGCAGATACAAAATAAGAGTGAAATACCAAGATTTCTGAATTTTTCAGTTTATGAACATTGTGTAGAGGGATAAAAGTTGCTTGGAGGCAGGGGCATTGAGTTTTAAAAACATTTCCAGAAATGTCAAGTTCAAATCATATTTGTGTATTTTTTGGATTGCAAGCACTGGATGTGGATACAGGCTTGAGGATCTATGCACAGCATTTTGTCTCTTGGCACAGTACTGGGACATATACCTTGTAATTGCTCGCTTAAGAAACATACATAAAATTATTTGTATGCACTAGCATTTTTCAGTGATATTTTTCTGACTTGCAAGTCCTTTGAGTTTGTTTCTAATTTGTAGGCCAGGTCTATGCATGTTTAAAATCAAATATTGTTTGTTTTTTTGTGACATATAATAATGCTTGCAAGCTGAAATTTTTTATTCCAGTCACTGGAGTTTTTCAAAGCTGCTTCAGAAATAACTGACTCAAGGATAATAAAATTTGCAGACTCAACATTTGGCCCTCACCCACATTCCAATTACATTTAATCAAAAAAGTGAGAAAATTCTTGAAGCAATCACGACTTCTGCCTTTTTTAACTCTGACAAACTCGTCGTCTGTCACATAAGCCCACCTAGCCAGCAGAAGGGGGTGGGTGCTCCACACTTTTATGCCCAAATTACCCGGATATAATTATTGTCATCTGCTATAATATTTATACTTAAATTTATTGTTAATGGGAAACATTTTTGGTGTATGCTGAACATAAATCTACGATAATAATAAAACTACAGGAGTTTGAGTGCCTGGCTGTAAATTCTGCATGGCACGAGCATAACGGTGGAGCAGAAGGATACGTGAGATGCAGCCCGCCACAGGCGGGCCATCGAGTGTATCCGTCCGCTCTACAGGTACGCGAAAGCCATGCAAAATTTACGGCCAGGTAATTGCAACAGTGTTGTTTTATTTTTGCCCTTGTATGTGTAGTCTAGAGTATTCTCCACCATTTCAAATAAAAAATGACAATATTGTGTTGAAACAGCAATCAATGAAAAATATAATAGCAGATGTTAAAATAACATCCCAGGTGCACGCACCTGAAAAATTGGTTGGGGTTTGGCCAGTAAGAAAGTAGGGCGTGCATGTGACTGTTCTACATGGGCATGTGGATCGGCAATAAATTTTACCCAGAGCAGAAGGACCTGTCCATGGTTACTCTGGACTACACACGCATGGGATAAAAAAGTTCCAGATCAGCCAATGTCCTTGCCAAGGAAAGCTACTGACTCAGCCTTATTCTTACCGGCAAAAGGTTGAAGGTTAAACCTTTCCCCCTTAAATTGAGACTAAGCCAACAACTTTCCCACCTGGTGCAAAACTGTTGACTTGCAGCAAGTTATATAATTGTTGATAAATCTCATCTTCAAGTTTCATTCACATAATTGTTTTCCACTACTGTTGAAATAAGTCAAAAACATTGGAGCAGCTGACATTTTTGACCAGCAGACCATTTTGGCCAGTAAGGGGGCAAAGGGTTAAACAACAGATATGCTGCCACAGTAAATGAGGTAAGCACAGTATCAAGTCATCTAGGGAGCAGGGGTCTCCCTGCCACCTCTCCTAAAACACTGCCACAGTAAGCGTGGTAAGACATTCAAGTCATCTGGTCAGGGGTGGTTTCCCAGCCACCTCCTCTGACATACTGCCACAGTAAGCATGTTATGACATTATCAAGTCATCTACCATGTCTACAGAGGCATGGTCTCTCTGCCACCTCTCCTGACAGTGTACACCAGGTTAAAACATACACTTATCATTTTGTGCGAATCAAGACCTCAAGGTCCAAATGCTGGACTGGTTGGATACCCAGGGACCTGGAGACCATACCACACCAAACGTGCATTGTGAAACTCTAACCCTTTCTGTCACAAGATACACAATTGTATTATTTACAAGTAAACTGCAACCCAACAGTTATTCACTGGCTGTCCCAGCTAGCCTGAATCAGGTCAGTATGACTGATGAAACATTTTTTTAGGCATACTCAGCAAGTAGAGAGCAAACTAGAAAAGATTTGCTTCACAGCAAATTTGTGTGCCTTCAAAAGTTGTAAATATGACTAGATGAACATTTTAAAGTCCAAATGACCTTGGCCCTTAAAGGTTACATGTAAGTTACAAAAATGTGTAGTGTTGCAATACCTACAATTTGAGTTCAACATGATGAAATTTGGATGGAAAGTGACCACGCTATGGCTAAATTAAACTTTAAAAAGTTCAATGACCTTGACCTTTGAAGGTTACATGTTTACAAATAACAAAGCTGTACAATGATGCAATATCTACAATTTGAGCCCAGCATGAACCAAGGCAACTGAAAATTAACCAAGTTATAGCTAGATGAAAATTTCAAAGGGCCAGATGACCTTGACCTTTGGAGGTCACATGGGTACTACAAAAATGTGCAGTGTCACAATATATACAATTTTAGCCCAACATGGTCAAAATGTATTAAAATTAACCGATTTATGGTTAGAAGAAAATTTCAAAGGTCCAAATGACCTTGACCTTTAGAGGTCACATGTAAATTACAGAAATGAACTTTGACATGACCGTGTGACCCTGCCATGATCTAAAATTGGAAGATATTCAAGATTTAAAATTCCAAATACTCATAATTTGCATGATCTTCAACATATTTTCTCCTCTACATTAAAAAGCACAAATTAATGTACATGTATACCTATAATCATGCCAAGTTTGAAGTTTCTGAGTGTAACAGTGTTCGAGAAAACTGACAAACAAAATTTGGAAAGAAAGAAACAGAAAGAAAGAAAGAAATCTAGGAAAAACAGAATGTCTGTGTTAGCACACAGACATAACAAGTGCGCACAATATGTGGCTGTTAGGAGTTCAGTTGAAGCATCATGTGATGCCCTCAATTCTGCATTGCAGGTTCCTCATGTGAACTGCCTTGAAATGGGTCCAAAAAATCTGGATGGACAGAACAAAAACATAAATATGCCTAAAGCATGCACAAAAAGTACATCAGACCCACATGTAATGTCAAACTTGTTCAGGTCCAATATAAACAAGTTGTTCAAGTGCACATAACATGTGACACCACACCTCATCATGTGAACAAAAATGTGCAGTTTTTATAGGAAGTGAATGGTATGCCTGGTGAATCCGTTCAACACAAAATATGTTAAAATATTCCTAATTTGTTTCTCCAATTAACATATCCAGTATTTTAAAGTGCATTTGTGAATGTTTCCCTGTTAAAAGTTTGAATTTTACACTGCAATAGTCAACTGCTGTGTCAAATTGAAAAGGTGTCAATCTTAATGGTGTGTGACTGGGAGATTCCTTGGAAAATTACACGAAAACCAAGAAAATGACCATTCTGCCTATAAGTGATCAATCATTCAGCAACTTTTGGAATCTCCAAAGTGGGAGTCTGCTGGTCAATACAGGAGTTGGCAGGCAGGCATCTAACACAACTACTGCTGTGGCCTGTGTTATTGGAGTACTGTCTAGCCACTACACTACTGCACAATCACACTACTGCTGAACATGTCACACAACTGATGCACCTATATGTATCACAAAAGTTCTGCATCAGTCACACTACCATTGCACCTGTCGCGCAAGCCTGGTGCTCTGCCCACATATACAGGGATAAATAATAGAATGATGGGTAAATAAGAAGGAGACAAGCAGAGATGTTTTTGAATATGAATTATTAAGCAAATTTGTATGGGAAGCTGTGCAGAAAGATAAATTTAGATCAAATGTAATGATCTGAGGATGCTGGGATGGACACAAGATTTTTACATAATACTATAGGCGGCGCCACCAACATTGATGTTGACAAAGATTTTCATACACTTTATAACTTCTAAATGTTATATGGGCCTAACTCAAAAATTAGCTGGGTGCAGAGCATTCAGGAGATGACCCCTACGTTCAATCTGGCCATTTGACCTCAGAATAAAAAATTGTTAGTGTTCAAAATATGCACCTCACATCCAGCTTTCCATACATGGTCTGTTTGTCAGAGATGCTACTCACACAGATTTTACCTTAAATGTGATCAAAATTACCTGAAACATATGTACCCCCTCTTTTTTTTCATCAAATTTGAGCTGCTCTGACAAAACTGAGGGGATTTTTTTAAGTTCAAGAAAAGGAAAATTACCCGAATTCAGGTAAAATCCTGAAAAGTGGCCTCTTTGCTTTGTTCAAATTGGGTCATAGCTTTTGAAGTTATTGAAGAAAAAACAATAAATTTGGACAAGCACCAAACTCCACAACTACTGGGTCATGGTGGCCCAAAAAGTAGGTCACAAAGTACAGTTTTATGTACAGTAAAACCTCCCTATATCGAACACCCTTGGGACCGGAAAAAAGTGTTCGGTCTAGTGAGATGTTCGGTATAGGGAGGTATGCTCACATTGGAAGTATATATTTGGGACCGAGAAATGGTGTTCAGTATAGAGAGGTGTTCGGTATACTGAGGTGTTCGGTTAGAGAGGGTTTTACTGTACAATATAATTAAGTGCAATTCTGATTTGCAGGCTCAATTCTCTATGCCATTGATGTCCCTGCATTGGACATGGTCTATATATTCTATAAATTTGGCAACACTAATCCGTTCCAGATAGAGAATTCCATATCTTTAAAAAACACATTTCAGCTCATAATTTCTGTCCACCTAAAGGTGGCCCCACTAGTATCATTAGCAACTTAGACATTGACCTTCCCAACAATCCTACCAAATTCCCTGAAGATCTGCGATAAATCAAAGATGCTGGAGTGTTCACAAGATTTTCATATTTTAACCCATATATTGCATAATGTTGTAGGTGGCACCACCAACATTGAAATGGATCTAGATTTTCATACACGCTATAAGTCCTGAAAGTTATATTGGGCTAACTTACAAACTGTAGATGGCATCGCGCTAATGAACAAAAGTTTCCAAATGGATGGACAGACATGAGGGGTTGCATTATACGCTTTGTAACCATAGGTCAGCAGAGCTCAAAAATAATGAAAATCCTATACTATTCCTGATCATTGTACATTATGAGGGCTACAGATGCATGTACACTTTGAGGAATATAAACACCCCGCCTTAAATAATGAGAAATCTGTAAACATGCCCTTTTTTCCCCATCAATACCTGCCCACTTATGCAGGATCAGCGATGTTTTCTTGTTCAATATTTCAGCACTTTTGCATCAGATAAATGGTAGGAGGGCATTTAAAGACTATGATAAGGTACTTTAAAATACACCTTCACTTATATTCATAGATATACATGTACATGCATCTTATTCTTATATCTGGAAATAACAGCCAGATCTTCCATGTGTTAAGTTTTTTTTTAAAAAAGCTACTTGGTTGTTTTTTTTAAGCCTACTTCCTGGCCTGGCTGCTGTAGTCCTCTGATACGTTTATAGTGTCCTGTGTATGGGACTGTTGCCATGACAACAGGCACCAGCTTCAAACTGCAAGTATCTGCACAAATGGACACAGAGGTATATCCCCCCTGAAAATGTTTCTTGTGACAGACAGCACATAACTCTTGTGCCACTACACATGCTAGAGTCAATTTCTCTGTTAAATTTAGCTGTACTTAAGACCATCTGTATGACTTATTTGTTTAGTAGTAGAAGCTGCAGTATAGATGGTCTTGAATAGCAGGTACTATGGTCATTGGTCCATGTGAGTTTTGTCAATATGCTGTCAGTGGGTAGAATGTGAAACCTCTGCTCTCCTGCATTGGGGTCTATCTCACCATCCTGAGGACTTGCATGCCTACATGTTCATTATACATGACTCGCATGTACTCCAGGTCACCATCTAGACATGCATTGTTTGTTTTCATGATTTACACTTTACATTAACCATATTCCTGATGTTCTTGAGTGGAGCCACACATAATGAACAACAGACAACATACTTCACATTTGTATTCCAATTTAACCACTTTGAAAATAACTACAATTTTTGAAGACTTATATATTTGATTAGGGATGTTCTCAGAACACATGTAAAGAGACAGACCTGAGTTAATTTCCACAGTTATTTTTGCTGTATACTGGGCTAGCACTTGAAAGTTACATAAGTCACTATGGCTACAACAAATGAGAGGTTTACACCAAATTTGGGTTTGATAAACCAACACTGGGACAAAGTGTTTTGATATATTTCTTTCAATAAGCTGTACCCATGAGTTACGTACATGTATTGAAACTTTCAAATCAAACTGCTAAACGGTAATCTTTCTTCAGCCAAAACTGACTGAAACAAAGTAATTATCTGTAGCCACATTCAACTTTTTTGGTATACTTAATTGACAGGTGGACATGCCAGCACCAGCCAAAGGGGCATATCATGTACATGTATACATGTACCCGGGCATTGCTCAGGACAGCCAGTCATGCCAGGAATCTGAGGATACTTTAGCCCCCTTTGCCATCAAATCAATTTGAACTCTTCTAGTTTGAAAGATCAAAGTGTAAATTGCTTTTGGCTTTACCTGTATCCATGTAACTTGCTGTCGAGTTTAAAAAGACCCCCTTGTCTTATAAGCAAGAGAAATGGTTATAATGTATGGTGTACTACATATATAATGTGAAGACTTCCCTGACAAGCCCTTGCTGTCTCTTCTGGGTGAAGGCTCCCTATCACTAACACGTTAAGAGACCTCAAAATCGATTCACTCCTGTGTTACATTTTAGACCTGTGCACATGGTGTAATGGGATGAATGTTTGGGGTGATTTAGATGTGTCCTTTCATTTTTCTCATTATAAAGGTACAGTTTTTAAAAACTGAATTTCAGAGTCCATCTCCAATACCCCCCCCCCCAAAAAAAAGACAAGAAAGAAAAGAAAAGAAAAAATACCAGCAACTGCACTGACTAATAGCAACATTAAAGACCAGCACAGTCAACTATTCAACTGCACCCAATTTAACAAGGATGTTTTCAAAAAAAAGCCAAGTTTCCTTTTATTTCCCAGACATCTATTCTTCAATATGTACAGGTAGGCAATTCTCCGATCTGCCAATGCATCATAAGTCACTTATCAGCTGCCTATTGTTGTTATGCTAATGAGTGGGCTGTATGAAAACATGTTCCATGTTGTATATGCCTATATAAAAATTGGGCATTTTAATCTTCTCAACAAATAACTCTAAAGGCAGCATCATTATGCCAAATTCTGCCACTGAATAAAACTTGGACAAATTTTGACGATCATAACTTGGGATTTTAGAGCTGGTTTTCAGCTTACCAGGGCTGTCCAACTGGAGCATTGTAGCAAAATTTTGCTACAATGCTCTTCAAAATTGCTACAGATTTTCTCAAAAATAAGTGCTTCTTATGTAAAAAAGTGGAAAAAATGCTACAAGGAAAGAAAATTTTGCTACAGATGTTTTCAGCTGGACAGCACTGCTCCCATTAGCATACATTGAATGGGTATCCACAGATGTTCACAGGTAAATTCACTGAGCAATGCTGGTGTGTAAACTAAAATTCCCGGATGTGTGGATCCAAGAATGTGGTGGAAAAGTTTCAAGTTTTCGATAAAAAGTACAGGCCCTTATGTTTTACATGGATTGCAAAGGTCAAGCCTAGATTAATCACTTTTCACGGTACAGATGGTAGCATATACTTCCTACCTTATTGTGACATGGAGGAAAAACCATTGTGCACAGTTAGAGTGGTAGGAACTATGTCCACTTGCTCTCTGGGCCAAGAATCGAACCCAGATCATGGAGGTCAAAGGCAAACCTGCTGCCACTCAGCCAATCAGGCACTCAAAGTTCTCAATTCTACTTTGTAGCAACTCCTCTATGGTAATTAATAAATAAAATATCAACTCTTCAAACATCAAACATGGACATATCTGTCAACCAGATCAAGTCTCTCCACCTTCACCCTCCCTACCCCCCCCCCCCCCAACCCCAGAAAGTCATTTGCTAGGATTCTCTTCTTCTCTTCTTGCTTGCTTAGGAATTTTCAATTGAAATTTGTACTTTTTAGGACAATGCCATGGACCCTCTATGAAAATCCATCACCTCATTTTGTCTTATTCTCCATTACATGTACAGTAACTTTCCTTCACAAGACCAAACTATCTACAAGCATCCCTAGGCCTATTTCTTGTTGGGGATGTAGACAGGTACATGTAAATTGAAAACATTACACAAACTGCTGGATCCAACCTCTTCAGCGGGAAAAAGTGTACGGAAAACATAACTGAACTACATGTACAAGAAATTTGTTCACAACCCTACCTTCAGAAGGCCATGAAAGGATGAAAAAGTACGCACCTGAGTCATGTTCATGCAGATCCTGTCCTCGCTTGCGGTTTCGTCGCTGTGTTGCAATACCTGGCTCAAGGTAACCGTCCTCCGACTCTCCTGGACCTTGTAAATGTAATACCTGAAGTGGTACGGTGCCACTTCCGGACATTCTGATGACCAAATGGTCTCCTTCACAGGTGTTGTATGTATTACTTCCCTCTCATCTCTTCATGCCTGTAACAGTAATTGACACGTTTATCACAGAAAGGAAACAAGAAGAAAGGAGTTGACAGCACAGCAGGTATCACTCAAACACGCACACTGAACACATTAGGTGCACAGTTGTCACACAGTGATTTACCTCTTCATCAAATATGTGGTAGGGAGGGCCAGACATACATTCTACATGTACATTCTCCAGTGTCCTCACTACATTACATCTACGTCAGTCACTACACGCTGGCTGTCGTGTGTATTGTAACTGCTGTCATGCACATCTCCATTTGATCTCCGTCCACCTGAGCTTAGACATCACGGAAGTGGTTGTCGGTCATACATGTTGGTCATGCAGTCTGTGTTTTATGTGGGCTTGTGACAGATACTACAACAAATAATCTAAACCAAGGAGCAGGAAGAATGGAGAAACATACATCTGGATGTGACATTCATTTCCAAATTTTTCAAAGCAATTTGATTAAACTTTCAAAAATTTTCATTACAAATATGTGTATTTGCCACTAAAATCAGACTCCAAAAAGTTTGTTTTAACTCTAAAATTTACATGATTTAAGATACTTATTTAACAAAAATGAATTAAAAATCCTAGGTACACTTATCCCAGTTATGGCACATTTGAGCCTCTAAATCGTTTTTACTTAAATGATTATTAAACTCCATTTCACAACCCATTACCCATGGACAAAGGCAAGAGTGGAAAGTGAAACCTGTCTTGCAATATTGACCAGCCATCATATACATGTAGGTGTTACATGGGCCTCTTAAAACACAGAGTTGTGCATAATAACTTTAGTAACCATCATGATATTAAGGCGGTGTGTCATGAGATCTGGAGATACGATCTCTAAAGATCCCTTAGCTTGAATCACTAAGTTTATTTCAGCAGTTCCTTACAACAGGTGTGACTGTACTAGCTTGCTGGAGGCCCCAGGGCGGTGTAGTACACATAGCTGTGGGGTAAATGTTGCTTGCCATACAGTGTATACCCTAATCAACACAATCATCCTAACTGTGGATACAGCCCTTCAGGCAGTTCACCACTCCAACAAAATGACAGCCCCATTAGGAACACAGACAGGCATTTCAATTATTCTATTAGCTGCAACAGTGAAACTAAATGTGGAGTGGCCAGTACCAGTAACTACAGCTTGATACAAACTTTCATCCCTTGTACATTTTTATTCATATTAATAATAATCCTATTTCTGAATTAAGTGTAATACCAACGAAATGGCTGTGTGGGCTGTTAGTATCCGGCCCTTACTGACGAGTCTTGTCACATTCATGTACCACCTAGCCTGTCCTTTTTTTAAGTGAACACAATAGTGGGATGTTTCAGGAGGGACAATGAAACAAATGCAAGGCTAGAATAAAAAGTACATGAGATGACTCATGAAATCCTCACCTGTCTAACTGTTAAACCGGTAATCTGCAAAAATAATCTGATCTACATTTTCTTTCACTGCCCCCTACATGTACTGTCAAATACAGGTAACCACAGTAATGTAAAAATGATTACAGAACATTTGGCAGTTGGTAACAGTGATTTTTGGTTTTTCAATTTTTTCCAGCAGCTCACTCCATCCCCACACAAGAGGCCATCCTACCTACACACATACGCCACCTTTCTATGCAGCAAGCCGGTATTTTCATTATTTCCTGCCAAAGAAAGACCACCTTGTGATATAGCCAGTGGTGCATTAGGCAAGGCTATAAGTAGAGCGCTGTACATTGAAACTTGTCTTCAAAGACTACACCCTATGGATCTCAAATTATTCCCCCCTCCCCCTCCATAAATAACATAAAATTTAGCAAGAAAGTATCCCAAGGGTGAATGCGATTTTTCACGGGAGGGACCACCGTGTATATACTGGTCTACCGAGCCATGTGTACTTTTGTGGCTAACCAGTATAGCTTGTGTGCAGCACTTCCTTGTGATCACTTGCCAGTGTCTACATTTAATCATGATGTTGGCAACATTCTGATCAAAACAGGATTCAGAAAATTTAATCTTGCCACTTTAGAACAAGTATCAGTACATGTGCTCTGTAAACTTGGGTGTAAATTTATTCGTCATTTTTACATACATGTGTCAAACTGTAAGAGATGAAACAAGGTGAGTTTGAAATCTCATGACCGTTTTTCTCAATTAGTCACTTTGACCTCTGATGAACCCTCCCTCAATTGTGTTCAAGGACTGAATCAGCAATTTTCATGCACCAGGTGCTGGGAGCTACATCAGCTCAAAGCACCCTGACATCAACTCTCAAGAACTCTCCCAGAAAACCTCTTGACCTGAGGTAACGTGTCTTAAAACTAGATATCTCCAATTGCAAAACAACTGGAAGAGGAAGCCTTCCCCACCCTCAATATTAATGTCTTCATGTTCAGATCTGTATGCCATTTAATGCTATTTTCGTTCTGAAATGCAACTATTTGTCGCATAGAAGTTACCTGTTCTGACTGGAAGAACCACTGAACCTCGCGATGACTCAGTCATTGCCATTTCAATGCAAGTTAATTTGCTCCCAGTGAACACAATAGCAGATTAATATTCTTTGTACACCACCCTGTCAGTCATGTACCCGCAGCAGAGCCCATCATTACGATGCGGGTCAACAGCTTTCCTCAGCATGCTTTGGGTGCATTGTGCCCACAGTGTGCCAAGGAAAGGTGTTGACCAAGTCAAAACTTGGCTCCAAAAAACTGGTAAAAACAACCCTCTGAAGCATGTTACACTTAAAGAATATTTAAGAATGTGAAACAACAGAAAATAAGTCAATGAATGACTGAATGAATATAGCAAATATACTTAAATTTGGAAGGGAAAACTTGGGTCAGTGCAGAAAAGAAAGCTTGGTTTGGAAAGGAAACAAAATTTATGGTCAGCCAAGCTATGATAAACTAGTAATATAATGATAATACCCCAACAATAAAAGGGGAAATGGCATCCCTATTCTAAACATGCATAATATATGGTTCATATAGCTCAGGTGTGGTGTGGCACTTGAGTGCCTCCTCTGACATGTCTAATATCATATTCAACATGAATGAAAAACAAAATTGTCACAGAAGACACCCATCTTCGGGCCCCCACAGTCACAGCAGAATTCCCACATGACACCAAACATCATGACATTTAGATGTTATGTTATCTTGTTACAAGATCACGAGGATACTAATTAATACTTTTACATGGTCCTGTCTGTGAACCCTAACATTAGGGCCATGCAATTTCTGCTTTAATCCAATTTTGAGCAGAATGTGCCTATTTTCAAACCAAGAAAATTCCACACTTTGACAAAATTACCATGCAAAGCCGAATTAACAAATAAAAAAAACAAAAAAAAAACAACTTTTTATCACATAAATTTATGTTATAATGCTGATAATAGGATAAAGAAGAACCTGTCAAACATGAAAGCAGACTGTTCAAGCTTCAAAAGCAGAGCTTACATGGCCCTATAAATTGTATCAAGGATGTTAAAATGAGGGTGCAGGAAACAGTAGTCCTGATCTGGAAAAAAACACCCGAAAGACATCCTGGTCTTTGACAAAGGGTACAAATCCTTGCCTTAGTCATGTCAGTATCAGACAACCTTGTGTCTGCTTCAAATTTCAAGTAGAAACAAACATGCCAGGCAACTAAAACTAGGCGGGGGGAGCACCAGCAGTAGCTCTCAACAGACCACTGTATTAACAGAAACGTGTGTATTGACCACAATCATGGCTAGTCTTAGTTCAGGCAATACATACCTCAACCATACGGGATCCCAGTCTGGCTGTCAAGGACCAGCACACAAGCTACTTGTATGCAAATGGGGACAAGAAACTGTCTGAAACCTTCGCCCCAAACCCCATAAATTTTACAGTCCTCAGCTTAACACACAATCTTCAATTCAGTATTTCCACTGTTGCATGGAAAAGACAAGCTCTTCACATATCCAGATTGCCTGGGAGACCCCTTCATTTTTCACTTTCTCAACAGAATAAGCAAAAATATTGACTGGTATAAATTTGATCCACATTCCAAATAGCGTTCACACTGACTTAACATGCGTCAGCGGAAGAAACAACGCAGTGCCAAGTGTGCACGGGTCAGTATGTCCACATAGATGTATCAACACAGACCAACTGTACATTACACACAACAAACTTGTACGTACCATCACCAATACGCTGCATTGGCCCATGTGGGTATCTTTTAATTCGTGTGAATGATGTTTCAAAGGTATGACACAACAAGTACATGCAGTAGGAACACTCGACTCTGGTCGCTGGGCCTGTACTTCCAAGTATAGTGTTGAACTCATGCATGAATATGAATGTCTGCATTCACTTGCACAGGTCCATATACATGTACAATGCACTGTGGAACCCCCCAGGCAGGTAGCGTGTAAGTGTTGACATGTGACACTCACTGACCTCATTCCTTTTCATTTCATATCATGTACATGTACTTTCTTTACTTCAATAACATGGTCCTTCACATACAAATTTTATGACTTTATGATTAGTACAGTAGTTTGAGAGACCACTCCCAGGGCAGGTGTGAAAGTGGTCACATAAAAGCAGGTGGTCTGTCATTGGAGGTAAAACATGGAAAAGAGACTTTGGCACTTAGTCTCTAGAAAGACAAACATACCGTATATGCATACCGGGCCACTTACAATCGTGTACCTCCCCACCCCCACCCCCCACCCCTGTTTTTCCCCAAGCACTGCACATTACTCTTTTTAAAGTTCTTTGCCATATTGGTACAAAACGTTTACCAATAAAACTTCACACGCAAAAAGAGCCACTTCAAGGTCATAAATTCTTTCACAGCATTCAACATTATAAATGTGATAAATATGATGGATATTAGGACTGGGACAATTCATTGATCCATTGAGCACTCTGTTGCACATCCTCTTGATTTGAACAGGAAAAGCGTATCAAAATACATATATATCACAATGGAAATTTTTTAACAATAACACAAAATTTCAAAACATTTAACATGTCATCAAATGAAATTGATGGAAATCTTAAATGTATATATATATGCATCTGCATAAATTTGATATACATATATATTATATGCTGATTCAAAATAACATAGTGCCAACAACATGTATGTGAAATATCATGCTGCAAGGTTTATTGTACATGTAGGCATGTGGCACAGTATCTATTATTGTCATCCCCAGTAAAACTGACAAGTGAACTGTATACATAAATAGTTCCTGTCTTGAGAGGCCACCTCAAAGACAGGCCCAAAAGGGGCCTCAAGACAGGTGGCCTCTCATTATAGGTCCAATAACATGGCAAAGATAGCAGCAAGAATCTGTCAAAAGTGGTCTTTCAGGTCAGGTGGCCTCTTATTAGAGTGGCCTCTCAAGACAGGGACCACTCTATGTATCATATCATGAGATGTTCAGTGTATTATCACAGCCCTGATGACCATGATGAGTATATTGCCTGGGCAGGCCCTCGTTTGCCTGAGCTCACTCAGATAGGATTACAACAACCTGCATATCACCAGCTAGTAATGTAATACAATTACCCTGATTACCTAAATAGCATTGATATCCAGATAAGCGTATAGGCCTAATACATAATACAGTGTACATGTACCTTTTCCTCTTACAGTGTGGTGTGCTGAATGGTTTGCCAGCTTTGCTCAGAAAGCACTCTATTGAAAAGTCCCTTCAAAACAGTTTTGTGCATATTTCAGTAAGAAGCAAAATATGCCAAAGAGACATTTGCACGATGTGGTTTGTTTCGACATTAACCCACTCAGATCCAAATCGACAATGTTTTTGTAGAATGAAACATTTTACATTACACTGTACATAAATCTGTATGCATGCATGGACAGTGACTCAATGTGACACAGGAACAACAGCTCTGAAGATTTAGCATCTATAGCAGTGCTCACAAGTTTCTCATTCAACCAGCCCTCCCCTCATTAGTCTGTAAATTACAACAAATCTGGCACAAATTTTTACTTATTAAATTATCACCATCAAAGTGGGGGTTTTTTTTGGATTTGCCCAAAAATCAAAGCCACTACTGCAAGTCCAGTTTCAAATATACACACTCTCCAATGAACTTGAAATCCACCAGCCTAGCAAATACACCACCTGTCAAAATATTAGCTAAGAAAGAAAATTTCATATCATTGTACACTACACACCTTTTTTAAACAAACATCAAATGTTACAAGATGCAAGTTTGATCAAGTACCAGTACATTACTACCAAAGACAAACTTTTCACCCACTTTAAGAGCACGGCACCGGCACAAAAAAAAAAAAAGAAACTTCTCATTTGGTATTTCCTCATGACGATCAGCAATTTCTGCTGTGATCGAATTGCTCATGAAAGTTTGGGTTCTTACATAAGACCTACTGCCTCTGAGACCTTATGACTACCCATTTCCAACTCTGATAAATGTTAGTCCCCTGTATTGCATACTGTGACCTTTGGATGCTAAAGTGTCAACAAAGTCCCCTGATAAAAAGCTTGTGTTTTGTTTTGTAACGTTAAGGATCTTTTAACATGTGGATTAATAGAGGGCACCTATTTCTAAATTCTATAATAGTTTATAACATGGAGCCTTTTCGTTGTGTTTCAACCACCGGGACTGTACAAAAGAGTTGGATAGACCTACCTCCTTAAGCATGGTACAAAGAGGTCAATAAGTCACTACATTTTGGCCAAGAAGATTAAACATTTGCTTTCTACTGATTTGCTGCAATAGGGGAGATCATAGTTTGTAATTTTATACATGTGCACTTGGTCAAATACATGACTTCAATACACAAAATCCCTGTGGGCTGGAGGTGTGTATTCCCTGATAATTAAAATTTATATTACTATTTCAACTATACACAAAAATTTACCACAAGTTTGGTGTTTCTAAATGCAGAAGTTTCAAGTTAAAAGTGCAATTTACAATGAACCAACCCTCCTCCTTACAGCATGTACTGGGTTCTATACTGAACAACCCACCTCAACCTTGACCTCACTTGTTCTCGAAATAATATGTATTTTGCCAAATTTCACAGACAGGGACATAACTTTTTTTCCCTCTAAAGAAGTTTCTAGTTTCTGATTACACAAAATGAAAAGTTTGTGAACTATTCAAATGATACTTTACTGTTTGATGGTTTTTTGTCTATATTTTTGTCTAAACTTTGATTTTTTTTTTAAATCAAGACCTGACAGTAGGGACTTCCTGACTGCCCATACATAAATGTTGGATGATACAAACAAAAATTTTGTGGCGAATAGAAGCACTAGTACTGAACTTGTTCATATTTTGCTACACACTGCTCCATGAACAGAAGATGGAAAATCTCTGGACAGGGTAAAGCCTTGTTGTTATAATTTTTTTGAATTAAAGTGTGATGATTTTCCACAAATTGTTTACATTTATAAAAGTATTTCCTGTTATAATGTACCTGAATACTTTAACCTCAAAAAAAAAAAAAAAAAAAAAAAGAGAAATGAAAAGAAAGTTAATTCCATTTGTTTCTTGACTTGTGTTTCTCACTCTGATTCTGGTTAAGTTACTCTGCCATACATGTCTGCAGGGCTGTAATATTATTTTACTCACCATTTGGGTGGTGTAAGGCAGAAGGGGGAGGTGAAGTACAGTTACAAGGAGCAATGCTGGACCCATCCAGTGTCAAATAGGTCAAGGTTATTTGACAATAAATCTTTGAATGTATTTAGTTTTGGCTGGGGTACAGCTATATACATGTATGTACAACCACTGATGATATTTTGTCTCAACTTACACGTACTGTCTAAGGCCAGAATGAGGATACATTTCTGTACTTGTAACGATGATGATAATCTTTTCGTACTAGTAGTTGATGGAACACATGGGTAGCATGAATATTTGCGACAGCCTTGATGTACTATTGGTTGACAGGACTTACGGTTGTGGGGGTGGGAGGAATAGACATTCAGTGTCAGGTTATATGCTCTGGATCAGCAGGATGGCTGATCTAATGCTAATAATCCGACAATGGGCAGAGTACATTACAATAATTTATTTTAAAAGCAAATGTGGCAGACTAAAACCTGATGCCCCATAGAATTCACTCTTGTATATTATGAACCACAGAACCAGCCATTTATAAATAAGTGAAAAAATGAAGTCTCTGCAGAACTGGGTCTGGTTTGAGCTACTGAAACAAGGGGCTTCTGATTGGCTGTCATAACTGCTGCAATATGACTGTGCACACTTCAAAGAATTGGCATAATAATATATTTGCTAATTGGAGTCTGCCAACAATATCCTAGCTAAATTTATGAGAAAGAACAAGTTTCTTGCAGGGCAACTTCTGTGTAAGCCTAAACTGATCCTGAATTAAATAAATGTACATACCTTTCAATCTACTACTGTTGGCCAGGAGTCAATGTTCAAGTTTGACTCTGTACATGTAAGTTCCATAAAAAATGGATAGTTTCTTTTCACAAACGAAAAAAAATATGAAACAAATCATTACTGTATATTGTGCAGCAATGGAGTACTAAGGCTATGAGGGGTGGGGGTAGGGTGCACGATATATTTCCGTAAGATGATATCATAATTTTTGTGGCCTCCCCACAATGCTAACATAGGAAACCGTAGCCGCTCTTCTGTATCAAGGTGTCTGCATTTTGGGCAATCATCCCCTCTCCATTTCACAAGTCAAGTGACCCCCCCCCCCCATACTTCTTGTTCACTTCATCTTTGCTTTGGATATGTACACACAACACCACAGACTGATCTATGACTCAGAAACTTTCACTAAAAACATTTTAACAAGATTCACATCCAGACTTAAAACTTCTTTTCTTTTTCTTCTTCTTTTTGCTGACCAGTCTGATTGGACATGTGTATAGAAACTTTAACAAAAAGTTGGTGTGGATCAGAGGAGAAACAAGACGCATGAAGAAGTGAAATGATGGCAATGAAAATTTATTACTGCATCAATGGTTCCAACTTCCACTCTATCACATTATATTCATATACAGTATGTATTTATATACCCCAACAGGCATTGAAATTAAGCCTTAAGGGGGTATCTTGTTGCCCCACACACCTTAAAATTTGTTGTCCAGGGCAACTTAAGATGATTCCCCGGTTGTCTGAGGGACAACTTTTTATTTTCAACTTAATCAATAAGGTGTTTTATAACATCAAATTTATACACAAGAACAGGAATCACAAATGATCTGGTGGCATTTATAAATACATTTTACAGAATTACATAAGTTCATGCAGCATACATATCAACTTAAATGACTGATAGGAGAGGTCACAATCAACTATTATCTGTGTATTCAGCTGAATATACAACAGAGTACACAAAAAGAAGACCTGTATCATCCTCTTGAAGGTATCAAAGAAGATGTTTACCTTCTAAAATATAGTAACAGCAATATGATCTCGTGGGTTGGGTTGGGTATCATTACTAATTTCTGTATCACAATACTATACAATACATCATTGTGCTGTGTCTACATACACCAGCAATGAATTGATGATGTACACTGTGAAATGTGTTTTATTGGCTGTTCATCTCTATACAGGGGTGATTTTCTTAAATTTCTTCATATAAAATTGATAAGTTATGGTAAAACTGGAAGTATTTTTATCATATCGTGAAACTTGGCTAGACAAGGAACATATCAAGAGATGGTTCAGTACAGGATAAGTATCGCAGTGTATTGATATATTGTCCCAACGTAGTTATAGATACGCATAGATTTAAGTCATTTCATATGCTTTTATAATTATATAAATGAAGTATTAAATTTCAAGTTGCTCTTTGCAAATTCCAAAATGGAAATTTTCAAATTTTTGTTAAGTCATTGGGTCTACATGCAATGATTTGGAACATAATTAGCCCATAGCTTATGCACTTTTTAACCCTTTTTTTTTTTTTTTTTAAATTTTGACTTGGATGCACACAACCTCTCATCAATTAATATTTTTTTTCCAATGCAGCTAGGTAAATCAATAGCACAGGCACACTGCTCCTTGTGGATTAACCAAGTGCTGTGCGACTCTGTGAGTCGGTATACAATTATTTGATGAATTACGTATATCCGAGAAAAACGGGGATGGGGGGGTTGCAAAAAAGTAAACTTTACCCCTGTCTGAATCCACCCCCATCCCCGAAGTTCTGTCTCTGGTCAAAAACAGAGCGACTTCCCCTGTTGGGCTTTCCCCAACGTTACTGTAGGCTGTAATCCACCAAAACAATAATTATTATTGTGTATTCAAGTGTGAAGACACGGTATTTTCATGTGCAGACTAACAGCTGGTTCCGGGAAGAATTCTAAAGGACGGCATCAAAACATAAAGAGGTCCATGATCAAAACTACCCCCACTGTGCGTCGTGACTTGAAATGTTCAGAACGGTCGGCTACTGTGCAGCTACTATACTATAGTGTTTCTTTAGTTTCTTAACCAAGACTTCTGCTTGGATTTGGTTTGAATGGGTACTTGCGCAACTTTGTTCACAACACAAAAACAAAAAAATGGGACGTTTCCACCCAGAAAGCTGAATCACGGCTTGGGCCTTTGGGGGAAGTTAATTTTATTTTTTTCTCCGTTTCAGTTTCGTGACAAAAACCGACACAATGTCATTTATTAATTCACAGGCATCTTTGAATTTCTCACCTGAAAGAACACATGAACTTCAAGAAATCCTCTCCGTGTCTGTCTTATCCTTTGCGTCCTAATCCTTTAGCACCACATCCGTACCTCCTGTCACCATGTGCTCACTTGTTACGCATGTCGGCATTCCATTGCTGCCGAAGGTCACCATTGAATGTTTATACAACACTGCCTTACTTGCAGAAGAAGCTCTGAGCTTGCAAACTTCCGTTCCTAATCCTATTTTTGGTTAACCCTAGTCACGTGGCCAGTGGCGGGGCTCCACAAAGTACGGGAGCGTTAATTGTTCACGCCCGCACCACCAGACCCCAGTAGATGTGTTTTGCCTCAGACAAACTGTGCACTTTTACAAGATAATACATTATCATTCATAATTATGCTCCACTTAAAAAAATAAATTAAAGCCCATATTATTATTATTATTATTATTATTATTATTATTATTATTATTATTATTATTATTATTATTATTATTATTATTATTATTATTATTATTATTACTACTACTTTGGTAAAGTTATACATGTACATGTGCATGCAAACTTCACAATAATGACCAGTTTATTTCCAAAGTGCAATAGACTGTATCGAAATTGTACAATTTGAATTAAAAGGTAATAGTTTTGGACTGTGTAATGAATGAATGAATGAAACTTTATTAACTGCACCACAGACTTCCAACTGTAGTAATTTGTTAACACGCGATACATACGTACAAAAGTTACAAAACCGGATCATACAGTACAAAGCGTACATATCACACATATCAAACACACACTTACAAAATCATGAAAAAAAACCCAACAACAATTAACCAATACTAAAAACTTATATCTATATATATGTAGCTATGTTACATGACATTGTCACTATTGAATTTTAAATCTTTAAAATAAGTTAAAGGGATCCTCTTTTCTTAAGAATATTCACAAAATATGTTTCTACTATTTTAATTTTTTCTTGTATCATCCAAATTCATGAGAAATATCAATTTTTCTTAATCGTCAAGTGTGGTAATTGTAGGGAAAATATCGGCTATCTCATTAAATAAAACAGTCTTTCAGAATCATATGTTTTGCAGTGTAACATTACATGTATTTCATCTTTAACTTTATTACAAATTTCACAAACTGTTTCTTCCAAAAGTGTTTTTTTGTGGTCTCCTTTATCTCCCCGTTTCAATTTTTAGGTTATGTTCACTGATTCTAAATCTTGTTATATTTTTCTTCATGGGCCGATCTTTGAAGAAGAAGGTATTTTCAATTTCAAATTTTCTTTTAAATTTCGTATAGTTTCGTAATTTTTTATCGGCGCCTGAATTGATATCCATCTCTGTCTGCCACTGGTTTATGAAATGTTTTCTAATGTAATGTATAAAGCTGCTAAGAGATTTATTATTGGTTAAATTTAAAGGCTATACGCCCAGCAAATACAACAAAGGTAGAAATTACAATTTCCGCAGTTCACAATAATACACGCCTTCTCTTGCTGAAACGCTATGTATCCACTCCTATACAACTGATACAAGCAAATTTCTTGTTGTATTTCATTTTTTTCACTCACAAGATAGAAAACCCACTACCTAAAATTTTCACTCTATCATGTCAACGCCATCATGTTACCATCATATTTGAACAGCATTACAAAAAATGTAAAACATTAATTAAATGATTGTGTGCAGTTCCCTTGTGTTCGCTGGCATTTGTATCTCATTCAATGTTATAACTGCAATCGTCCATTGAATATGTTGCACTTTTACGTCCGTAAAATAGAGATGGCACTTCATTAGTGCACACTGGAATGAAACGGGACTTTGTGGTGAATCTGTGATGGCTCATAAAAAGCATTTTGGCACAAACCGACCTGTGGTTATAAAGGTCCGCGACTGCAGTAATATAACATTATTTATTTAATCAAAATAGTGTGCCAATTGCAATACGCCAATACACCGATGACACTCGTTAGTCCCCATTTTTTTTGTTTTTTTTGTTTTTTTTTTTTTGTTTTTTTTTTGGGGGGGGGGGGAGGAGAAGGCCGCTTTCTTGTTTTGTCCACAAGAATAGGATCACAGCATGGTGCAATGTTGATTTTGCAAAGCGAAAATATTGTATAAAAGTGCACCTTGAAATACCATAGTAACGCAGTAACGTCATCCCTTTGACATCTATCATCCAAACTCCAAATAAAGCTTGAAAATGTCATAAACATTGAAAATGACCGAAGAATATAGTTTTATTTTAAATAGTTGTATAGTGTATCAAAATCAGCAACTGCGACATAAATCTCGTGACGAGCATAACATAATTCCCATGGACGCTACTCATCTTGCATCCAAATATAGTTTTTAAAAATCATAAAAAGAAAAAGAAAATCGTCAAAAATCGGTTGTGCTTCATCATAAGGTTCATCTCTGATAAATGAATCTGTTGTCTTGTTGAGATCATCCCGGTAACGCCGTCCTCTTTGGTTCCACTCTCCCGCCCTCCAATTAAAAAGCTGTAAACATTATTAAAATTAAAAAAAAAATGATCAGATGATCGCTGTTTTCGATATGCACCTGGTCTGTTCTGCTGAGGTATATCTCTAAGAAAATTGGGTGCAACAAAAGTCAATACTTTTTTTTTCAGATGTCGCGGTAATGTCGTCGGGATGAACAGGGCGGAGGCATCAGCTAGGGAACTATAACACTTCGGCACTTTATGTACCGAGGATAGAAAATGGAAAATGCAGCATATACTGCCTTTTACAATGAAGCAAGTACACTACGGAGAAAAAGTGAGAAGACTACTAGCGATATGTATACCAGGGGCATTTTGGAGAAGAGAAGTACGAAAATAGTCTTGGTTTTGCGATGCAGAGTGTTCAAGATACTTTTTTTGGATGGTGATAGAAATGATGTGCGGAGTGACTGTGACTTAACTATCTGGCTAACTTTGTTAAAAGAGCATAGTGACTTTGTTTAAATCCTCTCGGTGGTGGGAGGTGGGGGTCATGCGTGTTGGTTCTCTTTTGAGATGTAGGTTTTGAAGCAGAGAGCTCTCCACTTAATTCGTTGATGGCACAAAACACTAAAAATAAAGACACTGTCAAATGGAATTTTAACGCAGACTTTTTAGGAGGCATTATGTTCAAAATATTAAAAGTAAAACTTCAGTTCCCAGCCTGAAATTAATATGTATGTATGTATGTATGTATGTATGTATGTATGTATGTATGTATGTATGTATGTATGTATGTATGTATGATCATCAACTTCTTCTTCACAACCATATCATAATAGATGAATCAAAAGCCCCTTCAATTTGTTTTTAAGCACACTTCAACTCTCTGGTCTTTTAATAAATATATTTCAAATTATATTGTTGTGTTCGATGGCCAAACCAGACTCCCTAGTTCTTTTCAAGAATGTTGTACCATTTACCTGAAATTCCATCCCTATTATATGTATGATTACTTAAACTAACTTGGACAGAAGCCATGTTTACATTCCCTGTAACACACCAGAATACACTATTGATGTGCATTATTAAATCATGACATCAAGAGAAAAAAGGTATAGTATATGATCAGTCAAACTATAGTATGGTTTTCCAATGTCATTCCAGTGCACCAGAGTCATATGGGACAATGAACTTGGTTTTGCTTGCAAGTGTTGCAGACCATTGGTGACTCGCAAAGCGGCGATATTCATTGTAATTTCAGGTTTATAAACGGATCCGCAAGCCGGGCAAAGGATCACATGAGATAATAAGGTCTGAATCAGGCCCATCTTGACATGATTTAAGCAAAATCCTCTTTTTCGACCTGAGGGGCCAATGTAAGGAAAGCTGCCATCTGGTGACAATATGGTGAACTAATTTAAAACGACGCGTTGCAGTTCCAGTGCTGTGAAAACCAGAAGTCGAAAATAAAGCCAAACCATCATTCGATTTCGTAAGTGTCATATGATGTGATAGATAGATAGATAGATAGATAGATAGATAGATAGATAGATAGATAAATAGATAGATGGATGGATGGGTGGGTGGGTGGGTAGGTAGGTAGGTAGGTAGGTAGGTAGGTAGGTAGGTAGGTAGGTCGAAAGGTAGACCGGCGGACAATCGATCAATCACTCTTAATTCTTTAAATTGGCTAATTAATGCATGGTTGCAGGCAGATAATGCAGCTGAAAGATTTCTTTTCCTTTTTTCTTTTGCTAGACATACGCTGCAAGATTTGTAGAGGCAAAACTCGACCCTAAACTGTTAGATTTTAATTTGACAAATTTTAGCCACTACAAAGAAAACCTTACACACACACACACACACGCACACACACACACACACACACACACACACACACACACGTGTGTGTGTGTGTGATAAAACCTCGTAACATCCTTTTTCACTTATCAGATGGACATTCTCCACGGAAGTACAGGCGCTCTCTGTCTATTTGAGGTACTTGCTTTAATAAACTACCTTCTTCGTTAAAAGATGCACAAATTTAAGTTCTTCCTCTCTCTCTCTCTCTCTCTCTCTCTCTCTCTCTCTCTCTCTCTCTTTCTTTCTTTCTTTCTTTCTTTCTTTCTTTCTTTCTTTCTTTCTTTCTTTCTTTGTGTCGACTCGAGGTCGGAAACTGCGCAGACTAGAAACTTCAAATGTAGCATGGTTATAGCACTTACAGTGAAGTTTTCATATAGCTATCCGTTTGAAAGTTAGGCAAATTCTGGCCAACACACAAAATTGAAGTGTTGAATAATGACGAATACCTTCAAAACCTCTATAGATAGAGTGCCACGCCAACTCCAATTTGTATATTTGTGCTGTGGGCGCACCCAATAAGCAGTGTTTTCCAAGTGTTAAATTTTTATTTTTTATCTAAGTGTTGAATAATGATGAATAATTTCAAAATCATTACAGCCGGATGTGCCATTTCAACTTCTATTTACATGTTTGTGCTGTAGGCGCATCTTATGAATAGTGACTGATAACGTCAGATTTTAATGTATGCAAATTTTGGTCAATACAAAAAATTGCTTTGAATGATAAATGTATTCCTAAATACTATAGAGATAGGTCCCATTTAAACGTCATTTTGTGTGTGTGCTATGGATGCGTCCAATGGACAATGACTGAAAACTACCAGAACTTAATTTTTGCAAATTGTGGTTAGTACACAAAGGTCGAATACTGACGAAAATCTTCAAAACTAATGTAGATAGGGGAGTCATTCCAACTTCAATTCATATGTTTGTACTATGGGCACATGCAATGAACAAAAACTGAGAAACTGTCAGATTCTAATTTGTGCAAATTTCGACCAATATGCAAAATTGAAGTGTTAAATAATGATGAACATGTTAAAAACTAGCCTTGATTGAGGTGGCATACCGGCTTCAAATTATATATTTGTGCTTTGGGCGCCTGAAAAACCGTCAGACTATATTTTGTGCAAATTTCTTCCAAAACACAAAATTGAAGTGTTGAATATGAATATGTTTAAAGCTATCATGGAAGGAGACGCCATTCCAACTTGAATACACGTGTGAGATATGCGTGAATGAATGAATGAATGACTTTATGAATGACTTTATTACTGCACCATAAATACAATAAATGGTAATCTGTAGCTCAATACACTAAACAATACCGCAACAGTACAATACAACACAGTACATAACAACAATCCCTGATACGTATGCCTTAGGGGCAGCTCCCCCTCCCCCCCCCCAAAAAAAACCCAGCTCAAAGTATCGTAGGTTTTAAATGACTTCAGAGTACTATAGTGTACCCCTGATTTTCACTGTTTCCGATATTAATTTTGTAAATTGCCATATAATTTCAATTTCGTCACATTTCATAAGTTTCATGAATTTGTTTTCGGACGATAAATGGTCAAAATCTACGATAAATTTACTCAGAGTATCAAATAATCTATTTCTGGCTTCTCTAAACGTTTGGCAATTTACAACGTAACGAATTTCATCTTCGACTTCCAAACACGAATCACAAATTCTCTCATCAATGGGAACCTTAGCTGGCCTTCTATGTCTACCTTTTTCAATGTTCAAATTATGTGCGCTTATTCGTAATCTGGGCAAGTTTTATCTTTCGTTTAAATTCTGTAATACAATTAGGTACTTTTCTATTTTGAAATCTGATTTAAATTTCGAATAGGTTCTCAACTTTTTATCTGGATAGGCTTGTTTAAGGAATTCATTCTGCCATTGAAGTATAAATTTCTCTTTTAATAATGTCTCTATCAAATTGTGTGAAAATTCCCGGTATTCATCACCGTCATTGTTCCAAATATCATTACAGCTAATTAACGACATTGTAGTTTTGATATTGTTCAACAGGTCGAGTTATTCGATGCCAGCAATTCAACATTACATTTGTAAGCATTAGCATCGTATAAAATTTGACGTGAATCAGAATTTCTTATGCGGTGCCAGTTCTTACAAACACTTTTCATTATTTTAAACGAATATGGATATGCTCCGTGCATTTAATGAACAGTGTTATGCTAGTTAAACTAATACACGAGATTTCAGTGTTGAATGTCTATACGACTATTATAGGAAAACTGCAAGATTTCAATTTGTACAAATTTCGGCCAAAACACAAAATGAAAGTGTTGAATATGAATATGTTTAAAGCTATTATAGACAAAGATGTCATTCCAACTTTAATTCACATACTATTATGTGGGCTATGCGTGCATTCCATTAGCAGTGTTACGCTAGTTAAGCCAATACGCAATATATATCATCATGTCGAATATGTATACTACTATTATAGATAGGGGTTCAATTCAAATTAAAATCTATTTCTTTGCCCTATATGTAGACATATTCATTACTGTTATTAAAATGTGCAAAATTTTCAGACAGACAGACATATTTCCTCACTAGCAAACTTTTGTTTTCTGGTTTGACGAATGCTTCTCCAGGCAAGAGTTTATTCAGCGTACTCGGCCTTCTGGAAGCTCAGCTGAGCTTTGCAAGAGTGCTACAGGTAGTCAATGGAATTTCGACTACTTAAAATGCAGAACTCAAATCTGATAAATGTAGCGGAAACTGAGGTACATTGGTATTTGGACCTGTATAT
Organism: Hermodice carunculata; assembly: GCA_964020975.1. Classification (NCBI taxonomy): domain Eukaryota; kingdom Metazoa; phylum Annelida; class Polychaeta; order Eunicida; family Amphinomidae; genus Hermodice; species Hermodice carunculata. The sequence continues at coordinate 92,829,418 of OZ026615.1, read as the reverse complement.
CAATTCTGGTTAACACTGTCTCAGATGTCCGGTTCTATGATAAGCCGTTTTAAGCATCTAATCTATAGTTATATATACATGTATGCAAATAATTAAATACATTATGTATACGTAAAAAATACACATATGCGTAATTTTTTACACATGTGTAATTGTGCAAAACAATTTCACGTGTGTGAAAAGATTCACAAATTTATGATATATATTTATACATAGGTTAGTTTTACATATAAGTGTAAAATATTTTTTTATACATCTGTGCCAAAGATTAACAAACGTGTAAACGAATTATACATCTATGTGTTATAGTTTCACACATGTGGAAAGAAGTAGCACATATGTGAAACACTTTCACACATGTGTAACTACTTTTAAACATATGTGTATATCTTTTACAAATAGGCACAAACTACGCGTATGTGTTAAAGAATTACTCACTTGTGTAAATCTATTCAAATATCTAAGAACGTTTATTTTCCAGGAGTTTGATGTTAGGCCTAGAATTATTAGCTGGTTCACATAGGTCAGCGGTGACAGGAGGACACCCCATAGTGACAGTGCTTTTTGGCTGATAGGGGTGGGAGACTACATTACATTGTTTCCTCATTCATCTGTTTATTCTTGTCTTATGATGCATGGGGTCAGTGCTGATCGATCTCGTAGTTTGTGGTACGCTGCCTTAGGTTGCACTTCGTGTGTAGTTCTCTTGCCTGGCTCCATGGCAGCCGTGACTGGGGTAGGTATTGTGACATTTGGTCCCCAGAGGGCGCACTTTTCCATTTTAACGTACCTGAACGTGACCTTGTGTAAAAGGATTTACGCATATGAGAAAAAGATTTACGCAGTATGTAAAAAACATTTACACACGTATGCTAAAACGGCTGGCCACACAGTTTAGTAAAATTACGAATAGCTTATGTGAGTTGTGTCCGACATAAAATATTTCGTCAATCTGTAAGATCTGTATAGGCCCATGTGGACTGTACATTATTTGAAGCATTTTATTGACCGCCTGCAACACCACAGCAGAAGTCACAATTAGCAATTGTATGTGTATTTGGTCGAATACACAAACCAGTACACAAGGTTCTTGCAGGCTAGATGTGTGCATTCCTGTTGGATTCGATATTTAAGTGAGATTTGTTTAAACGTATTTCATTTCAAGGAAAAAAGGCAAATGCTATAAAAAAATCCGTTAAAAAAAAAAAAAAAAAATGCAAAGTACAAATATAATAGCTGATGGTACATACCATAGGACACAGCGTAAACGCCGAAATTACAACACATGTATGTAGATAGTTAACGCCACTAGATGTCACACCTAGTGGTCGAAGCGATAAGTACTATATGCTTCGACAGTGATTAAGATGGATGTGTAAAGAGGACACTCGAAGATATAGTGATGATAATTTTCAGTGGGTGCTCCACTAGCATAAGTATGGGAGTCAACAATACCAATTTTACGCATGTCATGATTCAACTGACTGTATCCATCTGATTCTTGAACATGTTGAATGCAGAATTTTTATTTGTCCGCTTCCAATATAGTATAAAGCTTTAACCTTCGGTTTATTTTTTTTATCTAAGTTACGTTTAAAGGTGACCAAATCCTCTGAATTACGAACTGAAATTGGTAGCATATTCCACTGAATGCGTGGTAGGTGTGAAAGAATTACTGTACATACTAGTTCGTGTGTCAACCAGGCTCGGTCTTGCATTATAGATTTAAAGATCCAAAGAATTAAAGATTTTATTTCCACAATTATATACATTTCTGGTTGACACATGCAATGGGATTAAGCTATGAAGATAATCGGGAATTAGTCCAATGATTATTTTGTGAAACAACATTAGTCCATGTTAATCTCGACCTTTGTCCAAATTAAGTCTCCGTCCCGTCTCGCTTTCGACTGGTACGACATGTTGCCCCGGTTACTGCTCCGGTTGCAATCAGTTGAATACTCTCAAGCAATGGTGCATCTGCCTGAGCACATCAACTCCAGACTACATCGCCAACTAGTATTGGTTTACAATATGTAAATTATATAATTTCCAACGAACGCTTATTGAGTTTATATTGCATTAATTTCACTACACTAGTTAAATTCCTGGCATTGCCACAAAAGTTGGACCACGTACGATAGTTACGAACTGAGCATGAGAAGATATTTTTGTTCTGGTGTACCTTCTAAATTGCAGAAAGAAACAATTTGCGGGTTTTGTACTTGAAACTTCTTATTGATTGGTATCGATCTGGCTTTACTCTTATTGAAGGTAACTAGCCATTGATGAGACCAGTTTTCAATAGAGTTTAGATAACTATTTATAGCATTGTCAGAACTGACAGGCTGTTTGATCGTGATGAATAAAGTGATATCATCGGCACAATAACATACAATTATTTGGTTAATTTTGCAGCGCAGTTGTGATAATTGACATAAATGTTTTCACCATACACAACAATTTACCACGAGAAAGCTGGTGCTTCTAAACGCAGATCTTTTCAACTTATTCAAGTGCAAATTATAATGGAAAGTATTGCATTGATATTCGTAAGGCATGTTTTGTCGCATGTTGATGTGACGACTGAGTTACTTTTTAACGGCGAGAAGTCAATCTAATGGATGATAAAGACACTGTGCAACTATGCATCTCTTCAAGAAATACAGTCTGCATGCAAATAATGGATCATATCGCGACCTTTTATGTTTGAATAAGTTGGGTTTTTTGTGTATCGGTCTTTGTTCGCATGTGAGATATTTTACCATGCTAGTTCTTGGTGGCAGTGAACTGTCTTAGCCTACACATAGATAGTCGGATCAACTATCTATGGCCTACATCAGTGTACATGAAGACTCCCGTTCATCTTGTTGAGAACTATTACATGATTGAATCATGTCTCGTAGTAACAGCACGATTTCTATTTATTTGATGCACAACTGACTGTAAAAATGGGAAAGATACAGAGAAAGAACATTTGGTCTTCAAGTTTGTCCTAATAATAAAATGATAATGATAATAATAATGATAATAATGAGGATGATGATGATGATGATGATGATGATAATAATAATAAGATAAATCAATAAAATAAGAAAGAAAAAAAAGAAAAAAGAAAACCAATGTACACTCAACAAGATGAACGGAAGTCTTCATGGATGGTGCTTTTCAATTGAACAATTGACGGTAGATTAGTCAGTCAATTTTGTTTCAAAACGTCAGTGATTCCGTCAAGTGCAATAAAACACCGAATTGTAACAATCAATGTCAAATCACGTACCAACAAGTGTTTTTCTTGACGGAACTGAGCATAGTTTGCACGTGTGGATTTGGCCATAGTGGCTCCTGGTGGCTCTTCATTGTGACCAGCTTAGCGAAGGTTTACTCAGGCTGCTTTTTTCTGTCTTGTCTTTGGAACATTGGGTGGACAATACAGTACTGAAATATCACAATATATTTTAACTTTTTCATTACCAATTTTGACAAGAGCGGACATGGTTTGAATAGACATAAAGATACTAGATTAATATTCTTGGTAATTCGACCTTTCATTCAAGTACCAGCACGCCTACAGTGACCACAAGACAGCAGGTACCATATGAATGGTCCAGGTCCACGACCTGCCTCGGGCTTTGCACCCCAAGCGCCGTGGAAAGCTGTTGACTCATTCAAAACTTGGCACTGAAAGAGTTAAGTAGAACTTCACGGTGACCCGATGGCCTTTTGTAAGCGTATGGAGATCCAATCCGATGGTAGTAAAGACAGTTTTAATTCTTGCAAAAAATAATTTTCACTCCTTTCGTCAGAGTACCTTAAATAATTTGAATTGCCTTTAAATGACAGATTTGTGTCTTTGTTGTCAAATCAACGGTTCTTGGTGGCAGTGAACTCCTCTTACCCACAAAAAGACACGTGGTCCTTTCATTGGGAACAGATATTTTCTAATGACCGGGTATTTTTGACATATAAAATATGATTCAGTGTAGAAACGGAACAATGAACAGAAACATACACGACGATAAGAACGTACTTGTAAAATCTTTGAACCTTTATGCTCATTAAAGATAATGTGTGGCCTTGCTTGCGTTTAAAATGAAAAAGAGAAGTTGCATGGAAGTCCACTTTCTGCGCATAGAAATTTTAGGGTTGTCATTTTTAGGGACACATGACAACAATCAAATACATGGGCTCTGACTATTATAGAAAGGATATACTGTCTGCTTCAATTATGACATTGTTACATTGTTACTCAGTGAAGATATCTCTACAAACCCAGGACCAGCCAGGAACCCATGCAATGTTTGTTGCAAGCCAGTTGCCAGAACCCATAGAGCCATTCTATGTAATGACTGTCATCTGCTGCGTCATATCAAATGTGGGAATGTGTCACAAGAACTTTACTTATATCTAGAGCAGAAAGGACATGATTTTGACTGGCGCTGTCCCATGTGCATCTTTGCTGAGCTTCCTTTCTTGGATGTTTCACATATTAGCCTGGGTGAGGCTTGTGATTTGGACTCAAACACTGATGCAGAAACGAACAAAAATCTGATTCTTTGCTTTCGCTTTGCACATCTAAATATTAACAGCATTAGGTAAAAATTCGGTGATATTTATAACCTGTTCTGTGATAATTTGGTGGATTGCCTTGTTATTAGTGAAACTAAGCTTGATGGATCCTTTCCGAATCGTCAGTTCTTTGTGCCCAATTACAGTACGTATAGACGGGATCGAAACGGTCATGGTGGTAGCCTTTTAATTTATATTAGGTCTGATATATTCCCTCACGTCGACTTGATAGTCATGAGTCACATACTGTTGAAAATATCTCCATTGAGCTTACTTTGAAAAATATACAGTGGTCGCTGGTTGCCTTTTACAGGCCATTCTCACAGTCCAAAAAAGTCTTTACACATGGTACTTCTATTCTTATTGATAAAGCTTACATCCGTAGTGACAACACTTGTAGTTGGTGACTGAAACTATAACATGACGTATGAAACACCACTACATACTTTGTGTGTTACTTTTGATCTTACAAAGTTGATCAAGTAGCCAACCTGTGTTAAAGAAGCTAAAGGCACTTTAATTGATCTATTTCTCACAAATAAACCATCACTTTTTCAGGATTCTGGCTCCTTTGACTGCGGTTTGAGCGATTTCCACCATTTTGTACATACTTCAACTAGACAACAGATATCTGGAAGGAAACCTAAATACATATCTTTAAGATCATACAAACAGTTTGATGAAGCAATAATTTTGGATGAACTAAATAGGCTTCCCTTCCAGGTGTCTAAGGTTTTTGATGATGTTGATGATTCCTACTGGGCTTTCACATATCTATTCAAAGAGGTTATTAATGAACATGCTCCTTTAAAGAGCAAAAGGTCAGGACACAACAAGCTCCATTTGTAGATGATGAACTGCGAAAAAACATCTTGAAAAAAAGGATGTACAGAAATACCTATTTAAACGCAAAAAGGTTTCAAAACCTCTTAAATGGGAAGGTTATAGAAAGCAAAGAAACAAATGCACCAGCCTACGTCAGAAAGCCATCAAGAGATACTTCCATGAACACTGTACGTAATGGCAAGCCATCTAAGAGTTAATTTTGGCCTACTATTAAGCCATTTTAATCAATAAGGGCTACAAAGCTCATGGGAATATTATCTTAAGTGATGGTTCAACACCTGTTTCAGATTCAGAACAAATCTGTAATTTTTTTCAACGACTATCATGTAAACATTGCATAAGACATAGGCAGAAATACGAACAGTCACGTACCCATTGATGACATGGATACATATACTGATAATCCCAGTGTCCGAGTAATCTATGAACAATGTAATGTGCCTTCTGGCAGATTCACTTTTCGGAAAGGTGAAAACGATGAGGTTGTCAAACAAACTTCATATGATTAACACTAAGAAAGTCAGTGGCTATGATAACATTCCACCCAAATTAGTTAAACTCTCTGCTGATATCCTAGCTCCCCCTCTGACCGTGATAATTAATAAAGGAATTGACTCCTCTACTTTTCCACATGCAATGAAGCTTGCAGAAGTTTCATCAGCCTACAAAAAGAAAGATCGTCTGCTTAAAGAGAATCACAGACCTATATGTTGTTTGCCATGCTTTTCAAAGATTTTTGAAAGCATAATCAGTGATCAGCTTGTTGATTTCTTTAATCTAGTCTTCTCACCTTTTCTGTCTGCTTTTCGCAAAGGTTTCAGCTGCAACGGCCTACTGATTGAAATTACTGAAGATTAGAGAAAGGAACTTGATAATGACAAGTATGTGGGGGTAATTCTAATGGATTTGTCTCGGGCCTTTGATTGCATCCTCCATGATCTTGCCCTCTCCGAACTTAAAGCCTATGGTTTACAAGAAGAAGCCCTTAAACACACGAGTAGTTACTTTGAATAACAGGAAACAAAGAGTTACAATTGTTGATAAGCACATCAACTGGCTTAGTGTCTTAAAAGGCGTGCCCCGGCTCAATTCTTGGGCCGCTCCTTTTTAACATTTTTTTTAATGATATGTACTACAGGATAAACGATTGCTGCCTGTAAAATCATGCAAATGACAACACTTTATCCTCTAGTCATCACGACCCTGAAAGTCTTCAACATAAATCTGAAATTAAAGCTTCCGAATCTATAGACTGGTTTTTCAGAAAATGAAATGATCACAAATTCTGAAAAATCCAAGCGCTGGTTCTATGCCCTAATAGAAGGGAGACTTGTAATATAAATTTTGGAGTTAAGAATGAGGTCATTAGTACCGAGGATCATGTGAAACTCCTCGGTATAAATATAGATAACAAGCTCAAATATGACATTCATATTGCTGAGCTTTGCAAGAAAGCTGCTAGACAGCTAAATGTCCTGAAGAGACTAAGAAATTATTTAGATTATAAATGTAAGTTACTGATCTTCAGGTCTTTCATTTTATCTTATTTCAATTACTGCCCTCTTGTCTGGCACTTTTGTGGGGCTACTCTGACAACAAAAATGAAAAAAATCTAGGAACGTGGCCTACGTTTTGTTTACGATGATCACAAAAGTGATTATCATTCACTTTTGAAAAAGACAAATTTGTTCACCTTGTCAATTGGTAGACTCTGATTACTTTCCATTGAAGTCTACAAAGCTCTGAGGGACTACAGCCCAAATTATTTACAAGACATTTTTTCACAATATAGGTCAAATAAAGTTTCCCGCTCATCTGAGTTTTTGAACCATCCTACATATAACCAAGGCGTCAAAATTTGGAACCAGGTCCCTGTTAGCATAAAAGATGCTGTAACTTTGACATAATTTAAAAAAAAACAACAAAAAAAAAAAAAAAACAACTGATTGCCACCTGGACCTTTGACGAGTCGTGCACTTGCGCAGTATGTAATACAACCTTCAACTCCAAATACACAGTTTAGCGAGATGCTTGACTGTCTGATATGTGATCATTTGTAAATATGTGGTGCTACTTTTTCAATTGTGTATAAATGCTGCCATTTCTAGCTATAAGCATTTGTCCAAAATTACTTTATATATGCATTTCGTCGGTTTTAATAGCCCTGTGGCTAATGTTTCTCTTTGTACACGTGCCGACTTTAAATAAAGCTTTGTCTTGTGTCTTGTGTCTTGTGTCAGGAGCAAAGGACAGTAAAATTGTCTAAGCTTTCAGATGGCTTTTATTGCCAGAATCACGCGTAGAATACCCTGTGTATCTCAATCCCAGAATCAAATGTAGAGTACCGTGTGTATCTCATTGACAGGAGCACATGCAGAATACCATGTTTATCTCTTAACTGAACAACAGCATAATTAAGATGTCAGAATAGGTTTGTTACAAGGACATCTAATCAGACAACACGACTTCTTATTGTAACATACTCTGTCACAGTTTTTCACAATGTGGGAATCACTTTTCTCCCTCTTCTTTTTGGTGAAAAATCATATGTATACAATGCCAAGCGAGATTCAAGTTCGTTTGCTCGCACGTTCCACAGTAGTTAATGTTACATGGCAGATTGGCAGATCCATAGCCTATATTTTAGCGATGAAACTGCGATGTCTACTCACGAACTGTAGTATGACAAGTGGTTCTGCTGAAATTAGGGATTGCCAGAAGGAAGGGGCACAAATTGTTTTGAAAAATTCAGTTCTATATGATATATATATATATATATATATATATATATCATATAGAACTGAATTTGTGCTGTGGATACTGCTCTTCCCCCGAGGAAAGAGTCCAGTGTCCCGTGAGGGCCCTTTGCTGGTACCTGTCACGCACGGACGGACTCAGAGGACAGAGATCAGCCCTCCTTCTACCACAAAGTAACCCGGGTATGGAGCAACTTTGCCGAAACACAAATTTCTTCGTGGATTAGGCAGACGATCCTTAAGGCACGAAAACAAGAAAAAAAGCTAAAAACGCCATTTTTCTTTTCGACTTTTGTTATCGTTGTTTTCGCATTTCCGGTATTCTTGTTAGCTTCTTTTCTTGTTTTCGTCTTATTTCTTGTTTTTTGCTTGCGACTTTTCTTCATTTCTAGATTTCGTCTTCCACTTTTCTAGATTTCACATTCAAGATTTCTTGTATTCTGGTTTCCGCGTTTCTACTTTTCGAGTATTCTACTTTTTGCGTTTCTAGTTTTCTTGTTTTCTTGTTTTCTAGTTTTCTCATCCGAGTTCTTGTGTTTTCGCGTGCTAGTTTTCTCGTTTTCGCTTCATAGTATTCTTTTGTTTTCTACTTGTAGCGCCATTTTCTCTGAGAGATTTTTTTGATTTCACTAATATAACACCATACATAGTCGAGGCTCGGCAATGCGTAGTCGAGCAATAGTCGGAGCTCGAAAACGCGTAACCGAGCCAACCATATTCGTGTTACTCGGTCATGGAACCAAGGACGCTGCCACAAAAGACTGTGTGTAAACGGCGATTCATTTCGCATAAACAAACTGCAAATATGCACTTTTCAAACACCATTGTCAGTATTACTAGTATTAGCACCTGCCGCAACAGCCATATCGTCAGCAGCAGTTTACCTATATAGCCTACACGCATTTAACAGCTCTAAATTAACCATTTATTTAAAGCCACATAGAGAGACCGAAACAAAAGGATAAACAACTATAACACGTATATATTACCCATTATCAATATGCCTATAGACATTTATATAATAATATAACCTTGACTTTATTGGCTGCTGTGCAACAATATGCAAGGCAGGAAGCCAGTTAATTCGATGGAGAGAATACAACCTTCTTGATATCAAGAAGCAGACTGCTTGATACGAAGTGATTTCTAGATATAGAAGCACTGCCTCCCTCATAGATATCTAAAAATCTGTTTCAGACATAATTAAAGTGACCGAATTAGAAATATATAATTTTCGTTTTAAATATCTATGAATGGTTATATATATATATATATATATATATATATATATATATATATATATATATATATATATATATATATATATATATATATATATATATATATGCAAGGTATATTGATGACATTGCTTGTGTAAGTGTGCAAAATGTTAATGAAATTGCCAAAGAAGTTTACCCAAAAGATATCCCTCTGGAACTTGAAGGTAACAATTCAGATGACTTCAGAGATGTGTTCCTGGATTTGGATATTCGAGTCTCAAATGACAGGTTTGGCATTTAAGCCTGTCACAAAAATGATGAGTTTAACTTTGAAGTAGTCAGTTATCCTTTCCCTGACAGTAATATTTCAGAAACTGTTGGATATAATACATTTTTATCACAAATTTTGAGATTTGGTCGTATTTGTTTTAAATTTTAGGACTTGGCACCCAGAACCAAATTTATTTACAGCAAACTTGAGTCAAGAGGATTCAAGCATGTATTTCTGATCAAATACTTCTACAAATTTTGCTGTAAATATCCAGAGATAGTTAGAAAAAAATTTGTTTCAATAATTTTAAAGATTTGAGACTTTCACGTTTTGCTACTTAATTTTACCTTTTGGCATTATTATGTTTTAACATTCACCTTTCTGACATTTTAGGCCAACATGTAAGTGTACATTTAATCAGTGTAAAAAAATATTCAATTCGGCTGTCTCAGGGCCGGGGTTCAGTCCCAGGTTGTCCTGAGCACTTGGCCAGTAATTGGCAATATTTACTCAATTGTCATAAACTTGAGTCATTCTTTTGAAATATTAACTACAGGGCCGGGAATCAGTCATAGGCTGTCCCAAGCACTTAGCCAGAAATTGGCAGGGTTTACTCAATTATTACAAATTTGATTCATTCTTTTGAAACATAAACTAAGAATATACAACTAAATAGAACTTGATTTCTTGGATACTTTCATAGCGAGGAGTAGGTGCCAGCATGAAGGTAATCACTGGGACTGATTATATAACCCCAGTTTGTTTCGACCTCAGTTATACACTGGCAAGTGGTTGGACTACTGTGTCCTATTCAGCTAGAAAGGGTTTTTTAGTTTTAAACATATTTATTTCACACTGGATAGCCCGATAGTACACAAATCGACTAATCGAGGGGTTCTCCAGACACGGAGACACACAATGTATATACAAGACACACAGAACAATACAAGATACTGAAAAGCTATGCAGGTCACAATACATAGACTAGGGCTCCGAGAAGCAAATTAAGTAACATGTGTATACATTAAATGTATGAGTATATATATAACTATCCAAATATAAATGTGATGAATATACATATATGTTCATACTGAGTAAATTCACACTTGTGTCCCAGATTACCTACGCCGCAGGTGGCGGGCTGAAGTATCTGTATGAGAGATAATTGTCTATCCATCTAAGGAGAGCTTCCGACAACCCTAGTTGACGCAGTTTGAAGAGGAGGCCTACGTGCCATACTTTGTCAAAAGCTTTAGATATGTCCAAGAAGACCATCCTAGCCTCTTTGGAGTTTTCGAGGCCGCTGTGTATATTGTGAAAAATACTAACCAGTTGGTTGATAGTTGAGTCGTTGGCTTTAAATCCAGAGTTCTTGTCAGTCAGGAGATTGTTAGCCATAAGGTATTCATACAGATAATTAAAGACAAGTCTTTCAAAAACCTTTGAAACGTTACACAGCAATGAAATAGGTCGATAATTACTTTTAATTTGTTTGTTCGATTTTTTAAAAACGGGACAAATGTTGGAGCGCTTCCATGAGTCCGGAAATTGTGAAACGTTCAGAGAAAAGTTGAAAATTTTAGCCAGTGGTTTGCTGATGGGTTCAGCAGTGTTTTTGAGCAGAATGTTACCTATGTTATCAGAGCCTGATGCAGAGCTTAGTCTCAATGAGGATATGACTTTCCTCACACTTTCTTCGCTAATCATAAAATCAGCCATGCGTGCCTCAGTGCGATATGTGAGGTCAGGCAGGGGTGGAGCGTCAACATCGACAAAAGTAGTGCACTGACTGGCAAAGTAAGTATTAAAAACTTCACACTTTTCGGTTATACTAGAGACAATTTTACCTTCCTCAATAATGGGAGGTATATCTTCATATATTTTAGAACCAAGTATTGATTTAGACAAGCTCCACCATTGTTTCAAATACTCCATATGCAATGTCCCAGGGAGCAGAGGATAGAGTAGTATTAAGGCCTTGAAAATCAGCTTTTTTGAAATTCCATACACCTCTCTTAAAGGATCGATCTCTATGGTAGGATAAAGAGAAGGTACAGAATATAACCGAATGATCAGAATTTGCAATAGGTGTTAAAATTCCGCTATCTAGAACCAGCCCTGGTGAGTCTGTAATTAAAAGGTCCAAAAGGTTTGCTGAATATTCATTAGTTCTGGTAGGTTCCTCTATTAACTGGAAGAGATTAAATTGTGTTACAAGGTTGTAAAGAGACAGACCAAGCTTGCTTTCAGAGTGACTGGAGGTCCACTCGGCACACCTGTCGTTGAAATCATCAGTGATTATCAATAAATGGGGGTTACTTTCTAATGCAGATGAAACAGAGTTAGCCGGGGACTCAAGAAACGCATTACGAATATCTGCTGGTTGACCAGGTGGGCGATAGTAGTTTCCGATTAAGACAGATCCGCGTTGGGTCGAGATTTCCACCCAGATGCATTCGCAATGTGAACATTCGAGATCAAGTCGCCTCAGACAAGGCAAGCTGGAGTGAATATAAGTTAGGAGACCGCCTCCTCTACCTGTCTGACGGTCTCTTCTAAAGGGGGGCTGGAAGTTATCAATATGTAAGAGTTGGTCAGGAAAACGCTCATCCAACCACGTTTCTGAGATTGTGATGATATTAATATTTTCAGTCTGAGCTAAAAGGAGTATTTCGTCCAGTTTGCCATCGCTTTTTATACAGCGGACATTACAGTGGCATACTTTTAACTGTTTGGCAATAAAGATGTCATCGGGTCCTGGGTTGGGGTGTACATCGATGGCTAAGGCAAAAAGTTTGAACAACACATGTATAACATGTCTTGAACTCATATATCCACTAAGAATGGCATTTTCAGCGAATATTATTAAGATAAAGTAGGAAAATGTAATTTGACTGCTTACTGAGGGGCAGACAAAATAAATTAAATGGGCTGATTTCGAGTTAATATGAGACATAAAGAGGCCAATGGCCACTCTATATTGTTCAATAGTACAACCCATTATAACCTATAATAAACTAAAAATGTTGAAGAACCGGCCTGTACGATCCAAATATTGTTAGAGTACATTAAGAACCTCAATATTTTGACCACGAGAAGCCCGTACGTGCAAGGCCAAGTTAACACAAGTTGTCTATAACACCATACAACATAAGTAGCATACTTAAGTCTCCTAGATAGAATCATATCAGGCTGCATAGTCATAACATAAAACACACATATACATGTATATGTACAAAGTAGCAAAATAACTGCAAAGGTAACAAAAAGAACACGAAGGTGAAAAAAGGATGAAAGGAACATGTGGAACAATACGAATAAATGGATAACCTGGATTTAGTTGTACAAGGAAAGAGCTGTACTAATACTATACAGATTTACACGGTATTTGGTAAAGAAAACCGGTACATGCAAGAAAAGTGATATTTTATGAGCTTAGGTCTAGAAAGACCAAATTACTTAATTTGTTATACTACTTGCTACAACCAGTACAATAATGATGTCAGATATAACAATTGGAGATGTAGCTATAGAACAACATAATCATGGGTCACGTCTATACACCTCATGGCAAAGCTACCTTGTAAATACATGTTGAATGAATAATCATAATAACATATAGTCATGCGAATAGTGTCGGTTAATTCGACATGTAGTGGCTAGGCAACTAAAGGAAATACGTACAACGTATCAAACACTTGAAAGCGATCGTGAAAATTAATTCAAATGGTGGAAAACCATGGAGCTATTCACGAAATAGTGCATCCATTGCAAGACATATGACATATAATTAGATCACATACTCATGCATATACACATATGGACGTAGTTCTGTCTGAAGTCAAGGGAATATATACCTTGACTGGAAACAAGCAAGAGGGATAATAAACAACTTAGATAGTCACGGGTTGTAAATAGGAAACAAGTAAATTAAAAAACAAGTGAACTGAACACAGTCGGCAACAAGTATCAGACGTACAGCACAAATGTCAGTTGCGTCATAAACGAACGTAATAAACGACAATTAGCAGTATGTAGCGGACGAGTGGACTGTTAGCATCCAACATATAACTGAAAATTCCGTGAAAACATGTACATACATATACAGCTTGTGTCTCTATACTTGCAAACAAAGACCGTCACGTGCGTTTGTTCACCTGGAAAAGGACACAGGGCATTCAGTGAAAACAGATTATTCACGGTAGCAAAATATTGTTGAAAGGTAAGAAACGCGAAGTAAGTCGTTAAGACTTTTGAGATAATTTACACCCAGCAGTTTGCAACAGGGGTAATAAGATTTGTACTATAGTGAAACATTGCGCTACAATGTAAATACAATATTGCAGCATTCAAACAATAATGAATCGGGCGTGGAGTTCAACAAGGCTACCTTGTTTTGATTAAAAGAAAAAAGAACAGTAGCCATGATATATGCAATGTTTCAAAGTATGTCCATGATATATAAAAACAGTAGCCATGATATATGCAATCTTTCAAAGTATAACCATGTACGTTCAGACTGCATGAGGAAAAACCAACCAATCTAGTTCATGGGTAATTCACTTTATTTTTATCTAACTTGTTTTATACTATTTAGTAAGGTTTGATAGGTATTCTACATTCATATTGAAGCTCTGCATTTATAAGCAAAACTTCATTCATTTACCTAATTCATCATTTGCCATGTTCATATTTATTCATTATTATGTGGGTTGTCCAGTTCTCATTAGTCGGGGGGTGGGGGGGGGGGGGGTGAGGGTGGTATGGGCCTGAACCTGGATCCGGCGGATAAAGTTTTTTCTTTGCAGATGCTGGTAGCCCAGGTAGTCCCATTCGAGAATCCAGTCGATGACCGTGCGTCACTGTTGAACATTTCGGGGAATATGCAAATTAAGGCAGCTATTGCTTAAATTCAGTTTTTTAGCAATATCTCAAGAAGTAAGCATGCTAGCAAGATGAAATTTGTGTCTATACCAATTTTTTCATCGTCAAAGAATCAGGTGAGACCACTCTTGAAGAGCTGTAGTGATTTTTCGTAATGCAGAATTCAATATGGCCGCCGGGCAAGGTACGCCGACTCGTGTAAATACGGTTTTTACTACATTTGCCTTTAAATTACAGGTTTGTTGTAAAGGTGTATTATCTTTCTAGTCATTGTAGGGTACTAATGTGCCAAGAAATTAACTCTTTTATGACCTGAAAACTCACCACCTAAGGGGCCATGTCAGTTTTCACGCTTAAAGGCATTTGACGTTAGAGGAGTTGGAGGTCATCACCTATTGACGTTAATTTGCTCACAGCCTGATAAACAATATGAAAGTGAAAAAACAATCAGAAAACTGGAGAGATGATTTGTTGCATAGCAAATCAATGTGTGTGTCTTCAAAGCATATTGGTATGGCAATGTACAACTATTCCATAACACAGGGGTAGAAGTTGGAATGGCGTCTCTATCTTTTATTGCTTTGAAGTCATTTAGGATTTAAAATTTCCAATGGTGCTATTTAGCATAACTTAAATTGCTACAACTTTTATTTTTAATTCATTAGGTGCGCAATGGTCAACAACCCCCTACAAGAAGTTAGAATGACATCTCTATCTGTTATAGTGTTAAAGATATTCAAAGATTGAAAATTTCGAATACTGCTAATTAGCATAATTTAAAATGCTACAACTTTTGTTTTAGATTCATTACATGCGCAATGGTCAACAACCCACAAGTAAAAGTTGAAATGACATCTCTATCTGTAATAGTTTCGAAGATATTCAAGGTTAGAATTTCAAATGCTGCTAATTAGCGTAATTTAAATGGCTACAACTTTTGCTTTAGATTCATTACATGCACAATGGTCAATAACCTCCTAGTAGAAGTTAAAATGACATCTCTATCTTCAATAGTTTTGGAGATATTCAAGTTTTAAAATTTCAAATGCGGCTAATTAGCATCATTTAAATTGTTACAACTTTTGTTTTAAATTCATTAGATGCGCACTGGTCAATAACCTCTAGTAGAAGTTGGAATGACATCGCTATCTATTATACTTTAGAAGATATCCAAGATTTAAAATTTCAAATGCCCCTTATTTGCATAATTTTAAACATCTTCATTCCTCTGTGTAAAACGGTCAAACTCCTTGTATGGAGGTACAATCATGCTTAGTTTGGAGTTTCTATGTATAATAGTGTCCCAGAAAAGTGTCGGACAATTTTGCTGGTAAAGAAGAAAGAAGAAAGAAGAAAGAAAGAAAGAAACTAGGAAAGAGGATTTGCTGCATAGCAAATCAGTGCGTGTGTCTTCAAAGCATATTGACATGGCAATATACAACAGTTCCATCACACAGGAGTAGAAGTTGGAATGGCATCTCTATCTATTATAGCTTTGAAGTTATTCAAGTTTTAAAATTTCAAATGCTGCTAATTAGCATAATTTAAATTGTTACAACTTTTGTTTTAAATTCATTGGATGCGAACTGGTCAATAACCCCCTGGTAGAAGTTGGAATGACATCTCTATCTATTATACTTTTGAAGATATTCAAAATTTAAAATTTAAAATGCCCTTAATTTGCATAATTTTAAACATCTTCATTCCTCTATATAAAACGGCCAAACTCCTTGTATGGAAGTACAATCATGCCAAGTTTGGAGTTTCTATGTATAATAGTGTTCGAGAAAAATGTCGGACAAATTTGCTGGTAAAGAAGAAAGAAGAAAGAAAGAAAGAAATAAACAACTCGAGGAAAAACAGAAAAGTGTGTGTTGACACACTCACTTTAACAAAGTAAGTTCCCGGTTGCAATATACACACAGAATACAGACGTTGTCACATTACCATCACTATATACTCCTAATGCTACTGGTACATTTATAGAATTTGTTCGACTGAGCTTTTATATAAAATTTGTTATAGATATATGCCAACTGTGTCTTTGACAGGGTCTCTTATCCTCCACTTTTAAGAAAAAAATTTGAGTAAATGTTGCAAAGAGGTTGTAAGAGAATAATTAAACCCTAGTCAACAGCTTTCCTTGGTGCATTCTGAGCCTTAAGCATCTAGAGTGTGCTTAGGAAAGCTGTGAATTAATACATAAAATGACGATTTAAGGGTTAAAAAACAATGAACTCCTCATAAACACACTTTGACAAGAATTTTAAACATTTATTTGTTTTATTCTAGCCAGGGTAAATGGCTTTATACTCGCGCATTCTGTGCATTCCAGACGCCCATACACAAGCCAAGATTTCAAAGAGGGGTGCAGGTGCATTTTCCCCTGGTTGTAAATGCTCAGTGTAAAAATGTTAATAATAAGGTGTAAAGATATATTTTTAATACAGTAACAAAACTGTTAATCATATTTTCCTTGCTACAAGTGACTTTAGTAGCGCAGATGATTTATAGCCACGAGATAATTTGATATTTAGATTCTACGTGGAAAGACCTTTCATGGGTACTCCCATTACTTAGCATTACGGGTAGGCTCCGCGGGAAAGACCCCCATTTTTGACCACTTGTCGCTCTAAAAGACCCCCTTTTTCAAACCATCGATCCTAAAGGCCCCATGTTTTCAAAATTGTCGCTCCCAAAGACCCCCATAAATTGTACTCGAGCTCAATTACGACTCCTTTTCCCTTATGGGATGTGCACTTCTACCCTGGGACTTTGTCAATACCAGCTCCCAAAGACCCCCCTGTTTTCTTGTTGATTAGCTCGCATTGGGTCTGGGTTTCATACCCCGAGTGGAGCATATCCCCCCCCCCCCTTTTTGGGGGGGAGGGGGGAGGGGGTGTCCGAAAGGTCTGACGTCAAATGCCAAGTGACAACTGATATGGCCCCTTAAGTCAACAGTCCCATTCACTTAGGGAATCCTCTTCAGCCAAACAACTGGTTTACCGCATTAATACCAGATGGAAGCACTGTCTCTCACAAAACATGGGCGCATCCACGATCCTGACACTTTCAGTTTCATTGTCTGTGTGCCAACACAGACATATTGCTTTTCAAGTCTTTCTTTTTCATTCTTTCTTTCTTTCTTTTTTTCTTTCTTTCTTTTTTTCTTTTTTTCTTTCTTTCTTTCTTTCTCTTTATTTACAGGACATTTCATTGAAAAGTATTACACGCAGAAACTCAAAACTTGGCATGAGTATACTTTTATACATGAAATCTTGAGTTTTTGCAAAAAGGTTTAACAGTTTCAAAAATTATGCAAATTAGGGCCATTTGAGTCAACGATACCATTCTCAGGGCCCCCCTGTGGCCGCGCTCCAGGAGGCCCACTGTGGGCCTCGTGGAGGGCGGACAGAGGGGAGATCCCATAATCTAATACACGTTGCAATAATGAGCCAGGAATAAGTTTACCAGAAGACAAACATGTAGACATCATGAGAATAAAGATAGCCTAAAGAGGTCACGTGTGGGGCTATCAACACTAAAAATACGTAAAAATAGGGAACTCACACGTTCTTTAAGCAACTGCCTTATAGACTTAGTGCGCATGGCATGTAAAAGCTTAGAATGCCGAGATCTCTTACTCAGGCCCACACACTGCTTAACCAGGGTTCCCTGCGTTGATTCAAGCTGAACAAGGTACTTTTCAGAAACATGAATAGAATCTTTTCCATAGATAACTTACTATCTGATGGAACACAAGGATATTTTAGGCGACATTTGGTCAAATTATAAAAAAAGATCGTCTGCAGTTACTCATACGCGTTTTAACATGTTCACTAGCAGAAAAGTCATTAAAGTAGGTAACTCCCAAAATTTCTATTTTATCCGAGACCTCCAATTGCGTATCGCTACTTTTCAAATAAAACTGAGGCATATTTCAGTACAGATTTTCACCTTAGGTCATACATTTTTACTTTTCAGCACTAAAATCAAAACCCCAAGTTTGGGCATAAGAATCACAGATATCAGTAATATGTTGTAAGCCAGAAACAGTAGTACTAAATAATGTGAGGTCGTCTGCATAAGCACAACAGATAAATTTACTATCGACAATTCTAACGCCATGTTCAGAATTATCAAGCTCCAGCAACAAATCATAATTAAAAATGTTAAAGAGGGCAGGGGAGAGAATGCTCCCCAGTCGGGTTCCTCTAGTAACTGTAAAAGTATGCGAATATCTACCATCCCACTTCTCTATAGAATACATGTTAGAATACCACTTGTATAAAAACTGCCATTGGGAAACAGAAATACATCTATCCAAAAAACCAACAAAAAGCCAAAAAACAAGCAAAAAAAACCCCCCGAAAAAAAAAACGAAAAAACAAACAAACAAAAAACCGAAAAAAAACCCCAAAAACAAAAACACCCTCCTCCCCCCCCCAAAAGAGCTAAGATACTTTATGCCGTTTTCTTAAATAGCGAAGTACCGTCGCCTGTCTCTTGTACCCATGCATTGATGAGTCGACGAATGTTTGTCCAAATGAATTCACCCTAAGTCGAGGCCATGCCTATATGAAACCTAAGGCGTATTCTGTGCGTTGGTCATTGTACCAATTGATTTACAAACAACACTTTACAGAGACTCTGAAACAAATGTAGCTACATCATCACAATTTCACTGAGGGAGTTACTGCACCGTAAAGCATGGTATCACGGAGAACAGGAAATATGCAATACAATCAATATTAATGATCGCTGTCCTCAAATACACAAACACACAATCTCTTTGTAGCCAACTGGAACTTCGTGTGTGCACCCCATCAATCCGAATTCTGGATTCTACAGAAGTAATTGCCCATGTTTGACCTGTGTGTCTGTGGTATTAGGTTCACATGCGAAGGTTGTATTCAATGTATCGTCTCTGGGGCTGTGATGTTACAAACATCACTTGGTGGGGCACAACAAGGTCTCCACTTGCCATATGAGTTTTGATTAATACAACCTATGGCGGAGATGAGAAATGTGGTGTAATAAACAACCAGTGTGAAAGATATTGCATTCAAATGATTCAGAACATGCAACTGTATTGATCTGGGGATGTAACAGTTCAGTATTAAAAGTACAAACGATTTCATTTGTGTGCTTTGAAGGTGAGGTTGTTCAGAGACAAATTTCATTGGTTAAACAATATTATGAATGATATAAATCTGATGTGTTGAACCGACCCCAAGAAGAAAAGGGCCCATGATGTTCAGTACTAAATACAGGAAATTAATATCCAAACATTTGGATTACACTCTTTTGTTGTGATTTTGAAAATTTAGGTAAAATTTTTGTATTATCGTTAAAATTGCCTGAGGAATAATGCCTGTTTGTCATGTTTTCCAGTTTGTCAGCAGGAAACAATAATAAGTGCCAAACACGCTGCAGGGGTGAAAGAGCTCCATTGCTACTGTTATGAATGCACTTGTTTACAGCCATACAATTTTTACCGGTTATTAAATTTCAGGAATTCAACTGCAGTTTTAATTTCACTATTTTGGACATTGATCCTAAAAACCTACGTTAAGTGCTTTTTGAACACATCAATTGAGTGGCGCACCCATCAAGCAACAAAGAATACATATATTGGCACACAATCAAATATTGGTTGAGAAAACGAATAATAAAAGGTAAGAATACAGAAGGAAAATTCTGGACATATCAAATACATGCCAATTATAGGGACATTGTTAACAGCCTAGAAGTATAAGTATAGGCTACATCTATACTGTCATATAGTAACCAAGTAAAAAGCACACATCACACAACAACAGATAATATTGAGTATCCACAATATACACACTTAGCATAGTGTTATATAATACGCCGTTGACTTCATTATATAGTTAATTAAAAATATAGATGTTATTATGGAGAACAAGGAAAATAGCATGGACCTGCAACAGCAAACAATGCTACACAAATTAGGAACACAACGCAACCATGAAAAAAGGGTAAAATGAAAGGCCAATCCGAATACTTGACCAAAAGAGACCGTGCAAATTCCACAGAAGGCGGCATTTCCTTTGAAAGAACCTTTCTTCTCATCACCAGAGGGCCCACACATAAATTTTTAATCAAAACTACTCTCTCAGTTTTGCTGATAAAGACTTGGAATTTGTTGCTATCTCATTGTTACAAGGTTGGCTAAAAAGCAGGTCTCGTATTTTTATTATTTTGAGTACATTTGTCGGAATACCTATTTAAACAGACTTTTGATGCTTGAATGGGATGCTAGTTTTTTCAGTTGAGCTAAGTTTAAACATTTTTTTTTCAGTATTCAGAATCACGTTTTGGTACATCGAAACATGCAGACGGTCTCACGCAGAGAGACTTAAACAATATATACTAGACACACAAGACACAACAACCTCCGAAACTTGTACTGAAAGATTCTAAGGGACAAAACGGTGATAAAGGTAGCATATATTATTTGCAGAATTAAAGACAAATTTTGTGATCTCTGAGATGTTCTTATGTACGGCTTCCACAATTTCAATATGTTGTTCAGAGATAATCTCGTCACCTTATGTCATATGTTATAATAACTGTGTCACATTCAATGTGAACTGTTAAGGAGGCTTTAACTCTTGGTGCCAAAATAGGGCAAACTGAATGCAACAAATGATTTCTAGGATTTACAGAATTGGGGCACTCTAAAATGATCATCTGTTGTTTCATTGGGAAAAGAACATTGCCATGTTGCAGATTTGATGGCATTAATTCTGTATGAGCGAGTACACGACCTGCAGATACAATTGTCCAGCAGTGGTTTGGCTTAAGTGGTCAGTTAGAGAGGCTGGAACTGTAGAGATTAGTGGTCATAACAATCATGTAGTATGCCCCATAAGGACTTTGAAAAAGAAAATACAAGCACTTTAACCCTGACAATGTATTGACTTTCCACCACTATATTTGCACATTCAAACACTTTTCTTTTTGAAATAGTTTTAGTTTATCTCCTTTAAAACAACATCATGCCTTTAACTACATGTCTAAAACACATCGAATTGTATAATCATGTTGTTTGGACTCTTGCTGATGGTCATTTTAGGCCTAGAGCGCTTTTCTGATGGATTGATGTTGTTGTTAGTGTCAGTCTGTGGACTCTTTGGATGATGATCATTGTTGAGACGGTGGTTGCAACGATTACCTTTTAAATGCTGAATTTTATTGATATTTTCAACAAATTGGGAACCTGTGCTTGCAAAATCTGTTATGTGCTTGAAATTTTGGTCCCTTTTCATGAATTGTACAGTCCTATATGCACATGAATGATGCACCTGTTCAAGCCAATTTACTGAAATAGACCTATAATTTAAAAAAAAAAACTTTTTGCATTCTGTCATGTTAAAACTAGACATGGCTTGATTTGACCCTATGGACCTTTGCATATAGTTTTGGACTTTTTTTGCATTCTGTCATGTTAAAACTAGACATGGCTTTTTTGACCCTATGAACCTTTGCACATAAATTTTGGACTTTCTTGGATAAAGACGAACTATAAATTTTTGTGATTCAGATATACCTACCAAGGAACATTGCCTTTGGTCGGAATTGACTTGGATTTGTTCATTAGGACTACGGTTTGGGTATGGTAATGACGCTGCCCAATATGATCCTGCAAGAAAGGTCATGACCAACATGCCTGGTTCAAATAATTACTCATAAATCGAAATATAGTCTATCGTATTTGAACAGAATTTCACCCTATATTGTGTTTATAAGCACCATATTGAAAAATACGAATGTTTTCAATATATCGGGTCACACAGGTTTTAAGGTCGAGTTCACTTGGTCATTTTGATGCATAAGGTTACGAAAAGTGCACAATTGTTATCATGATGTCAATTTTGTATAAGATTTTTTTTTCAAAGGCTGACATCACAGGGAGGCGAGGTGCAAAAGTTCCTGATTATTTTGAACCCATATATATGTACATTATATATATATATATATATATAAATATATGTATATATATATATATATATATATATATATATATATATATATATATATATATATGTGTGTGTGTGTGTGTGTGTGTGTGTGTGTGTGTGTGTGTGTAACATGGTAAATTCTGAAAATTGTACGCTTTGACCTATGTGCCAAATCAGGATTGATATTTTAATTTTGAGTTATGATTTCTTGTATACAATAAATTACGTATCGAAATGAATAATTTTATGTTAAATGTGTTTCACAGATTTTTGTGTATATAAACAATTTATTTTGTGCAACCTGTAAGATTTGTATGAGAATAATTTGAGCTTTATCTTACATTCTACCTACAAAGATGCATTGGACCATACACCATGTCCAACTTTCAGCTGTAAATTTTTCAATCCAGGTAAAGATGATGGATTTGATAGAGGTATGCCAGTAAATTTGCGCTAGGGTTCATATTTATAGCCCGATATCAGATCTTAGCTCTACGGCGTCAGCCTTTAAAAAACCCTTGGTGTTATGATTACAATTGTGCCCTTTTAGAGAAATCGTGGATCCAAATGGCCAAGAGACTATGACCTTGACTTCTGAGTGACCCCATACATTAAATACATTTGTATTCTTCGATGTGATACCCATAAACATATTAGAGAGTGATTTTGTTCGGTTAAATGTATTATGTTTTGTGACCACGGAACGGCCGGGTATATATTTTTTATTTAAATGTATGAGCCTTAAATTGTACCAGATGTGTTAGGTCATGACCTTTCTGGCAGGGTCATATAGGGCATTGCTTTCAGAGGCACGTCTTTGCAAAGACCGTAGGAAGCATATTATATGGCTGGTTTGGCCACTGTCTGATCTCCACATCTCCGGTCTCCTTAACATGATTTTTTTGTCCCCCTCCTTAGGATTTTACTGTCAGGCTAAAAGTGTATTTTTGAGACGAAGTTTGAATTGGTCAACTGTTATCGGTTGTCTTATATCAAAGCGTGTGTCGTTCCAGAGTTTAATGCTAGATGGGATGAATGATTGGTCAAAACGTTGAGTTGTAAGTTTACTTTGGCGGAAGCTTCGATGCATCAGTATGAGGTATCAGGTCAGATAAAGAAACCAGGTTAATCTATTTATCATTTGGAAAAATAAAGTGAGTTCAAAATATTGTCTTCCTTTGGCAAAAGTAGGTCAGCCAATTTCATCAATAAGGAGGTAGAGGGGAGTGAGCTCTCTGGCACCAATGCAAATACTAGCTGCTTGAAATTGTAGGCTACTGATTCCAGCGAACTGGCAAGGGTTGAACATTTGTCAAAGCAACATATTTGCATACGTTAATTGCTAACTTTTGCTATGTTCTCTGGATAAGCATAGTACTCAATACATCAATACGGCTCGGGCTGAAATTAAAGCTATACATGACTCTTGAGGAAGCATGTCACTTGCATATACTGCAATGACACTCTTTGACACAGCACTACAGAGCATAATTGGCTGGTTGACATATTAGTTTATATGGAGAGAAATAAATGGAGGTCCAATTTAAATACGACTTGCCATCATTAATTATCAAGGTATTTGGACAGTCCACTTGGAATATTTGGTTAAATGAGAGGCTCGTAACTAAATAACCACTCAAAAAAGTGAGACCCGTTTTTTTCAGATAAGTATATGTAGTCAGCATTTCAGAATATTTTTTTTTCAACTTGAGTCAGAAATAAACAACAGGGCTGTGCAAACCCTGACACAGAACCCATAAAATTTCCCACCCTGGTCTACGGTTATCTAGATGTGTCGCTGTGCAATTTGGAAGCAATTGGCTAAATGGTTTTATAGAATATCTTTTTAGGATTTGAATAAAATAATATAAAATGCGAAATCACTCAGCATGACCATTTGAACAAACGTGCTAGAGACTCACCCAAGATACATCCCCACCACATGTGAAGTAAATCTGGGTGATAATTTTGGAGGAGAAGTCGAAAATGTGAATTACCATTGCAATCCCTATGGCTTGTATAGTAATTAACAGGAATTTTGCAATAAATGACAAGTACCTGAACTGGAAAAAAGTTAAAACTCAGGCGATCTATTGCATCACCACCGAGTGAAAAAAAATGTTTGTCCAAACCACAATGTAGTTTCACTAAGTTTCAGCACACGGAGACAATTCAAAAATAGCGAAAACACAAAAAATCATAAAAAAAGTAGAAAAAAAGTGTCGCACCACCTGTTGAACAAACTAAGGTATAGAAATCTCTGAAAGTGTCCCATGTAGTTTCAAAGCATTGGTTGAGAGCTTTCCGAGAAGACCATATCTGAGCATTTTGCCAAAAATTATATGTATGTATCCATGTATGTACACACATACACACACATACACACACACACACACACACACACACACACACACACACACACACATACATATATATAAATAAAATCGGGTGGAGGACGGACCAAGACCTACCACATAACCTCAGCTGAGGTAAAAAGTAGATGTGACTTTTGTATGAAATTGAGGAGATAATGGTGCGTATTTTGGTATAAATACAAAACCCCGCACATCCTGGACAGTACAAAATACAGAATCCTTAGTTTGATAGTTTTCAGAAAATATAGGCTTTGTAGCACTCTTTAACGAAGATTCTTTGCACGTATGGGCGATTTGTAAACCTGTGCCATTTTGCATTCACAGTATATAGTGCAGGTTTGAACACCTTCATGACCCCTGCTCATAGTGATCTACCAATTTATGATAGAGTGGCCTGAAACCACAGAACAGTGATAAATTGTGCAAGTACATTATTCTTAACTTACCCTAAAACATAAGGAAAATCATTTTTATAACGACATAACACGACAAACTCCACTCTTAGATATATATTGACACGAAGGATTCTAATACATTCTTGATTTGAGGCAGGCGCCAACCTTTGAAGGTCAACGATCCTTTCACATTAAAGGTAGAATTTTTATTACTACAGACACATATTTTTTCCCAAAAATTGAAAGGTTTAAATAGCATTTGTGACAAACTTGCAGCATTTTTTGCAACTGACAAGTACAAAATTGATAGACCCACTTTTCAGTCTACCTGAGTTGTCAGTCACTTGAGTTTTTATGAGATCCAGATGAAGACAGAGGGGAGGGCAACATGTTGAATCCATCACCAATATAAGTATGACATTGGAGAAGTGGTCAGCAAATCCTCGCCTAAGATGATGTCATCAATTCTACGCTCTTTGTTCATAGAATAAACCAAATAATTTAAAGAGTGTCGTTACCATATCCAAAACGTAGTCCTAATGAAACAAATCCAAGTCAATTTCGACCAAAGGCAATGTTTCTTGGTATGTTTAGCTCAATCATATAAATTTATAGTTCGTCTGTATCCAAAAGAGTCCAAAACGTACATCCAAAGGTCCATAGGGCCAATAAAGCCATGTATAGTTTTAACATGACAAGAATGTGAACAATTTGTTTAAAAATATAGGCCTATTGCAGTAAATTGGCTTGAACATGTACATCATTCATGTGCATATAGGACCGTACAATTCATGAAAAGAGACTAAAAATCTGCAGCACAGTAGAGAATTTGCAAGCACAGGTTCCAAATTTGTCGAAAATAACATTAAAATTCACCATTTTAAAAAATACTAGTTGCAACCATTGTCTCAACAATGATCATCATCCATACACGTCGACAAAGTGACACAAACACCAACATAAAGATAGAGTGTCAGAAACCACAGCATTGTGATGCATTTATAAAGTACAGACTTTCAGAACACCAGAAATTCCGTTTTCATACTGACAACATACGCTAGAACTTGACTTGCCAGTGCGAACCACTGATATGAAGGAATCGTTTATATGAGTCGCATTACGACAAGTACAGAAAAGCACAACCTGACAAAAAAGTAACAAGGATTTTTCAAGGTCTTTCAGGTTTATATTACAAGGAAAAAGGTGGTTCAATTTCTGGCGACCTACCACTCAATGTACCATACCATTGCCTGTGGTATACGTTCTTCCCTTTACAAACACCAGCCGCTATAATGTTATTCATTTTATGGACCTGGTTTATAACATATTATATACATGTCTTTTATTGTGTTAGTTGTGGACAAATTAACTGGCTGTGCCGGCTCACATTGTGACCTGACACCATTATTTTAGGCCATATGACCTCATAACTGTGTTTTGATTTGCATACAAGTATACCATGTGTGAATCTCAGTGTTTATTTCCCCAAAAATGGGAGCTGGGTATATAAATGTTAAGGACGCTGCAGAACCTGCACCTTTATATGGAGACTGCAGCCGCAGGTGCGGAGCTAGCATGTCATACGGCTGTGATCAGCAGTCATAACCTGTCCATAGCGCTCACAGAAGATCAATGGTACCCCAAGTGAATGACAGTTTACGAAATCACTATTATACATAGCTTTGTATTCTGCACTGATCGTAGTTTACTCAGCATGTGTGCTTAGAAACCACTGTGTGCCGCCCGTAGTTTGAACTTCTTCATCCGAAAGCAAAACCTGAAATTTGACACAAAGATAATTGATTTAATTCAAAGTCTTCGGGATATCACTTTAGCATGTTTACACATGAACAGTTATGAGCACCTTCCGTGGACAAGTAGTCATTCACTTTAAGGCAACATTCTTTAAATGATTTAGCACAACATGAAGCAGGGGGTTTGGAGGGGCGGGGGGGGGGGAGGGGTTGGGTCCTTGTACGTTGGTTTTGGAAATAATTTTGCCCCATTTCAGCGAACGGGAATACGAATGTTCCAACATAACGGCCGGTGCAAAGTGCAGAAAATAACATGGCTTCCAGGATGCTGGTACCGAAGATCAAATGGCCCAGGACGCCAGTGCAAAAATACCATTTCCTTCTCTCAATGTAAGAGGCATGACCATGAATTGATTGATTTGCATTTAATGTGTACATTGTCTACATTAATTTGCTTCTGGTGGTAGTATTCATCTGTTGGCGAGAAATATTAAACCACGAGGCTTGTTTCTATAGAGACCACCTCTTGATTAGGTAAAGACGAGCCAGATTCTGGATTTTTTTTTCGGAATCTATAAGAAACTATTTACACAACATCAGTAGATGTGGTACAAAATTTGATTTCCAGTCTTACTCGAACAAAATGAGAAACGTAGTAAGGTAATCTATGTAGGAATACAGAACAAAGGCGTCTTATAGTGGCATGATGTCGATAAATGGGTATATATTTTTTAACGATGTTTGCTGTTTTTTCCTGTGCCTGTCGGCTTTAGTGTTACCTTTCATTACTTGTGATCGTGATTTATAATTGGATCAAAACAGTAGCATTGGAAAGTTATTTAGATGAATTCTTGTTTATAATCCCTTTCGTACGCGGTCCCGCGATTAAATGCGTAAGCCAATATTTCAAATCCATTCAAGTCCTCAGGTAAATGAAGTTGACACGTTTTTGTTCCTGTCATACGCAAGCACGGCGCATTCTGTTACTCCTTTGGCATTATGCTGTCGTTGTGAGCTTTCATGTTAAATGGAGTTTTACAGTTTCTCTGAAGAGTCGAGAAATGGTAGACTTGCACAAGTCCCTGGTGCATGTCCCTAATCCCGCGGTCCCACCCAGAAGTGCGATACATTTTCCCCTCCTCGAAGTTAACTGTATAATATTATCCCAACTACATGGTGTTATTAAGTAGGTCCTACTGTTTTTTTTTAACTGGTCGACACTGTCGCCGTGCCGGTTTCAACAGTAGCACTAGCAGCAATTGAGTCCTAGTCAGTTCTAATCCCATTATCATCGCGATAAGGCTGAAGGCAAAGTGGTCTTCAAATGAATGCATGGCTAGTCACTCGCCACTCAAGCGAGACAAAGCTGACCGTCTCCCTCCGGCTGCCGACACCAGTCACTGGACGCCCTCTGCCTGACGCGCTGCGCTGCAATTAACCCTTCATTACACAGTAGCTCAATTAACAGCTTCTTATGAGGGGTGCCTTATGACCGCTCGCTTGTCTGAGTGATAAGAAACACAGTGCAGACCGCCCGGCGCTTATCAGCTGGAGTCAATGTTTTCTGGTTATAGACACGTTCCACGCCAATTAGCTAGGTTTAAGGGCCTACCTGTATTGTAACAGAATAAGGCTACGACGTGTGTTTACTTAGAATTTCATTTTGCAATGAATTTGATTTTAAATAAAATACGGAAGACAGTCCAGTGAGACTTGAGCAAGTCTAGAGAAATGGAAGTTATCTGAATAACCAGGGACAGAATTGTTAAAAGTAACAAGGCATACACAAATATGAGTTGCCTCCAAAGCAGACCAAGTTCTGTGTTATCTCTACTACACTTGTGGGGTAGAGATAATTACACAGAGTTTGGGTCTGTATTGGGGGCAAAATATGACATAAACATCTATGGAAACTCATAGCAGAGATTGATGCCAAACTATTCAGCATGTAGAATGTCTTTGAGTCTAGTTTAAAGGATTTGTTGCTTCGGGACAATCTTTTTGAAATTTCATTAACATAAATTGCATAACCAAGGCAAAAGTAAACACATTGTATACCAGAATTGTGCAAAAGCCATCATGGCCAAAGGGACGGAGGGAGACTTGTTATTGTTCTGGTTTCAATATGTTGTATCGTATTCTATTACATTGTATCATATTGTATAACAGTGTATTTTTCAGGAGTCTTTGTCTCAGAAACAAAAAACATATACATACAAAATTGCACAAATACTACATTAAAGGGTGTATCACAACTACTGTTGTGCTGTCATGCGTGAGTACGGACATATGATTGCTGCAGTCCTGTCATGCGTGAGTACGGACATATAATTGCTGCAGTCCTGTTGGCAGTAGTTGCTATTTTACCTTTCGCTTCAATTCTCGTTTATTCCTGTTTTTATGTTCGGAACGAGCGGGACTCGAACCTGCAACCTTTGCCACCAGTCGCCTAGCTGAAATGGGAAACGCACATATCCACTCGACCAAATCCCCAATCCCATATGGTTCAATGGAGGTAGTAATGTTCGAGTGCCATGTCAACACGGTGATGCAGTATATTTACTGACTCGGCATTTATATCCAGAATCGGGGACTTAAATCCACCAGCATTAAGAAAATGCCGCAAATATATTTTGTTTTGTTCCCTTTGTTCATCTTTCCTTGTTGTTACATTTGTAGCTTCCTTGCATACTGTATATCAAATAAAGACAAATACACCAAGATTACTCTTGCGAGTAACCAATTTAGCTTTCAATTATGTTGATAGCTTGTGCTGTTCGTCATATTACGGTGTATGTTGTTGAGGACATTTTGTATCCCTGCAACTATTATCGTTTGGAAGTTTGTATACTTTGTTGACAATATTCATTTTAGGTTCATTGAACCACTGTTGAACATACTGCTCATGATAACAGATTTGGTTGTAATGCACGGTACAAAATCTACTGGTCTGGTGTGTTGTAACGAAGTCAGTGTTAACATGGTACTTTTGTTTTCATTGAGCTTTGAATCCCCACCATAGGAATAAGTATGTAACAATATAGAGTTGCAATTGGTATTATAATCTCCGAAAATGTCTTATAAAACGTATTACAAATGCGTCTGTTCATCATGATCACGTGATACCTGCCTCCACGTTTATTTCTCTATTGATTGCGAAATTCTTGTTAAAACATGTTGTAATTCTGAACATATCATAGGATCCTTGTGCAAATTACTTGTATTTGATTGTCACCAGAATGCAGACCCTGCAGATACCTTAACTCAACAAAGACTCACGATTTCCAAGGCTAACGCACGTAGTCGGAAAAGTCTATGGGAATTTGATGAACTCTACTTGTTGTCAATTCTGAAAAAAACAACATTACCACTCTGTCTCAAACATTGCTCGATAGCAGTATTTCAAGCGAACGGTTGTTCATTGGAGCCTTCGGTATGCCTATTTGGAAAGATCGAACTGTAGAACCGGAGGTGAAATGGCTATTTATGCAAGGGACTGTTTACCTTGTCCCCGACGTGCTTACTTGCAATCAATCACAAGTGAATACTTATGGGTTGAATTTCAAGTCAACTTTGGTTTAGCTTTATTAGGGGTGCACTATCGCCCACCTGGCCAGTGCACAGCTGATTGAGACTATTTTTTCCACGACCTGGATCAATACTATGACCATTGCTTCTGACGGTAACCCCAGAGCTCTTATTCTAACAGGTGACTTCAACGACAGGATGCAAGTCTTGACATTCTGATTAGTCTGACAGTAACCTAAGTCTAATTCCCGGGGAAAGTCAAATGTATGTCCCGCGTTCAAAAAGAATGATAAGTCAGATAAAGAGCAATTACAGGCCAATTTCACTGCTCTGAGATTCACCATACTCTACCATCAAAGAGGCACTCCTCTTTGACAAAGGGGCGCAACACCGATGTGGCACAGCCACGATCCTACAGTCCAACCCAGGCCCCCCGCCCTACTCTTTTGCTCTAAAGCCCCCCCCCCCCCCGTACAGACAACCTCCTCCCCTTTACTATTTAACTAATTACCACTCTCACAGGCCGGCAAAAAAGCAGCAAATTTTAAACGACGCTCAAGGTCAAATGACAAACGTCTGTGTTGGGGGAGGACCCACCAACAACACTTACTGCCAAAAGTTTGAACTTATATTCTCCGAATTTTTACTATATCTTTATTCTGCGGACCTTAAGTAACTATTTACACAATGTTTTACACTGAACAAACAAATGTTCCTTTTTTACGAAAAAAAACCCTGTACTACACTCCTTGTTTCTATGGTGCACTACTTCCTATTCAAACGGCGTCAAGGTATTTGAATGCTTAATTTATAATATCTTATATGGATATTTTATGCGTCATGACGTCGAACATCCTGGGTTTAGACGAAACGATTCCTCAATGAATCAGCTTCTCGATATTCTATGCAAAATATACAATGGTCTCGAACAATAAAAAGAAGCTAGAATGATCTGTGTTCGTAACAGTTAAACTTACTATTTAGACCCAAATACAACCTGTTCAGCAATATTCTAATTGGACTTAACAAAGCAATGGTTCATCCTACTTTAGAATATAGATGCGTCATGTTTGATGACTGCTCCACGGATCTTGCTATTTCACTGGAATCAGTCCAGTTTGTTGTTCCATAGAGGCCTCCCAGACTCGCTAAAGTTACTGTGCGGCAACAAAATATCAACGCCCAGTCACTGTCGCTATGGAGGCAAACCAGTTTGAAGCGGCTCGGATTTTTTGGGGGTCCTCCAAAACGTACACCACGTCATCTCCCACTTAACGAATTACAGTGGCCAACATTGGCTAAAAGATGCAAAATTGTAATTTGATTTTGCTTTACAAAATGATAAAAGGGCTATACCCTGTATATGTGTCAGATGTGGTCCCAATAAATTTAGATCGGGCTGCTTTTCATGCCAGAAACCGTCGGAGTTTGAGAAATCAAAAACGTTTTCACATTCAAAACCTTTCTCCGCCATTAATCCTTCATATGATCTCCTGGATGACATAAGGCAGCCTGCTGTCCTCTCTGAATCAGATCTGAAAAGTACTCTCTTGTGCGTCGATCTTGTTCCCATGGTAACACATGCCCTAACATTACATGTAGGCATATTCATACCCAGTTATGTTTTGCGATTTTCTCGACCAAAATCACATCTTCATGGATAGAATATCCTCCCGCACGTCTGCTGCACGTGAATGTGAGCACCCGTCATTTCTTTTTTGAATGTCCCCTCTTTTCTTTCCATAGAGAGTTTGTGTTGAAAGCAGTTTGTAACATGATGGCATTGGAGTGAATCCCAAGTTAGTTGTCCATATCAGGGGATATATTGCTCAGCTATTTCATACATGGTAATGATAGTTTTTCTGATGATCTTCATGTAGATATGCTCATTGTTGTTCAGAACTTCATTTCTGAATTCGAACGATTTTTATTATAGGTATATACCATACACGTAGCATCATCATATTGTATTGTATTTGTGTTTTGTGCCCAGAACCACTTCCTAGTAGTCATTACCTTATTCCACAGTCCGAACTCTTTATTCTCCATAAGCTAACCAGTCCCTGTCTAACCTATATACATATGGAATTACTTTTGTCCACATTGCACACGTTCCTCTGTATAATTTTGACATAGGCTGTATCAGCCCAAATAAATTAAAGGGTCTTCAGCGGGTAACTACTCAATATGTTTCGGAGCCTTTTCCCGTACATGTCTCTCTGAGTAGCGGCTCCTTGTCTAAGCTAAATATTCAGCAAAGACAACCCACATAATAAAGAATAAATATGAGCGTGGGAAATGATGAATTAGCTAAATACGTGAAGTTTTTCTTATAAATGCAGAGCTTCATTATGAAAGAATAATACCTGTCAAACAAACCTTAATTACTAAATTTGTATAGTACAGGTTCAGATAAGAACAATTTGACTTACCCCTCAACCAATATGTACCCTTTCTAGCAAGACAGCTTATCATGTTAAACCACCCGCCAGTGTATAACTGAAGTGGCAACAAGCTGGGGCATTATATTCAGTCCCGGGGATAGTAAAATAAACAGTTGCCGCTAGACCACCTGTACAAACCAAGGAACATCCTAACAAGGACTGCAACAATGGACATCCTGCACCAGAAATGTAAAACAAACTCTAAGATGACACCTACCCCTCAAACAATTAAGCTCTATTTAACTGCCAACCCTGAGTCAATGTATCAACGTAATGTGTCAGGTTTGTGACATTTGAGAAAATACTGTCAATTTTGAGTATTTTTTTAAATGAGTATTGTGCATTTAGGCATGTCAGAAAAGAATGAAAGTCATTAGCATTTATGCCAAAAACATGTTATCAAAACAATTTTTCTTAACAGGATTTTAAGTAAAATTAGGCAAGCTTGTAATTGTCGTCAGTAGCTTCTTGCTACCTATAATCCCTGTGGGTTTTACCTAAACAGAAAACAAGCTAGCCTAAAATGTCTGAATGGTGATCATTAAAACAGAATGATGCCAAAAGATAAACTTAAGTAGCAAAACAGGCAAGTCTAATATCTCTAAAATTATTGAAGCCAAACTTTCTAACCATCTCGGGATATTTACAGCAAAATTTGTAGAAATATTTGATCAAAAGTACATTTTTGAATCCTCTTGACTCAAGTTTATTGTAAATAAATTTGGTTCTAGATGCAAAGTCCTGAAATTTAGAACAAATACTACCAAATCTCAAAATCTGTGACAAAAACGTATTATATCCAATAGTTTCCTAAATATTACTGTCCGGGAAAGGATAATTAACTGTTTCAAAGTTAAACTCATCTATTTTGTGATAGACTTAAATACCAAACCTGTCATTAGTGACCTGAATATCCAAGTCCAAAAACACATCTCCGAAACCATCTGAATTGCTACCCTCCACAGGGATATCTTTTGGGTAAATTTCTTTGTGAATTTCACTGAAATTTTGTACATTTACGCAAGCAATGCCATCAACATATCTTGCGTTGTTTGATAATTTTGTAGCCATTTGAAATATTATGTATAATTGAATTGTTCTTAGGAACGTATTGTCCTGTGTGTCCTGCACACATTATGGTATGTTTCTCGGTGTCTGGAGAGCCATTTTTGTTAGTATGTGCTGTACTGTTTCTGCTTCACATAGACCCCCCCCCCAATTTCTCTTGATAAGTGCCGATATAGAATTGAACTGCTCTCTGTACCAATCTGTTCAATATTTCAGTAAGAAGCAGCCGATTAAATAGGAATATATTATGTATACTGGTGTGGTCTGGTAGAATCTGTAACCATTAGACGCTTCATTGTGTGCCTCTGATAGAACGGCAACACGCGTATGTGGTGATACAGCAGTGAACACTTCAAGATGTGGACCCTACAGGTAATCTGTGCCGTAGTATTGTCATGGACCGGTACATACGACGGGATATTATGCTGTAGATTGAAAATCATATTAAGGTACAGAAAATATCCCTTGAAGCACAGATCGAAGTCCTGATGTGTGAGGCTTTATTTGTATCTTGTGCAAATTAACTAGAAGACCCACTGCTTCAGTAAAAATAATTTGAGTCTTTCTCGTTAAGTTCTATTCTATTTCATTTTGTAGTTTGAATAGATGTCTCTAGCTCGAAATTGGACACTGTATTTCATTACTTTTAGATGGATTTATATAGGCATTACCTATTCCCAATTTCTTTCATGGAAAGTTTTTATTTTTAGAACAATTATATTTGTGGATTTATCATAGATTGGGTCCTGTTTCACTAAAACATCTTGTTTTCCGAAGTGCCGTGGCTTATTTCAAAATCACATGACAGCACACGTATCGACAAAACATCAAATGAAGTTCCCTACTCTTGACATTGACGGATATTTTCATGAGAAAAGACTGGTCCCAAATGATCTTTGTTAACTAAATGAACAGAAAACTGGTAATTACAAATACTACTTGACAGCACACGATATATGATGTGACATTTCAATCCATTGCAGATCACAAAAAACAAGGAAAATACGCTTCGTCCTGCGGCTCAAGGTATGATCTGTAAGGTGCTTAAAATGCTTATATAAATAAACCATCGATTAATTGCGCACTGATCATTGCACTGGGCAAAATTCGACAGAGTAGTAAACAAATCGTGTCATCCTGTATGAATACTATGACAAACATAAAATTTGTAAATTGAGTACTATTAACATAAGGTACTTACGTAATCCTTTTCTGAATCTATGGCTCAAATCCCTTTATTCCCTGCATATCAAACAACCAAAGTTATCAGCGTAAGACATGTCTTTGGCTGTAATTGGTCAACACGTCTTGCTGACTACTCGTCCTTTCTCTATAACATAAGGACTTCACGTCAGGGAGAAATAAACTAGATGTAATATATAGTGGTGCTTGCACCACTGAGGGGACCGCCGTATACAAACATGGTACAGTTTAGGGCAGCAACTTTTGTCAAGGTCACCCATCTTCGAACTTAACTAAGCCCTTAAAGGGGGCCATAATCTTGTGCAATATCAAAGCCCCTACCTGAGAAGCCTCTCAAGTTATCATGCGAACACCACATTCACTAATGTGGCTCTGTGACCTTCGAAATAAGGTCAAGGTTACCGAACTTTGAACAATACCTAGCTATTAAAGAGGACAATAATCCTATGCAATACGAAACCCCTAGATCAAAAACTTCTTGAGTTATTGCACGGACAGGAAATTAACTAACGTAGCTCTGTGACCTTGGGAATTGGGTCAAGGTCACACATCTTTTAACTTATTCTAGCCCTTAAAGAGGACTAAAATCCTGCGTAATATGAAAGTCCTAGCTCAAAAACTGATCAAGTTATCATGCGTAAACGATCCGGACGGACGGACGCACGGAACCTGCGATCACTACAGGGGACTCGCCTTCGGCGGTCCCCTAACTGCCATGCAATGGTCCATTTATCATGGTAATGAAGTTGGCGAGGAAACTAATTATTACATTACACACAAGCTTCTCGATTATTTAGTAGATTCGGCCACCAGCGGCGTCCTAGATTAGAAATCAAGAAACTGCTGACTACTCTCTCCTTTCTCGATAACATAAGGACATCACGTCAAAGAGAGAAAAAAAACCTACCATGCGATGATCGATTTATCATGGTAATGAAGTTGGGGTCGAAACTAATTATTTCGATTACACACTAACTTAGGTGCACTCTCAGATGCACAAATACCCCCTCACACAAATGAGATACAAAAAAATGTTTAGAAAACCAGTAAAACTGGTCGGCGACACTCTAATGAAAGACTGTGAATACTTTTACTTGACCAGCACACACACACACACACACACACAAAATGTATATATATATATATAATTCTTGTTGAAATACCTTTCCCCTCCGCAGTTGGGGCAGTATTTAGTTCAACAAAAATCAACCAGAGGAAATGGTCAGCAGGCGACAACCAAGCTAAAATATGTATAGTTTGAATTGTCAGGCTCCTTTTAACACGGACCTGACCTTTATACAATCCAAAGTTTAAACTCAAAAGAATGGCTGCATTGTTATTAACTTTTTCTAGTCCTTGTACTAAACGTAGACGTTTATTTGTTAATGTGAGCTTACTTTACACTAAGCTAATTTTAATCAAATGACCAGCATATATATACACATTCATGCTCCATAATCAAATAAATGCCCATATTTACTTTTCACAGCTCCAACTCTCTCCTTCTATTGGTCTGGGCGTAATTTTAGACCTACCATATTCAACTGTTGTTGTATAAGATGTTTGCCCCGAGAACCCAGTTGTTTGACTCCTACGAGACGGGTCGAGGTCGGTATCTTACAACAGCAAGAGGCATTAATCATGGGCGGCAAGCTAAACAGACGATTCACAAGCAACTGATACTCATTAGATGTAAAATCGGTTGTAAAACAGTGTGACTGTAATACTATACACGATCACCGCAGCAGGAACTGAATGATGCCTTAAATATGTGACGATATTCTGTGTGAACTATACAGCGGGAAATTTCTGAAAATATGAATGTAAGTTCTTGGTTAAAGATGCGGGCCATGAACAAGGTGGAGAGCAGCAGAGCTCGCCGTGCTATGGCTCTCATTGAGAAGGACCACAGGTCCTCCCAGTATTTACTGAAGAAAGAAATCAAGAAAGTGAAAGAGGAAATGACAAAGATAAAGACAAAGTCTCCGTCAATCAAGGAACTTTTCCCTGAAGACCCAAAACTGAAAGATGACAATGAATATGACATTGTCAATTTGTACGGGGAGGCGGCTGAGGATGCCCAGTCTTCAAAGGATTTAGGCGAGAGCTACACAGATATGACAATCAGCACATAGCCCTAACCACGCGGCCATCACACATCTGATGTACAGACTTCAAGGGAGCTGGGCAAGAGCAACGCTGATATAACCCGCAGTACATAACCCTAACCACGTGGCCATGACACATCCTGATGTGCAGACTTCACGGGAGCCGGGCAAGAGCAACATTGATATGGCCCTCAGTACATAAGCCAAACCACGCGGCCATCACACATCTTGATGCACAGGTTCACAGGAGCTAGGCAAGAGCAACACTGATAGGACACTGAGCACATACCATTAGCCATGGGGCCATCTCTTATCGTCATTTTGACGCTCAGAGCCAGTTCACTATTATTCCGATAAGAGCCGCGCATAAGGTACGGGTGCAGCAACAAGCATATGACCATAACACGGATTTTTTTAAAAACTACATTTTTGTCTGGAAGCGCTTTTCTCCGTCCTTGGATGTTTGGACATTATTGATGTGTTGGTGTCGTTTCTGGTGGGTCTGTGAGAACCTGTGTAATTTATAAAGGGCTGTCATTTTCAGGAATCTTCAAAACACACGTGGGGAGCGATGTCGTTGTAAAACCAAAGAGAATACAAAAGATAAGCTACTCTCGAAGTAAATAGTACTAAATCTACTTGCCACATGACATATTAATCTTCAAACTCTAATCCTACCATGGCATTGTTCTACTTGAGGCATTCTACAACTTATGTCTGTTATGCTGAAGCAAAATGTTAAGATAACGTTCAGTACAAAACGAAAGCATATTCAAAAGAAACAAAAAGACAGAGAAAAGAATGACAAGAAAGACGCAGGTAACACTTGTCAGTATCGCTAGGATTTATTAAAATTTTACAGCTTCACGAATTTGTATTACCTCGTCACAATATATACACTAATGTAATCATTCATGATACTATTTATTCAAAGATGAGGTAATGGACGGGAAATTTGTTTATAATTAGTAAACGTAGCGGGACAAACTAGAGGACTCGTCTCACACACATCTGTAAAGAGTATAGGTTCACAATTTGTTTGAGGAAAAAAAGCCATCATTCCATGCTACTTCTTTGTCCATTTGTTAACTTTCTTGAACATTTTGGTTCGTTCAGTTTAAATTACGTTACATATACCAGCAAATAAATGCCAAGTTGTGCCCAGTCTCTTCCAAATAAGACTCCGCGGCGCAGCAATACAAACGAAGCATGTCATTTGTGACTCTTCTGCAGCTGTAACCTAGTTATAATAATAATAATAATAATAATAATAATAATAATAATAATAATAATAATAATGATCATAATAATAATAATAATAATAATAATAATAATAATAATAATAATAATAATAATAATAATAATAATAATAATAATAATAATAATGTAAACATCAACTAATATTTGTTGTAGTAATGACAGTACAAGATGGGTTTTCCATATTGACAAAAATAATATCAATTATAAACAAATTCTAAATTTCTCGGTCTGTCAAAATTAAAATAGACTCACGAACAGACGTTTGGGGGCAACTCAACTAGTGTAATATATTCCATGATACATAATAAAGGCAACTGCCTTATCTTTCAATTTCCAATACAAACCTTCCTGTTAGGTGTGCCCTGTTCTTTTGCCATATATGGGCCACCAACAAGAGATAAGTTATAAGGATGAATAACGCCACCAACGAATACAAGCATGCGTTCTTTTCATGTTGCATTGGTAAACCTGATCAGAACCGTTATCGGGCAATTGGTCAGTGTACAAAGGGGCCTGTTGTGAACAATATAGATAGATAGATAGATAGAAACTTAAGAGGGTGACACTGCTAGCAAAATGCTTATCTCCCCAGTGGCCATCCATTACTATTCACAATATATACAAGTACAATAAATATTGATGATATGATTACGGAGTTTTAAAAAGGTGACACGAGTTAAAACCCTGTGGACCATATAGGAACAACAATAGGTGGTCCAAACATTCGGGCTACTTGTACTCCACGGAGTTTCTCACGCTCCGTGACCAAGATTCCCAAACTGTACATGGAGGCCAGGGCACATTGTCTGGCGTGACCTTAATTGTATTAACGCTTCCCCAAACCAGTCTGCAGCCTTCAGTAATTTAAAGCTCGGCTGATTCATCCATTTTAATATTGTTCTTTATCAAAATATCTACAAGATGCCAATGACCAACAGCTTCAATAGGCGCATCCTCGCCTCGACGAAGAGCGAATCTGTCCTCATTCCAACATAACAAGTACAAATTAAAAACATAAATACAAATTTGAATGACACACCCGATGTGTTCTCGAGTGATGAACATAGAAAATAATAGATGAACAAAAGTGTGGAAGCACGCAACAGGCCGAGCAGCAATTTAATTCATTTGGAGCGAAACAAAAGGCACCTGGCACACCGCATCCAGGTTTTTTCATCTCTCGGTCAAATGTGCTGTTACTATGAAGATATTAGCAAAACTACTGGGATCATTGGTATTCCGAAATAGGACAGTGATGCATCAGGAGTACAATTTAGTCACGTTTTCGCATTAAAACCTACAGAAAATTAAAACCTTTCAGAAATATGTTGGGGACAGTGTTGTCAACAATGTCCTTGACGCGCGCAAAGAAAAATGTGGAGTTACATCAATCTCTGTTTTTTTTTCTGAAAACATAGGAACATTGGTACTTAAATAAAAGGTCTTTTTAAGAGTAATTTTAATCTGGAACCATCATAATAGTTCATGTGAGAGAAATTATCTTTGTAATAACCACTGGAAGAGTTGTCTCGTCTATTGACCTCAGTGATATGGCTGTGATAATGTCCTCATTAATATGGTTGTACTTATGACCTCTCTAGTATGGTTGTAATTACTAGTATGACCTCACTAGTATCGTTGTGGTTAATGATCATGCGCGTTTGGTGTTTATTTTAACATGATTACCATGTGCAAAGGTGTATGCAGCGACACGTCGTTACGCAAGCGAGACGGTCATATTTGAAAATGCTTAGAGTAATGACCACGCCACAAGGGCCATCGTATTTGCATGTAATATAGAGGCCAAACAGGTCCAAGAAACTAGCTTATTTTGAACTGGTAAGGCACATAATCAGACCGAGCCACCAGGTGACTACAGCCATTGATGAAGAGCATCTTACGACGACAGGTCGCTTTGTCCAAATGAGCAAAGAACCCCCGCCCCCAAAAAACAAAAACAAAACAAAACAAAACAAAGCAAACAAAAAAAAAAAAAAAACAAAAACAAAACAAACAAAAAAAAAAAACAAAAAACAAAAAACAAAAAACAAAAAAACCTCACCTCTCAAGAAGCCAACCAACTAAACACACACACACACACGAGTAGTTCAACACCACATTTTGTCACTTTCATTTCATTGGGAGGGGTTTGTAGGTATCAAGGTAATCAGAAGACAAGAAGCCTTAAAGTCATGTTAAGCCATCGGGATTGACATCAAAAGTAGCGTTTTGGTAATTATAGGTTTGTGCAGTCTCCCTCCCGTGTAAATTCTGAATGTCTGATTGTCCTGAAGGGAGCATCATGACTTGAATGAAAAAATAGAAAGGTAGCTGACAGCAATTATTTTTTATCGTACAAACTGGATTCTAGTACTCCTACAAAATGACCATTTCGTCCTTTATGAACAACAGTAATAAAATGCAAGCTTAAAAAAAAAAAAAAAAAAAAAAAAGACACTCGCATGACATGTAAATCTCGCAAATAAAACATTTTTATATACACCACAGTTGGCCATTACAATACACTAGTAAGGGGTAGAACACCATATTTATGTGGTGGAAGAGGGGGTGGGTGATTCTGGTGGAGTTGGGCCAGAGTGATTATTTGGTAGATTTTTTTCTCAATAAAAAGTAGAAAGGCATCTTTTGGCTTTTCAGAAAGTCAATGGGATTGGTTCAAAGTTTTCTGGTCAGGATCTCTTTTCATCTTTCGCGTACATACAGCCTATATGTAAACCATTAAATTTATTATGCAATGAACGCAGCCTGGATTCAAAATCCGCGCTCTGCCGCGATTGTGTTTGTAACTCTTTGAAACTACCCCCTGCAGCTCATTTGCAAGGCGGCATTTGCTGAGGTGTCATGCTTTTATAGAAATTATCCATTACTTCTAGACCAGAAAATACAGTAAATACCACAAAGTATTTCATAATGGACTCGCTCTTCTTTTTCTATGTTGTGTTGCTGTATCATTCTGAGTTTGCATTGTTTATGCGAGAAGAAATACTGTACCTATTATTCTATGATAATAATATTATAAATAGTAGGCCTATATGAAAACTTTTTGCTTTATATTACAGCTGTTGCATGATCAATCAGGACGTTTATTTACTATTTC
Source organism: Hermodice carunculata (assembly GCA_964020975.1). Taxonomy (NCBI): domain Eukaryota; kingdom Metazoa; phylum Annelida; class Polychaeta; order Eunicida; family Amphinomidae; genus Hermodice; species Hermodice carunculata. The sequence goes on along the minus strand of OZ026615.1, from coordinate 92,787,631 downwards.
TGTGGCAGGATATTCATATTAAAAATCGGCTCACCCTGCAGATATAAAAAAAATGGTCCCTAAGCCCATTTGATTTTATGCATCTATCGGAGAGTATCCTCAAACAGTCAAGAGGAAATCACTAATTCTGAACACTGAGTTTAACATTACTGTCACAGTAACAACAGTTAGGCGCACTCTGACAAAAGTGCATTTGTAACATGTCGGCTTTGTTTTAATGAAACGCACGTGTTTGAGCGAACGTTGGATTCAAATCACGAGTTGTACCCTTTTTGTGGGCATACAAGTCCACCTTCAAAAAGGCATTTGGAGTTGGCAATTTTTAGGCATAAGATAACGCTGTTGAGCATAATTCAGTCTTTCATTGTGTTTGTCACAGCTAGTAAAACTTTCGGTGGTGAATGCGCCGAATATAGTCACAGTAATGATTACTAGGAATCTGTCGTAGAAATATGATATGTAAGTTCCTCGCCCTTCTTCTCATGTTCTCTCACACTGGCGGTGATTCAAAGAAACCCATGGGTATGATACAGTTTTTCTTTATTCGCATCCTTATGCTTGGTACCCAGATGGAAAATCAAGGCGCAGCGCATTACAGACATGGCCCTATATTTTGCTGTTCTGGTGTTGAGAAGGCATGACCTTGAGGCGCTAGCACGTCGACGACTTCCCTGTCTCGAGGGAGTAGTGGTGCTATAAGATAACAACTTTGGAATATAATGGTTCTATACTCTGGTATAACAATAGGCGCCATGGAGCTACAGCAGAGGTTCGGCGATTCTCTACATCCCACCATGCCACCAACTCCCTGGTCTCGCCTAAATGCTGTTGTAGGCTACAAGTGGCCTGACAAAGCTGCAAACCCGGTACAGAGGCGCTGTCCCGTGATCCACACCACCTGAGTCGCGTACAAGTCGAACGTCAGAGCAATGGATGCGGCACTACCGGTACGGTAACGTGCTTGACACCGTCTGAGTATTATCTGGTACTGTAAGTTAAAGCGGGTGAACTTTATTTTTGGTAGTCTTTGCTGAATGCGACGTTTCTTCCTGAGCTGCTTCCATCAGTTTTGACAACTGACCCTGAAGCAAATAGAAAAGTGATCAAGATGTACTTCCTGGCACAACGAAACGTGACTCTACCACATTCTCTAATCCATTTACCTTAAATAAGCAACTTTGTACATGAATTCTTCAGACATGTTTTGCTTGAAACATAATTAACTTTACACTAAGATGGACATGAGTTGGAAAATAAAACATTGTTTACCTTTCAACACTACATTTGGAGAAAACAACCAGACCGGCATAATACTTCTTTTATGATAATTTGGGCAAATATACAATTGTGTGTGAAAATAAAACGTGCAATGTTATCAACGTCATATTATGTTTTGCACCAACAAAAAACGTGATAACATGATTTCAGTATATGTGTGCAAAAGTACCTATTGGAGACCTTTAGAAAAAGCAAGAGATGCAAAAAAAAGACAGGATCTGTTGCATTTCCCATTCGTTCTCTGGTATAACTTTCACGCACGATAAAAACATGGCGAAATAGTATGAGTATGATGTCTTTAGAATACAAACCAGCGTGATGAGCGTCTGTACTGAGGCGTCGACGCCATTGTATTCATATTTGCTGCCTGACATGGTGGTGTGTACACTGGCCATGTTGCCGTCCACCACGCTGCGGTTCATCCTGTCCGTCTGCTCCAGGTCAGGATGCTTCCAAGCATGGTATATTGCATAATACTGCAACCAAACAAATCGCCAGCTCTTAAGGCAAGCTAATCAAGTTCATCATTGGTTTGTTGCTGCTTTGCATTTGCCTTACAATTAACTGTTTAGCAGTGTACTCTTGCAAATGTTCTGTTTGCCATCCATGCTCTATCACGAACTATTACAACGTCATGGTTGTACATGCCTTTTGTCATCATCGTCATCGTCGTCATTTTTGTCGATATTGTTATAATCTGGGCGGTGTCGTGACTTGAGGATGATTGTAATTCATTGGTCTGAGTCTCACATGTTCCTGACCAATCACAACATTTATTTTGGTTTGAAAAATTAGTATGAACAAGATGTAGGTAATATAGGTTGATTTCCTGCAGTTATAAGATGTCCTTCCAATTGAACATTTTCACTTTTACTTATTTGTTTAGGTCTGTTACTTTGGGGGTTATCAACATCACTATGAATGTCCTCAGAACGGTATTTGGCCTAGCGTTCTAAAACACGTGTTTAGTCAAGCTCCATGTGGTTAATCTTTTGCATCTGACATTATAATTGAATAGACGAAATATCTTCTATTCCCGGTCCCCTTGTTTTTTCTTTTCGTTTTTTAAACCTCTGTCCGCTCTAACAGAATAACTCTGATTTAATGTTACTTGCTTTCACAGTGATAACATGGTATTGCCTTTCTGTTTTTATGATTAGCCTGCTGTAATTCAAATTATGGTTGACTGTGACAGCAAAGTTTGGTTTTGTCAATAGACATTTTACGAGGCTAGGCATTTTCTACCTCACAAAGATGTGTAACGCGTAATGATCAGATTCCTACTCGTGGCTACAATCAAATTGCCAATAGTTTCATAATCCAATTTACTGATAATTTAAATTTGTGTTTTACTCTTAACTGCAGTGCCTCTTTTGACCACGTTGATATAAACCACCACCACTAATAATAATAATAATGATAATGATAATGATAATGATAATGATAATAATAATAATAATAATAATAATAATAATAATAATAATAATAATAATAATAATGATAATAATAATAATAATAATAATAATAATAATAACAATAATAATAACAATAATAATAATTTTCAAATACAGTCTCCAATTTCAGGAAGCTAGGATATTTAGTTTGGTTAATTGTTGATTATTTTCATGTAAATTATTATGTTGAATTTTGCAATGGTTCGTGCACTTTTGCATACATTTGGTGTGTGTTCATAAATTTATTGCTTCAAAGTAAATTTTGGTTGCCACTTAGACATATCACAACTTCTGAAAATTGTATCACGCATTTGAATTAAAGAAGGTTCAAGTAATTTGATAGACATAAAGCTTACAATCACTGCAATTTATCAAATGCATTTCGCCATGAATTGAAACCAGTCCCAAGCAATATGGCACGGAGATACACGTATCGCAATGATATACCGATATAGTAAAGCATGTATCTGTTAATATGTGCATGGTTTCAATATTCTGTGATACTTTGATAAGAAATGAAACGCTGTCATATTTGACAACATTAGATAAACATGATGGTTAAAAAAGGATTGTGATAGCCCCGTGCTCAGTTGACCTTGTACCTTCAGACTGAAGTAGTGCTGTGAACGTCAAAATAACACCAATGTCAGTTTTGTTCAAGGTCATGATTATTGTTTGTAATATCAGCCTTCACTCATACAGTTCGCGAGGCATTTTTTATGATGAAAAGTTACAGAATCCACTATTACCAAGATATATGCCAGTATGCCAGTTTGACCTGTTGAGGCCACTCTAGATCACAATTAACAAGATCAAAAGAAACCCCATATGTACTATCAGTGTTCAATAGTAACTATGGCACTATGATCATTTAAAGGTCAACTGACATACTGAAATATTAGCCAGTATGTCCGTTGATCTTTTAAGGTCATTCAAGCTCAAAATTCACAAGAGCAAAATAAACAATCACAGGTACTTTCCTGTTTGTGTTTAAAAGCAACATTGAGCCTGTTAGGTATGAACAAATATGTCAGATTAGCTGCTAGTCTATGATAGGAATGTATGCAATAATTGACAAGTACCAAACTGAAATATGCGTCAAAACTAGCGATATGAAGCATCATCAACTAGTGGAAAATTAAGTTCCACAAGCTACATTTCTACCACTCAGTAAGTTTCTGAACAGCGTAAGTGACGGTTTGGAGGAGCAAAAAACAAAAACAAAAAAACAAAAAAACAGCTTCAAAACACATAGATAGATAGATAGATAGACAGACAGACAGACAGACAGACAGACAGACAGTATGAATAAACGTGGTAGAGACGCGCCCAGGGGACATTGCTACCACGTTTGCCGTGGATATGGCCAGCGGTTTTGGAGAAGTCGAAAATGAAAATTGTGGACGGACGACTGATCATTCTATAAGCTCAGCTGACTGACAAGTCAGCTGCTTTAAATAGCAGGCTGTAACCCTGTATCATAATCATTATCTGGTATGTAGGTGAAAAATATAAAGAGTAGTGTTCCGACAGACAAGAAAAACATACCTTTGGAACAAATATCAGCGATATCATACTGACGACGGACACTTGAATGTGGATGAAAGTCATTAAATACAACATGTCTGGGCCTTCACGAGCAGCGATGAATTCCCTACAGCATAAATCAAAAGGAAAACATTTTTTCTCGTGTACGCAACATACACACCCCGACGGTGGCTATCCCAGTTACGATTCTGTTCGTAACTTGTATGTAATCAATTTACGGCTTTACGTGCACAGTGATCCTTGTGCTGGCAGGCCCACATAGGAGCGCTATTTGAAAGTGATACGGATGCGTGAGGATAACAAGCATGAATGTCAAAGATGTTGAGATAGAACAAGCATAACATCATGACAAAGGACTTCAACGTAAAATTCCGGATAGCTAAAACAACTTTTAGGGTCATAGTGCGACTGATGATCAATCCAGAGCCAGCTTCATGGGCTGGCTTTAAATGTATTTATATGTAAAATCTTTGCAGCACGACTGGTTTGCATTATATTGCCACAATACTTTTTGTCAGGAGAGAATCAGTTTGAGACAATTTTCACACTATTGTTGGGGCCAGAATGTATTTCAAAATTTAGTTCAGAATACACTTTCTAATTTTCGAAAAGGATTCAACTTTTTTTTTTAAAGTTACAGAATGAAGACAATTATTTGAACACCTGGCGAGGCAGCATGGCGAGGGAATGGAGATTTGATTTCCTTTGTAACACATGCAGGTGACCATTGAATTTTCTATTTATGACGAACAATTAGAACCAAAGTTACCAAAACCAGACCCCGTCCAATTGGCAGCTTCAAGTACTATAACTATTGTATCGTGCCTTTATCCGGACTTGGATTTTAAACGGTACAACCTCTGCATAGAGGCATGCAAAGAATGTCTTCTTTTACATCTAATAATATAGTTGTGACCACTTTTAGACTTGGTTGCCTAAAACATGTTCCAGCACAGAAATTATTTCCAGAAGATTGACATACAACACCAAATCACGTCACTGTCTCGTTACATTCAAATGGCTCCCAATTTTACCTTTCTTGCTTCGGCAAGATATGGTGTTCAGAGTAACATTTAACAAACGTTTTTGAACATAGTGTTCCAAACAAGGTACTCTATTGCAAACTTACTCTATTATAACACAGAATGTTCCAAGTAAGACATCGTTGTAAATAGCCCAGGTGATATATTTACTTTCGTTGAAATGTGACGGTGCCTTACGCACTACATAACAGAGGTAAGCGCCCCACAGCAGAAAGAGGGCTTCAGCTACAAACAAGAAAAACTCTTAAATGATGACTATTGACAGCAACATGTGACTCAAACTAGGTATATGTTTATCAGAACGTGACCATGATATTGGGTGAAAATCATTGATATCTATGCAAAGGCACCAATAAGTCAAACTGTGATTTTTTTTTGAGAATAAACTAATTTAAACTCCCTAATGCAACTGGAAATCAATAATAATTATGTTCCATCATTCGCATTAACGAATTATTTATCAATGGACTAGGATAATATGTATTTGTTCAATGGTGTCAAAACATTTTCTGTGGTATGCGTGTACTATTTCATGCACGTTGGTAAGGCGGAAGGTACATGTGTTCCTTCTGGCATTCAGTGCTATGGTCACTGATTTTGAATTTCATCAGTACTGTATGTAAATACATTATTCCTGCTTATAATGCCGGTATGCAGATGTTTCAGTTGGCAAAGTCCACCAAAAACAACACCATTATATAAATACCAGAACTACACAATGCGAGCAGCAACCGTTGCTATGCGGGCCAGATTATTCTGGGGGGAAACTCACCTAATAGGCAACGTACCTAGCAGGACTCCAGTTCAATTCCGACCAAGTTTATACATAAATTTGGCCACGAGATGGTTACCGAACCATTACAAATATCGTATCTCCAAAACCTTTGCTTGATGCAAGAGTCAATCCGTAACCTTCCTTCGTGCAAGCTGGATGCTTAGATTTTTTTGTGACAAAAAGCATGCACAAAGGATCCTCTGATGCGTTACCATAATTTTTCAAACGTTGCTTTACAGAAGAGAACAGTTACTTAAATTGCCAAAATTTGTGCAAATTGGTCCATAAAGAAGATACAATGAGGAACTTGAGTCTGGGGGAACTTAAAGGAGGCTAATTCACAAACCTATGATAGCCCCATACTTCCACCAATTGGAGGGGCAGGCAGCGTACTTGAGATTAGAAGATGTGGTGGTCCACGGTAATTCTGCAGGGGAAGTAGCTGTCCACGCTGTCAAGTATATTGCCGTGATGCATACAATTGGAATGAAGCGCTGGGCCAGGAGTTTATCTGTCAGAGCTACTCTTTTGGCAGACTTCACCTTGAAGATGGCAGACACACTACAAACAGTCATCATCATTATAGTCACACCACGCGTCACTGAAAACTTTTACGGGTCATACAATGCATAGGCATAGATGCTCTTATTTCATATTGGCAATTCACTTACTCTCCACTGGTAGAGCAATCGGGAGTGCTTGTCGAGGGAATTGGAACATGGTAGTTAACAACTAGTAAATAGTAAATACTTCGGTGTGGATATCACTTGATTCTACCTGTTCCTACGTAATATTTTACTAAAAGTTTAATGGTCGTCCAGGCCTAATATACTTAAATCGCAGTAGAGTAACGTATCTGTGCGACAAACTTCACATTGAAAGGCAGGCACCTTGTGTACCACCCAGATGAATCTTCAGCCCTGTCTATGTCAAATTTACCGCTAAGGGTTTTTTGGTTTTTCGTGAGGGGTAGCATTCATTTTATAATGACTGAGACTTACACCGAACTCAACGATTGGTTAACTCATTTTTAGCGCGTTGGGCTGTAATAGCAGATCTCATTGCATGTTTGGATGCTTTAATGTGTAATGCAGTGAGGAGGTGATAACATAGGATGCAGGCATACTGTGGCATCAAAGAAGTGTCAGCTGTCTACATTCCAATTCTCTGATTTACATTTCAGAGTAGTTCGAGATGGCAGTTGTGGACTGGGCTTCACTGCTGTAAATTACCATCTTTGGCTGTCCCAAATCATCCATTCTGCCATTGCTTTGAGAGCAATTTCTTTTTAGGCGTCAAGTGACATGCTCTGTTGCTGACCGCTACGTATGTATCAACAATGGAAAAGCACTTTAGTGTGTACATCTCTACATACTTGGATCCCAGTGTCGTTTGAATTCCCAATGTCGACCAGCGCCTCCGCTTTTTTCTGTAAATATAGCCTTATCTTGTTTCACTTGCCGTTCTTGCAATTATCAGCCCAACTGAATCGTTATCATTCTGATAATTCCTGTATCTTTTATGAATGGCTTATATGACAGTGGTACCATTATGCCCAAATTTAAGTCTCCTGAGCGTGCTACAAACTACTTGTAAATTATGTTTTTGTTTGCATTTGGCAATTTGCATGAACTATTGTTTCCATATTTATATTGGTACCTCATACCTATATTTTATCTACATTTACACAATCACATAAAGAGAATATTCTGTCTTTTTGTGTGTCTTATATCTTCTTTGGGGGTCGGTGGACAGCTAGCTGGGTATCTGTCCCATAATTTGTCTTTACTAGGTCGGCATCATGAGCTTAGGAGCAGGCAATCTTTAACCAAAATTTGATGACAAAAATGAAGGACATTCATCCTTCAGACTGATTTGAACGTTTCTCAGCTTTCCCTAGTGATGTTGATGAACGTTACTTACCAACGTTTGCATTGCGTAATGGGAGATCTGTTGGTTTTATCAGGAAGCGCTGACAATCATAGCTTTGATAGGTCCGAACTATAGCAGGTGACAATCTGCATTTCAACCTTAAATTTGCTAATAGCATTCGCAAGTGAAAGAACAATAGTACATCACTCTCCAGCCACATAATATTTTATTTATTCTGTGTTTAATTGGGCATTGATTGCATAAATATGCCCCTGTCCTACTTTCAACGCCGATCTGCTGTGACATCTTTGTAATCATTTGTCGCAGTTCATGTCGCAGGTAATGTCGAATCTGACTAAGTGACTTCTCTTCTGGGCCTAATATAACAAAAAGAAGCATTCCCATATTGTAAACCTGTGTACTTAATTGACCACAAGGCTTTGCAGAATCTGTCTCCTTTAAAGATGGAGCTCTGCATTCAAAGTTGTTGTAGAAACACTTGCATTTTTTGTGAAATACGTTTTTGTGAAATTTGGATATTTCTTAAATAATATTTAAGATAAAATAGTCAATATTGTACTACTATGTTCTCAATACATGTATCTACAAAATTTATCCGGGATTTTTCATAACTGTGTCAGTTTTTTAACAATAGTGTTCAAATATTACAAAAAAGCTGTTTTTGTCAAAATTCATAAAGCTGGAGGACTCTTCATTTTTGACACACATTTAAAAAAATGCTGTTAATTTCTTAGAAAAATCTCCGATATTGTTTGTGGTGAAGAAATGTTAGAGTAAATCAGTATTTATTTGTTCAAAATCAGATAATTAGTTTTAAATAAATATCCACACGAAGTGGACTTTTTGGTGCAATTAAAATTATTGTCTGCAATCAGGATTTAAAGGTTAACGCGCTTCATTGATTACCGTGTTAGCATTAAAAGTATTTTGTTAGTTTCTTCAGATTGTATTGGGATCAGAAATACCAAATTGGGACAACTGATAGATAACATTATATGTCCACCAAAATGTCCCCAAAAATCTGAAAATGAAATAATCCAAAACTGGTTGGGAATTACCTTAAATATACATACAATATTATTTCATTATTAGAGTCAATTTTAGACAATTTTCCTTATTAGAGCCAAGGGAGATAAGAAACATTAGTTTGTAACTGAGTACATCCTGTACTTTTCATCTCGCGTTTTGAAGTCTTCCTAACAAGCGAATAATAGCCACGATCAATTATCGTCCAGCTCAACTGTGTTCTGCAGGTATCACATATACAAATTGGAACACATGACACCTGCTAACAATCATCTTCCCTGAAATGACATCCAGGATCCCTTTTCAGCTTTTGACTTCTATTTTATTCTCATCAGGTTCACATGATCAGTTGAATTTCTGGGTTTCCTATAACAAGTTAGGCTTAGTGTCAGTTATATGCAGTTTTCAACACGAGTAAGTAGATTTTTCGTTTTTGTTTTGTTTTAAAGTAAAACATTTGTTTTAACAAAAGTGCCATAAGTTATAAAGAAAAGAAAAGAATAACTCAGACATATAGGATTTAAACTAGAAGCGTAAATATTTAGTCATGTAGAATATGAAAGTAATGGCCCCTAAAGGTATATTTTATATTTCATGCAGACAATAATTTTCGTTATTTTTTAAGCATAAAATAATCTGGGCCCATGACTTTTGATAAAAAAGTTCCCAGAGTATTTCATTTTCTTATTTTTGTGTGCCACTTTAATGAACAGTGAGCTAGGTTATAATTGCTTATGTCATTTCTCATTGATGTGAACATGTGGCCAAATAGAAATTAAAAACATTTATGATATAGTAGACGATGTGAAAACGAGGCCGCCGTGACATAAAACTCTGTTTGCCGTCATATAAGATCTGATATATCACAGCGACTCTTCTTTTTGTTGTGCTAACCCCCAGTAAATTACCACCCCATATGAGTCCTCGATTTCTGTCCTTCTGTCTCTGTTTTTTGAGCTCAGCTGACTTTTCAGTCAAATGAGCTTTTGTGAAGGTCTGTCGTCCGGCGTCTGTCTACAATTGATATTTTCGAATTCTTCTAAAAAAAGTTGGCCAGAGTCAGTTTAAAATTGGTGGGGATTTGTCTCAGGTAAGTCTCTACCAATGTTGTTCAGATGGGCACGCTCCAGTGAATTTTTTTTTTGTTACTGAATTTCTTTGGTCTTTTTTGGGGCAAACCTTAAAAAATCTTCTCCAAAGCCGCTCACCCAATTGCTTTGATATCACACAGTGTTACACTCCCTGGGACTCGTAGTTCTTAATTTGTTAACCAGGTGGCGGTACAATATTTTTCTATTTTTATGATTTTTATGTTCCCCTATTTCGACTTCTTCCCCGGAACCATTACTCAGATTATGCTGAAACGTGGCGGATATGTCTCTTGTGGAAAGGTCAAACAAAGTTGAACACTAGGTGGCAGTGCTGTGGATTCCTGAATTTTAACGATTTTTTCAATTCGGGAACTTATCGGTAAATGCACATTTACCATTGTTTACTATACAAGTCAATGGGCATTCTTATGCTAATTCACATTTTCGACTTCTGCTTCGAAAAAGTCATCCAGATTGACTTCACACCTAATAGAGATGTACCTTGGGTGTGTTTCTACCAAGTTTGTTCAAACGGTCGTGCTCCAGTGATTTGTGGATTTTAATATTTTTTTTTTCAAATTTAAAAGAAAAATCCGAAACCGCTCACCCATCTGCTATGATATCACACGGTTACACGCCTAGGGACTTTTGGTTTATGATTTGTTTCCCAGGTGTCACTCAGATTAAGCTAAAACGTGGTAGGTATGTTCCTTATGGAAAGGGCAAACAAAGTTGTTCACCAGGTAGCACTGCTGTGGATGTTTGATTTTTAAATTTTTTTTTCGTCGAGTGCTTATTGATAAATGCCCCCTCATCTATTGATTACTGTGTCAAACTTTGTAGGGATGTACCTTTGATAAGTGTCTACCTATCTTGTCCTATCGCAAGTTCACAGAACCACAAGTGTGGTGCCTCTCTATGTCAGCTGAGCATGGGCTGTTCACACAGCCTTCTTGTGTGATCAATATTTTAAGCGTAGACCTATTTGGAAGGTTGTAACTTAGAGCAGTACAATCTTCACAACTCTGACTCCCCATATAGGGTCCCCATCACCTCCAAAATGGTAAATTCTACAGTGGAGGGGATACGCAAGCGAACGGGAACGGCACAAACCAAAGCGGTGATGGCGATTGAAAATAAGCCAGCTAAACCCGTTTTTGGCGTCAAATTTGGGGGATTTTCAACGTGAAACCATATTATAATTATAATTAAGTGGTATTGATTGTTGTCAATATATCACTCTGGAGGCGGTGATCCTATCGGCTCGCTATTTGACGTCGATCTCAATGCCACCTCTATGATTTATTTGGCAATAATCAATGCCACCCCATACTTAATTCCTTTACAAATGGACAGAAAAAAACATCTTTGAACTAATTATTTCATGAGAGGATGCAATGTCTCAACAAATTTACAAAATTTATAAACATAGAATATATATTGAATATTGTCATGTGCATATGGGGCCAAAATTAGTTCCCTTCGCTCCAATTTTGATGGTAAACGTGTCATAGGAGTCGGACCGCAGATTTCCAGTGGTTCGTCACACAGGTTTACATTGTTAAAGTGATGTACTGTTAAAAGATTCGTATTTCTCTAGAAAGGAGCAGATAGTGGCATGAGACCATTATGTGTCAGTATCGTAGTTCGAAAATCAGTTCAAATTAAAAGTAACACGAACACTTAAAAAACAACAACAACAACAATGTGGCTATGCTAGGATGTGTTTGCCGTAAGTAATGCCTGGCTGAAGTCAGGGCATATCTGTGGTAACCGCGTCCTAGTCTATCCACATTCCAACCTAAACCTGAGATTATCCATTCGCAGAAAATCATGATATTGAAGCCCTAGGAATGCATTTGCTACAGTAACAAGTTCGGAATGTACGATGAAAGAAAAAATAGAAGAAAAAAGCCACATAAAAAAGCACATAGAAGAGGTAATATTCTTTATTCAGGGATGTAAATGAGCTTAAATTTCAAACATTAGTACCTTATGGAAAGCCCTGAACTGTTATATATCTCACGCTGCTTCATGGCAAAAAGGAAACGACATAAAAAGCACACGATGTTGACTTTGGATTCTTTGGAATAAAAACAAAAATATGGCTTTAAGATGGCATTGCACCCGGATGCAAGATAGAGGAAACGTTGTAATTAAACAATGTTGCTGTTTCAACAAAGGTACCCTATGATAAATAACATGACATGGTGAGGTACACAGACCAAATGAAGCGTGAAAGCAAGCATTGGAAAGATAAAAGGCACCAGCAGGTAAAGAATGGAAAAAGTGCTAATGACAAAGACAGCAAAATCGAAATTCATCCATCAAGAGCAAATGGTTTTGATCTGTTAAATGGTATGAGTAAATTAGTACAAATTTGTCTTGCACCTTTATATCCCCAGATATTAATCTTTAAGGAACCGCAGGTCATGGCTATGTCTTTGAACTGCATGGGGTGGTGTGTACAGGCCACCTGTTACAGCTGTTCCTGCTCTCAATGTCACACAAAGGCACACCATTAACACTATCCATCTCCGTCTTTCATTACTAACACAGTTTCTGTTGTATAATTTTTCAATTGGAGAAAAGCGAGAATAGAAGGTGCATGTGTCCCTCCTATAAAGGGCACTTGACTCAGCAGGCCAAGGATTGCGTATTTCCATTACTTTTTCATTGCAATTTGAAATTAACCAATGGTAAAGCCGCTGCACATAGAAAGACCAACATTTCATGGTAAATCTAGTTGTATAACATAAGCAAGAACAAAATTACACATCATTAGCATGAAAAGTAAACAGTTAATTTGAGGTTACTTTAACATACTACCCAATGGGAATAACAATATTATTGTAGCCCACAAGAATTGTGTATTGAGTTGTGTATTAACTTGAACGCACTTGAAATTGCTTATTATTCGCCAACAGGGGACTATAGGTTTGCACCCTGTCCTTCCATGCGTCCTTCAGACAAAGCTTGTTTGACACATATTTCTGATAGCATACCACTTATACCTACCAAATGGTGTGGTAATACTTCAGAGGATAGGGCTGTGTCTTTCACCAGCATTGGGTTGTTGTGACCTTGACCTCCCCCCCCCCCCGAAAGATTAGCGTCACCTATGACTGTCCAAAAAGATTTAGCTTGGCTGGGCCATATATCCTATACCCTAAGAACTGCAGCTTCCCAATTTGGTCTGTAGACACTTCGTATGATCAGGGTGTGTCACAACCGAAATTGGCTTACTCTAACTTTGACTTTGACCTTTGACCGCATAAAGTTTTAAGTTGTGCGGGCCATATTTCCCATGCCGTACAACCTACAGTTATGGAATTTGGTGCGTTAACACTTCTTAGGATGCCTGTGTGTTGTGCACCAAAATTGGCAAATTGTGACCTTGATCCTTGACCCCAAACGTTTTTAGCTTGTATAGGCCATATTTGCCATGGCATAACCGTCCATCCACACTTGTTCTCATTGCAATAACTTAACAGTACACTTCATGCGAGTAATGCTTTTATAATGTATCTCTTCTCTGTTAGGGGACTATGTATTGTTATATCACTTTTACGACTCGTATTTTCTGCAATGCTGTCTTGCATTGGGAGTTCAGGAGATTTATCGAGATGTGTGTATCCAGTCAGTGCAGTCCTGGGCAAATCATGGCCATGTTTTAGCCTGAAGTGTTGCATCGGCTGGAGGAGAATTTGCGTCAGATCTGTGCAAAATGTCAGGACCTTTATGCAAGAGAGCATCTAACCGTCATCTGACGAAAGGAACTTGTCGATCAATTTGTTTACACGTGACCTCAAGTTTATCACCCTAACTGTCTACTTTGGTCAATCAGTACGGGAGGATCCAGTTATATACTGAACCCCAATGAAAAGTATCCACATAAAAAAATTAACACATTAATTTTGTAAGTTACTAAGTACTGTGTGTGCATATATGCATGGTTTGGAGCCTACATCAGGGTCATTCAGGACAACTTTTTAACTTTTGCTGGGTTGTTACATAATGCATGTGACTTTTGTGCACCGAATATGGCTTCTGACCACCACTCCTATTGGATGGCTAAAATGACCTGATGTTTTCAGTGGCTTTAAAAAGGGATGTTCAGCCAAGAAAAAAGCCAGTGGTCTCAGGTGTGTTGAGGCGATCATGCCGCGTCTGAGCCAAGGTCAAAGACACCATGCTTTGGGGCTTGCAGAGGGTGGAGTCCCAATCACTCAAATCGCACAAAGAATGGGGTGTACTCGGCGCACCATCCAACGACTAATTGAACGGCAACAAGAAACTGGATCCGTAGATGATCGGCCTAGGCCTGGCCGAGAAAGAGTGACAACACCTGGCCAAGACCGTCACATCCGGCTGATGCACCTGCGAGACCGTTTCCGTACAGCAGCCCAAACAGCCCGTGAGACTCAAGGGGTGAATCACCGTCCTGTCAGTAGTTCTACTGTGCAGAGGCGACTGAGGAGCAGTGGCCTAACAGCCAGAAGACCTTACAGGGGTAACCTGCTGACCCAACCCAGAAGAGAAAGACGACTGCAGTGGTGTAGAGCACACTCCAGGTGGACTCGCCAGCAGTGGAATACCGTCCTTTTTACTGACGAGTCCCGTTTTTGTGTCAGCAGAGCAGATGGCAGAGAACGTGTGTGGCGCCGGACTGGGGAGAGATATGCAGATGCCTGTGTCCGTCAGGCAGATCGATGGGGTGGACCCTCTGTCATGGTGTGGGCAGGCATCAGCAACCGCTACCGGACACCCCTAGTGGTCATTCAAGGGATCCTCAATGCTAGGCGGTACATTGATGAGGTGCTGGAGCCGCACATGGTCCCATTTATGGAGCAGCATCAAGATCTGGCGATCTTTCAGCAGGACAATGCACGTGCACACTCTGCAAGATTAACAATGAACTTTCTCAATGAGAACAACATCAATGTCATGGAATGGCCAGCGTTCTCACCCGATCTGAGCCCTATTGAACATTTGTGGGATCAGTTAGGCCAAGGTATTCAACGGAGGACACCTAGGCCTACTACCCGAAACCAGCTGATCCAAGCTCTGCAGGAAGAATGGAATAATGTTCCCCAACACAGAATTCAAACCCTGGTCAGCAGTATGCGCCGCAGATGTATAGCATGTGTTGATGCTCGAGGTGGCCACATCCCATATTGAACAGAAAAGTTTGTGTGACTTTCAATTAGGGCAGTTAATGACATTTTTTGCCTGTAAGTGACGTTAATGTCGGTAGAGCGTGACATTATTTTTACGCCAGAAAAGTGAATGCTTTGTTAAGTTCTAAGCACGTCTAGGTATGAAATGTTTCAAGTATAAACAATAAAATACTTCAACATTGGCATGTGGATACTTTTCATTGGGGTTCAGTATAGTTTCGAATAGGTGAGGGAAATGTGTACTTGGATGGAAAAAATTACATAGACCTCTAGAAATTTAGCTGATGCAGCCAGTCACTTCACACAAGACGTATAAGGTAAAAAGCATGTCATATGGGACTATAGTCGTTAATGTCTCTGTTGATACATTTGACAAGAGTCATTGATGTCAAGTGTAATTCAACCACATAGTAATTGTGAAGTAGCAGCCTCGCACTTAAGGCAGCACATATATGTATGCATATGTTATCTTTTTGAATATGCAAACAATACGCCAGTATAACATAGTGCCAAATGGCAGAAACCAGGCCAAGTATAAGTTTCGAAGAGACTCCCGGAGGCAGATTTCGAGAAGCTAATTCATAACAAAAACACAAAAAGTATAGCACACTCGCGAACATATTATGGTCTGGGTGTGCTCTGGAGTGTAATGGATGACTTTTCGAAACAGCAAGTGCTGGCTAGCGAAGCAGACAATTTCAGCCGAAAAGGTAAAAAAGAAAATTGGGACAGCCCTATGCTCAGCTGACCTTCCATCTACAGACTGCTAATTGCCACCATTAAAAAAATTGTAGAGCAATCAAAAGCAAGCTAAAAAGATAAAGAAAAGAAGTGGTATGGTAAATAGTTAATTTAAGTGCAATCAAGTTGTGACCTTGGAAATGGTAAATGGTGAAGTTCAGTCAAGTTGTGACTTTGGAAACCACATCAAGGTCACTTGTATGCATTCGTAACTTAGCCCTAACAGGCTACCATCATCAATTATATTACAGTTCCATGACATTACGAATTAGATCAATACTGTGAAACAAAGAAGAAGGCTCTGTGGACAGCAGGTCCTCAGCTGATCTTGATATTCTCAAAGTGTAATCAGGACCACACTTTTTTATTGGTACCTAGGGATGTTTCTGTGCAATTTCAACCCACTGACCAATTGGAATTATATAATAATTTTTTTTTCATGTCTCCCCCCCCCCGCCCAAAACAAGAAAATAAAAAGATCCAAGCATTACTGGGGCACGATCACTTGAAAACACTGAACAGGTACATCTGCACCTAATTTAATGTTGATGTAGTGCACAGTTTGGGAGAAAATTAAATGCAGGTAAATTGGTATCACTAGAGTAACCATGCTAGTTTTGCTGATCATAACGTCATGTCAAAAATAAAGTAAATAAACAAATAAATAAAATAAAAAATTAAAAAATAAAAATAATAAATGATAGTACTCTTACATAGTGAACACCATTGATGGAAAAATAAGTCAAGCAGTGTTTCTATCAAGGTGAAATCGACGAAATGTGAAAAACACAAAATCGTTAAAAACATTAGCACCAGCTGCTGAACAGGCTATGGTCCAGGAGTTCTAGAAATATCCTTATGCAATTTTGAAGCAATTGAACATTTGGTTTCGGAGAAATTTGTTAAGATTTGGAAAAAAACTCCAAATAATTCGTACAAAAAAATTCAAAAAATAACTGGACCAGGACCATCTGAACAAATTTGATAGAGGCAAATCCAACGTACATCCCGGTCAGGTTTGAGAAGTATTTGGCAACATTTTGTAGAAGAAGTAGAAATGTGAATTACCATTATAATCTCCATTGACTTACATAGTAATCAACAGGAAAGTACACAATAATCGCTAAGAAATAAACCGTTTAAAATCAGGTATCAGGAGCATCACCACCTAGTGAAGAACTATGTTTGACCCATCTACATAGTACCTTTTCACCACGTTTTGACATATTCTGAGGAAAGACTTCCTAGAAGTCGAAAAATAGCGAAAACATATATAAATAAAAAAAAAAACAACAACACAGCGCCGCCTGTTGAACAAATAAAGCTGAAGGGTCCCCAGAGGGACCCTGTGCAATTTTGAAGCAATTGGCTTTCCGGTTTTGAAGATTTGGCCAACTATTTTGTATTTTGGAAGAACAACAGTAAAGATTAGTATTTGGATTTTTGATTCAATTAGTTTGTGAAGACCGATTTCATGTGAACGCCCAACCAGTCTGGGGCCTCCCGGCGAAGGTCGTGACATTGACCGCCGAGTATAAATTGGAAAATGAACGGTAACAAGAGAACTGTAACAGTCCTGAGTTCACCTGACCTTACATGCACAAAACTTCACAGCAGCGCAAATCCGGCGTGGTGTTTCCCAATGAACATCGTCTCACTGAAAGCATGGAATAGACGGGAAGAAAAACAGCAATTGGTTTACGGGGGTTTGCCGCTACTACTCTTTTCCTTACATCTATAACTAAACATAGTTATAGTTTGCTTTTGTCTGTTAAAGATTATTACCTTCTAACAACACTTTTCATGAGAGCGTATACGTCAGGCCTCTTGCTTCCCGGCCTTTAACCGCACAGAATACACATAAAACCCCTAAAGAATGCTCCCCCCCGAAAAATAATAATAAAAAATCACCTCCAAAAATACAAAAAGCCAAAACAAATCAAAACACAAAAAGCCACTCCATCCCCCCCCCCCCCCAAACAGAGCAATTGATGTACGGGGATTCTGCCAGTCTTCCGCCTTCATCCGTACCGAAATATTTTTTGCTTTGTTGACGTCTGGGCTGTTGCTTCCCGGCCAATGCGGTCAAAACAAACAAATAAACAAACAAAATTTATTTCCGAGTGCCACTTTAGCCAGTGTTTGAAATATTTGGCACCGACCAATAGCGAGATGTATCTTTTATTTTGTGTGTGTTGAAAGGGGTGTCCATGCAAGGGGCGGGGTCTTGATTTCCCTCCCCCCCCTCCATGTTTTTTTCCATTTACGATTTGAAAAATAGGTAATAGTTATCCGTACCATTTGAAATTGGATAAAAATTGTTTATATTCTATATATTAGGCCTATGCGCCTATATATATAGTTATGTCTTGGGTGGTTTATGGGCAGAATTGTAATCCTCAGACCGTCTTGTAGGCAGTTGTTCGGTTTATCGGCAGTTGAACTCAGAACTCAGAACAGTTTATTGAATATGATATGAAATGGGTTACATGAATTTCAACGTGTGTAGTGACAAAGTGGTAATTAAGCAATAACCAAGAACTCGTAATTAAACTAAATGATATTAGGATGACCTTGGCTAAGGATTCTATGATCGGCTATCGTCAAGGCCACCTTTCGAAAAATGCCCATAAACCATGTTTGCCTTAAATTCAATGTGCTACCTAGGGGGTTTCAGAAAAATTAGCAAATCTGCCCAGATATTATGGGAAGCTATCAATGCCCAGAAATTGTGGTAAGCTATACTTGGTATATACTGTCCACGGTCCGGTTTGAGAATTATAATTGACCCGCAGAACAATGGGCATGACCCACAAACCGGCTGTAGGACCTATTTCATTGTATATTTTTTGTGGGCAGTGCATAATTGCCCAGAAACCACCCAAGACATGTATATATATATATATATATATATATATATATATATATATATATATATATATATATATATATATATATATATATATATACACACATATATATATATGTATATATATATTTTTTGTGGGCAGTGCATAATTGCCCAGAAACCACCCAAGACACGTATATATATATATATATATATATATATATATATATATATATATATATATATATATATATATATATATATTACTAATAAGCTTACATTGAGAGCTGGGCTCGGTTTTTTACGGTTCTTGCCGTTCACACATTATTTATGTTTGTGTGTTTGTGTCTCTGTGTCTGTGTTTATGTCTGTCTTGTCTATCAACAGACCGTGAGGTCGTATAATATGGGAATTATAACGAGAAACCGGTTGCTATATTCGAGAGGTGACGTGATGAATTTTAGAAAGGCGAAGGAAATATGGAGATCCAACAAGTACAATAATCATGACAGTCATAGCATTGATCGTACTCAAATAATACTTGCACAAAAACATCAACTCAGGAAAAAAAATTATCCCAGACACACTACACCAGTTTCCAATCATGGCCTGGTTGTATCAAAAGCAGTTAAAACAAATGGAGGTAATATTTCCTCGGACTAGCTGAGAAAAAAGCTTAGTTTACTGAAATTGTTTTAATGGATATATAAATAATAATATTGATCGTTGCCAGTGATCTTTTCTTGATTCAGATTTTGAACGTACAACAATTTTACCAAAATATGATTCTTACCGCCATGTTTTCAACAACAAAGCCCCATATGCCAACGAAAACCCAAGGTAACGAGGCCAGTGTTGCAGATGACACAATACAATAGTACGCTCGGGATACTGAAAAAACATCTGAAACACAAAACAGAGAAATATGTATAATTGAGGTTCTTGATGTCGGTACACTGCCATTACGGGTTATCACTGTGTGTTAGAATGTAGCATAAGGACCTTTGCACGCTACCTTTTTATGTCTACATCGGTCAGAAGTGTCATTGTGATGCGGGAATACCGCTTAAAGTCTGCCCAGCTTTTGCATTTGTAGGTAGGCTATAACCTCCTCTCCCTCAAAGCGACCAAAAATCACTGTGTCCAGCCGATTGTCAAATGGTTTTAGCATCAATGTTAGCACCTTACATGCACGTTTTTCTCCATAAAACATTTTGAACCAAACTGGTGGCTTAAACCTATCACAACAGGTACAAAACAACATTTCTCGAGCAAGGGCCCACCGCGCACCTATGGAAGCTGTTGAATCTGCATCCACCCCAGGGAGAAAAGAGAGTTGTGCCAATCGCAACCATGTCTTTTGTCACAGGTTCACACATGGAGGGGAGCAATTAGATACATACGTGGGTAAATAGATAGATAGACAGACAGACAGACGGACGGACGGACAGATAGATAGATAGACAGACAGCAGACAGATACATAGATAGATAGATAGATAGACAGACAGACAGACAGACAGACAGACAGGTAGATAGATAGATAGATAGATAGATAGATAGATAGATAGATAGATAGATAGATAGATAGATAGATAGATAGATAGATAGATAAGTAGACAGATGCAGAGAGACAAATATACAGATGGTCAGATAAACAAAACAAGTAAATAAATAGATAGAGCCTCAAGGGGCGCAGATATGTGTGTTGATAATTTCATTCCATACCTATTTTGTAAAATATGCCCATAAAAAGTCAGATATCCACATGTTAAGCATTAAATGCACAGAGAGATGATGCAATGGGCCTTTTTGTTCCATTCCTCAAAAGTGGTAAACAAAACACGACAAATCAGTCTTTTCTGTCAATAATTAGTTGAAATAGATATCCACTCATGTGAAATTTGGCGTGCAAACCTTAATTGGGCATTTTCTCGGATGG
This sequence comes from Hermodice carunculata, assembly GCA_964020975.1. Classification (NCBI taxonomy): domain Eukaryota; kingdom Metazoa; phylum Annelida; class Polychaeta; order Eunicida; family Amphinomidae; genus Hermodice; species Hermodice carunculata. The sequence continues at coordinate 92,766,813 of OZ026615.1, read as the reverse complement.
CGCAACAACCTACATATGTTTTTAAAAACCATAATCAATATTTCATAATATTTACATTTGTTATTTATGTTAGCATTGAAAGAATAGGAACGGTAGTGTAGTTCATGAGGCAATGGTTACACTAGAGCATCTCGTGCAACCAACGTGCTGCGCAATAATATCCTCTTAACGCACTTTGTCATTATTTAAGCTTTCGCCGAAAGTACTGCCGAAGCGTTTGATTCATAGGCCTAAGCATGATGGGAAGACGGTATCAGATGATCAAGAATTGCATATCTACTCGTCAAAACTTGCCTAAATGTTTTCTCTTACTGGTTTTGCAAGCTTTATTGAAATAAAGTTGTTGTGTTATTCGGAACTATTTTTTTCCTAGTTTTGTGTTCCAGGAGTTGCCTTGACAACTGATGGCTGATGTAGTAGCCCCGCCTACTTGGCTCCTCCCACTAGTAAACAAAAAGGCGATTTTTTGTAAATTAACAAGCTAAAAACGATTTTAAATCAACTATCAATGATAATACTTACTCTTATGTCAATAGAAATTGATGTTAAATGTAAATATAAGAATTAAACTTCCTCTCTAGTATAATTACGGGCGCATGGTTGCAGTTTGTGTGACAGGCATTTCTTTGATGACGCGCTACCGCGCGTCATCAAAGAAATGCCTGTCACACAAACTGCAACCATGCGCCCGTAATTACACTAGAGAGGAAGTTTAATTCTTAATTATATCCACCTCTCTGCTACAATTCCTGGTTATATTTTTCCACAGTGTGGTGTATATACATATTGCCCATATGGACATACATACTCTTATTGCTGTTGTATACTTTCTTTGCCCCACCATTGACAATGTGTTCTGAGTGTACAACTAATGCTGCACGACTCCACATCAAGCTTTAACAACAACAAAGACAACAAGAGAACTTTGTTTACCATTTGGATATGAATAACATGTCAGCTAAACACCCAGGGTGCAAAATAAAGACATATTATATTTTCTGAACCCCACAAGATATGTTACGCCAAGGGTCTGTGCAAATTAGTGGACGGCATGAAGGCTACAGAACGGGAACTTTCCTGTGTTGGGATCAAAGCTGCTACCCGCAATCGATTAGTCAAATGAAATTTCGCACGAAGACAATGAATCAAAATTAAGAACCTATGTATTATACAAAAGAGATTTTGAGTTTGAACAATATCTACAGGTTGTGAGAAATATTGTCATTCGAAAAAACATAACGCGTTTACGCTTAAATGCTTACAATCTTCAAATAGAAATTGGTAGACACAAGCGCTCGAACAAAGTTCCTGTAAGCGAACGTCTATGTGAAACATGTCCGCAGATTGAAGATGATTATCATTTTGTTATGATTTGTACCAAGTTTGAAACTCCAGGGGAAAAACTACTGGATACATTGAAGGAAATATTTCCTTATTTTGATTTACATAGTGCTCAAGATATGTTTGGTTTTATTATGAACTTAAAAGAATTAATTAAAGTCTTTGAAACTTTTATTACGGATTTCATTGTAATAATGGATAAAACATTTTAGACTCCCATACACAACACTTTATACGCTACACTTTTTGCATATGCATTCCTTCTGTTGGAAATCCCCCCTTTTTTCTTTGCTTTTGTTATATGTTGTTGTATTGTATTATAAGTGCTTAGTCTGTGTATTTATGTTGTGTATGTCTTGTACTTGACAGATTGATTACTAATGTATTGAAGCGCAGTCAATAAAGGTACATTTTATTTCATTTCATTTTAGGGTATGAGCTATTTCAATTATTTATTCATTTTTTTTATTTATTTTATCTATCAATCCATATATAATAATAATAATAATAATAATAATAATAATAATAATAATAATGATGATGATGATGATGATGATGATGATGATGATGATGATAATAATAATAATAATAATTCATTTAATGATTAAATACACATATTCACGGCTAATTCAGACTGATCAACGCGACGCGCCTTGTGGTCAAATAATATTTCATTCGTTTTCAAATGTTTGCAACATTTACGTAGTCCACAAACAAGGCAAACTAGGATTTCGTTAGAATCATTTTGATCATTACGAAATGAATGATGCCATTCAGTATTATAGGAAAGGCAGAGAAAATGAGTAGTTCCACCGAGATACATCGGAATCAGCACTTAGGCATGTTGAAAATATTCGGTTGTTTACTAAATTTTGATTGCTTGCGGTTATGTTACTGTGAAAGTGAGCCTTGTAGGGTCATGCAAATTGTAATCAAAATTATATATTAAAAAAGTGGAAATGCATGCAAGAAACAAAGTTATGAGCTAAACGTTATTTTTGCTAGGTGTAGTTTACAAAATTAGGCCACCAAATGAAATTGATTTTTGTCGAAATAGGGTTATGTACAAATTATTTAAGCTGCAACAGCAACTATTTATTGACAAATAAAACAGTTCCACAGAAAATGACGGCGAAAGCCTAAATGGTTGAAAATGTATGTTTTGAATAGGTAGTAGTAGTAGGTCTTGATCTACATAATACAAGGCTAATATCGCCGCAATGTGGTGTAGATTTTTAATCTATTCTAAAATGTTTGGTAAGAGCAAATGTAGATATCTACAGTTATCTCCCAGATTTTTTTCCAGCCCCCGAAAAAGAAACCGTGCAAATATTTGAGGTCCTATGAAACAACTGTGCATTGCTTCCATTAAATTATTTATTTGTCTGTTTTGAAAGTAGCTTAAATATATATATAATAATGTACTGAAGCTTCGATTCGCAACTGGGAAGAGGGCATCACTGATCAAACATGAAAAAGCAAGGATCTGGTTTTCACTGTCCCACTCCGTGCATGTTGAACATAAACGGTAAGAATAGACGACTCACCGGCAAGCACATAAGAATGGCTCCGGCTCCCATCAGGTGAAGGAAGATTGGACTCGCCGACTTGATGGCCTACAAGCAACAAACATGTGGCGTTAAGGTACCACAAAAGTATACCAAAACTGGACTTCGAATGTGTCTGATGCCGTTTTAGCACAGCTACGAGAAGCGATAATGCGTTTAATGTCGGTTGGTTGTGGAGCATAGCACTTAGGTAGGCTCAGAAAAAGAACTTCGAACGTTCCTCTGACATGGCATGGCAACAATTATACTGCAAGGAATAATAGACACCATCACGAAAATAATACCATGTAATATGTGTGTAATATACTTTATTTTTTAAAGAGGACCAGACAAATAGCCCTAAGGGGCGAATACACGTCTTCTCATGAACAAATGGATATAATACACCACAATACGTTTAATATGATATAACTGAGCAATCTGTATTCTGATTTGACAGGCTTAGATGCAAACTTTGTGGCCCTAAACGAATATGACAAGTTCCTATATATTATGAAAATGGGCAACAGCCCTGACGCCGGCCGGCCAATACTGAGGTATATTAACATTATTTTTGACACCAGAAAAAAGCATCTCGGCTTCTAATTGGTTTGTGCATGTCAACAAAGAGGTTTGGTGTCAACATGAATAAAGTGCCAATCCTATACATCAGCTGTGATGCACCTCTATTTTATAAATATTCATGTTGCCTATAATTATCTGCCTGTGTACTTTTTTGATTCTGTTCTTCTTTTTTTTATTATTTTATTTTATTTCTTTATTTATTTATTTTTTTTATTTATTAATCTTTTGCTTCCATTTTTCCTGTAGATATTGTTGATATGCTAGTTTTGTGTTTGTATGTGTTTTGACTATATCGTGTAATGTATATCGATTCATGTCAATAAAGTTATCTATATCGTGGAAACCAGAGAAAGGGCAAAAGCACATGCCAGAATCACAATAAACAGTACAAAAACACCAAATGTAGTCCAATATAAGCAGGCAATTGAACGTCTTTTTAGTCTTTTTGTCAATATTTTCATTGTCATCATCGTTACGTATGAATCAAGAGGAATGTGTTTTTTAATATACGCTATAGTAGTTTCAATAAACTCACAATTACAAGGATAAGACAAAATGTCGCTACCAAGAGGACACTATCATTATGCAAATTTGCAAATTTGAAGAGAACATTGTTCCGCTGAAATATTTCAATGACCCGCGCCAACCGTTTTTCTCTTCGTGTTGTGTAAAGTGGGCACTGCAAAAGGTAATGTGGCATTTAAGGCTACAGCACCACCCTATGGTGCCAACTAACTGACGAGAGAACAGATGAGAATTCAAAGATTTAAAAGCTCCACTTAACCTACTCAGCGTGATGTTTAACCTACTGGGGCCGGGCCAAAGATAGTCACGTCTGAAGTGAAGCAAAAGAGCTTTAATATGACGTTTGAAAGAAAGTAGAAACGGAGCATTACGAACACCCAGCGGTCAAATAAACCCCATTACAAAAGTGTTCATGATAAAAGAAATTACAGTTCTGTCACGTATATAACGCATCTGGCAACTGGGCGTTACATAGATTAAAGCCGGTAATAATTCTCCCATAAAAGGGGGACACATCCATCTGACCAAGAAGGGCGGAGAGTCTCTCTACTCTCCTAGATCTGACTTGAAGTACAGTGTTTGCGTCTCTCACCGGGGGTTGGCCAACCAGGATAGTCAAGGAGCTTTTCTCGGCTAAAGGTTCACATGACACAAAAGACTAATAGTGCGGCTCTTTTTTGCACTGATTCCAGCAGAGCACTATTCTTGAGCAGTTATCAATCACAGGAGCAGCATATTCAAGAATCGGCTGAATAGATGAAATACACATGCTTTCAAGAGCCTTCAGAGGTAATCCATACATTCACTATTTTTCTCCCCAAGTGTACAGCTGCTTTATTACATACTTATTAAAGATTATGAGTAATGCTAAGGCCGAGATGTTCGAGCCGTTGCGCTGTTTGACCCATGAATTTTTACCTTGAAAGGATGGCCTTATTTGTTTTTGATTTTGTTTTTTTATATCTTCATGTGTTGTTTTTTATCAGGATTAAAATCAATTTTCCATTTTAAACCCATTTCGGAACTACCAACAGATTTTCATTCAGACTAAAGGTTCTTTTGGGATTTTTATAATCTCCATTAGTGATGTGTTGTCTGCAAAAAAGGTAAATTTTGCACATTAATATAAATAAATACACCAAATAATTAATAAATCATGAAACCAGCAACGGTCACAAAAACGCTCCCCTGCGGTAACCCCCGACTCTACCCTTACTCAGTGTGAGCATGCACAAGTCCACAACCACTTGTTGTTTTCTAACTGTCAGAAAAGCTATTTTCCAAGATAAGAGCGTGTCTCTTACACCGTATTGTTCTAACCTATATATAAGGGATCTGCCCCCAAACTCTGTCAAAAGCCTTTCACACATCTGAAAATACTAATCTAACATCATTGACTCTATTTAAGGCATTTCAGGCTACATTTGCCTTCCGCACTGTATGAATGGGCTGGTTTACGGTACTATCAAGTTTTTGTACCTTGAGTTACACGTTGTAAGAAGATTGTTTTCGTTTAAGAAATTATAAAGTCTTTTAATATGACACTTTTAAAAAAAATTTGCTGTACAACATAATAGAGATACTGGTCTGTAATTTTGACAAGGTAATCTTAACCTTATTCATATGTAAGAAAATGACAATAATACCTTTCCAGTTATCAGAAAAGCAAGATTTTGAGAGAGACAGATGGGCAGTTTCGTTAAAGGATAAGCAATATAAGGGACAAACGGGCATAATCCTTATCAAGTAGATGGTCCGGACCGCCAGACTTAGATAACTGTAATCTTTTTGGAATATTCAGAAATTCGTCTTCTAGAATAATTAAAAGATCTAGTGCCAAATATGCTTTTAACGGTAAGTCAGACACAAGATCAGTGCCTTGCCATCATCTAAGTTCTATTGCAACCTAAAGTAATATTAGGCGTTATGGCCTTATTCTTCGGCTCAATTAGAAAATCTGCCATTGTCAAACAAAGGGGGTATATTGATGGCAAACCCGTGCACAAGCACTTTTAAAGTAGCTCTCCACTTTTTGGGTCCAGTGGACATAGACAAAATATTGTGCACTTTGCTATGATAATAACGTTTTGATTCTATAAGTACCTTAACAGCACCTTCTACGTGAGTGACGGTACCATGCAGAGCCGTCATTATTACCCGTTCTCTTGGATGTCTTACAAGTCATGTTCCTTTCTCGCATTTCACACATTAATTAATGAATAGCCTATCCCTGAGACTTATCCTCACTTCTGTATGCGGCATACATTCAGAAAGTACCCCCTTTAAAATTTTTATAATTACTAAACTTACATTAGTTAACGTTCCCATATGTGAGAAACGCATCGAATGTGCTGGGTTAAAATATGTCATGGAAACAATGATAGAATATTATTGTACACTCTTTAAACGATTGTCATTGAAACATAAAATCTTTAAAAGATCATTTAAAATATATAAATGAACACCCACTATTTCCAAGATCGTGATTAGAATATTACCGCCCACTCTTCAAACGGTTGTAAGTCAAACATTGCTATACGCTGTTTGTACATGTTCTCTATACAGAAAAATTCGTTAACGGAAACTTGTTCCAGAAAGTTGCTGCCGGAACATTGACTTTTTTTATCATGCTGCTTCAAAAGTAGGAATGACTGAGAAAAAGTTCAAATATTTTAGTGAGTGGTTTGGAGATAGTCTCAGATTTATCGTGAGGGAAGACAAAACGTTGCTGATACTTTCCTCATCGAAAATGATATCATGTAGCCTTGTGTCTGTTCGAGGTATAAAGAATGGCAGAGGTGGCGCATCGGTATCGGTATCATGTTTGCATTGACTTAAGCATCGGATATTTCATATTTCATGTGATACAGGATACTATCTTTAGAATTGTTATATATATATATATACATATATATATATATGTATATATATATGTATATATATATATATATATATATATATATATATATATATATATATATATATATATATATATATATATATATATATATATATATATATATATATGTGGTATGTCTTGGTTGACTTTAAATCCTGGAACAGACTTAGATATGCTCTAGCACAGCTTCGGGTTGATGGTTTTTTTCTTCGAGTCTTCAAGGAAATTTGTAACAATATGAACGAACAGAATGTCTAATGTCTCTGTCGAAGGACTTTTTAAAAAATTGATACAATCTATCAATCTCCCTGTAAATGTCATAGGTGCCTGGAAGAGGATTATTGGTACTCTCTTAAAGCCTTTCCTTGCACGATTCCTGTGACGATTTATTCTAAATTTTCAGAATATGTCCAGGGTTTCTCCCTCAACCGGATTGTAACTTAACTAAAGTAAAATTAATTCTTTAGCAGTGTTTAAGGAAAGATTGGAACGTTGTTATATGACATCGTGGACAGTATTGGATACTTCATAACCTACATCCCATGGAACCGAAGAAAAAGTAATGCTGAGGTCAGGAAAATGAGTTTTTTGAAGTCCCATACTGGTCTTTTGAAAGCTGTGACCTTGTATTAGGGTAGTGATAAGGAACAAAAGACTACATAGTGGTCTGAATTTGCGATAGGAGCACAAGTACCACAATCTACAACCAGTCCAGGAGAATCAGTGATGATTAAATCTAATAGACTATTTGAGTATTCCTTAGTTGTGTTGGGCTATATTAAACTATTATTTTAAAAAAATGTGTTGGGATACAAGAGACAGACCAAGATCCCTCTCAGAGTGAGAGGCATTCCAACCCACACACCTGTCATTTAAATGGACCACGAACTAAAGCGATGTAAGGGTTAATTTCAATAGCCAAAGTGATGGAAGTAGCCAAACAATCAAGACAATCATCGCGGGCTTCTGCAGGCTGCACAGGGGGTCGATAATTATTTTCAATTAACACTTTGCCACGCTGAGTCGATATTTTTATCTGACGGCATTCACTGCTGCCATCCTCAAGTCAAAACATCTCAGGCCGGGGAGTGATGAGAGAACGTAAGCCCCGATGCCGCTGCTACATGACCAAGATTTCTCCTGTGAAGGAAGGTAATATTCCTTCAAGATAACTTTAAAGCGGTGGAGGTCTTTGTCACGACACAGTTAACTCTCGTTCACGCCAAAGTCAAAGGTCTACATTACGCAGCAGACGTTTATGAGGCATCGCTCCTGTCATCAAAAAAAGTCGGTGCGAGATTTATTTCATCTGTAAAATTGACCTCGGTTTCTGAGCATGCGCACCGCCGAGAGGGTAAATAAGGTATTACGTAAGTAATTCGGCCGACTTCCGGGTAGAAGGATTATAGACCGCATATTAGAAATGATTTTCACAGGTACAGGGGGCTGTCTCTTACATATTTCTGACCACATAAACATATTTTTTTCTCAAACTGACAGCAACAGTGTGCAGTATTTATTGACAGGTCAGCTTTCAATATACTCATTTTAATGACTGAATACACATGGTTACAATGCGAGTACTCCGATTCACCGCGCAAGGCGGCGTGACTGCTGTCAGTACTTTGGCTGTAGTAAACGGTAATATCTTTAAATTACCCAAATGATGACTGGGTTTTCTCGTGTGCAGATGATTCAGAATATTATAAGGAACGATTTGGCGTTGGACATGTTTCGGATTTTAAGATATTTTGGAAGGCACAGACTGCAGCCTGGTTTGTCTACATTTTTGCGGGTTGAATCAGTAGCTAAATATCTTAAGGGGCACTGCAGGTGACGACTTTGGGCAGAAGAGAAAAACCCATTATCAGGTCTGTACTGCCATTACTTCAATTACTTCAAATATCTCACTCTATGAATGAATAAACACATCAAAATACATTTTAATAATTTTAATCACATTTATGCTCAAAATAGCACTCAATTGAACAAAATGAAGTATGTCTGTGAACATTTTGCTGTGTGATTCATGTCTCACACATTTTTAACGGATTCCATGGGTTTCTGGTGTCACAGTGTCATCATGGAGAACACACTCATGACTATGAAACCTCCAAAAACACCATAAGGTTGCCTGTTTTTTATATTTTAATGTGCTTCCGGCAGGGTTATCGCCAAAATGGGCGTGGGTACAAAATGACGTGTGCAGTGTGGCTGTTTGTGGGATAAAACCAACATTAAATTCACAGTATCTATTCATCTTAACATAAAGGCATACAACTTTTGTTGGGTCACTTTTTAAAATGAAATATGCGATTGTTATTCTACAGACACCTTTTATTAAAATATGCAACGAAAATAAGCGAGTTTATAAAAAGAATCAAAAGTTATGCCTGTGTTTACCTGTCATAGCCAGGAAACACGTGTTCTGATATGAACACCAAGGAAAGACATATAACCCTTGCCTGTGCATCAGACCGGGACAAAATGTGTTATGTCTGCCAATCATTCATTTGACACTAAGTTATCCTAATGCAGCAGATAAAATTATATTTCACAATATTTTCAAAAACCCACAGTGGCCAAAAAGACCCCCCCCCCCAACCCCTTAATCTAAGCAGTACTGGCATGTTACAGGATTTGACCAAAACACTCAATGATGTGGATGTTGATGATGATGATGATAATAATAATAATAATAATGTATACCCACCCGCTGAGTGCGGAATACTCCAATTAATACGGAGTTAAGGACGATAAGCGTCATCTCCAGAATGGAAAGGCTGAGCAGGATGGCGCGGATTAAAACATTGTAGGAAAATAAACAAGGTGAGTTGTCCACGCACGAGTCACAGCCAGGTGCACATTTCAAACACTGGTATCGCTCCACAACCTTAGCGTTCCGTGACACATTATCTTCAGAAAATATTTTTTCTAAATTCGTCCCATTAAAATACTTTGCTACAGCATTGACATCTGGAAAATAGTATCCTTTGGCACATTTGCACACATATGATCCGCGTACGAATCCCAAGCCCTTGACAGCTTCACACTGAAACATATAACAAATACTTCACAGTCTTTCAAACCTTAAGATCAGATATATACTCTTGTGACCTCGTATAAAAGTAACTGGCACATTTCCACACAGACTGATTTTGAGCTATACGGTTTGTATTGGAAGGAAAATGTCTCCTGCTTTTACAAAGGCCCCTCCTGATTAATCGACAAAATTAAACTTGTAACAGCACATAATGGTAAGCAGTTTCTTTTATGTCTAAAAGAGCCATACACTCTTACGTCCGTTCCCACTCTACTTGGCAAATATCAGTATATATATTTCCATGATTTTTAATGGTTGAATATATATGTGCCTTAATTTGGCGCAAATGTGTGATAAGGTACCAGTGTTGGTTTACAATTTACAGCCGAGTAACCTAACTGGTACCCAAAGGTAAACATTAGCAATTCAGTGTTGGCTTTTCACTCAAAACCATATAATATTATTTGATCACTTTTTGTGCACATTTGGACACCATTTTTAACTAACCATTTATTAAAAGGTGAACATAAGGATATCATTAACTTAATTCAAGTTTGATCATAACCTTATTTGCAAAAATAATAATAATTAACTCCTTGTTTAGAAATGACAACTTGTTGTCACTTCGGCTGGTGCAAGTGGTTGGCATCGGGAACAGTTCGGGAATGTGGTAGGACACACTACATGTAAAGCAACGCACTTTCTAATTTGTTAGAAATATTGTAAGCCAACAATGAATGGAAGGTTTTGGACAGATAATTAATGGTAATCATGAGTCATCTCAGTAGAAACATTCGTTATTTTGTCGTTTCGAAAACTTGAAACCTAAAACTATATTGTTATGCCATAGTCAAAGGTGAGCGCAAAGTACTTCAACAGCAGCCAAATGAAGCATGTCTGTATTTCAGTGGCACAGTTTGTATTACCTTCGCCACCTGGCCCAGAGTAAGAGCCATTAAATTCGATTAACCTCAGTTGTAGAGACTCGTGAGAGTTTCTGGATTTCGTAAGACGAAAGGCATAATTTGATCCACTTTGGCTGTGATTTGCTAAGGTAACACCCAATCAAACGCTAAGACAGAGCAAAGTTTGTTACGAAAATAACACAGGAATTCCGAGTTAACAACGCGGCTTTTGGTGTGAGAATGCCATGTGTGATCACATTATGTATTGCATTTTAAGACCAGAAATCGATAGCCTACACAGGGCCCATGTAAATAAAGTTCTTTGGAATATGAGCTCGTCAATACTACCCGCATGAATCTTATCTACGATCTACGTTTACCGTTCCGCATACCTACGCAGGTCTTTGATTGTAAACAAGTACCATTAGAATAAAGACATCAGGATTCAGAATTGATCTGTGCATATGGTACCCACACAGCAAGTTTGTGTGGGTATCAAACCAAGTCGAATTGTCTACAAGACGCTTGCATGGACACTTGAAATCAATTGTTACCGACACAGTTACTTTAACTTGGGAAGACATGTCATTGAAAACTCATACATATGGTTAAACAAGGACTTCCTGTCAGACTTTGCAAAACTCTTCCTCTTTCCCCTTAGAACGTAGAACATCATATCAGGCCTGTGTGTTTCTGGTAAGGCATATGGATTGCCTTTTAACTCGAAACGTTCCTTCCATCTGCAGTTAGGCATTTGGTATTTGGTGATGAAACTTTTCAACTTAAAATTTTCTTCATTTTCTCTGTGGAGATAACTGCGTCTTTCTTAAATTCTCTCATTGCCTGTGACTCCTCTTTGGTCAAATTTCTTTCGTTGGTAAGTTAAGGCAATTTGTAAAGTGAGTCCGCCGGGTGTTTTAATCTGCTAATGCATTGTTCTAAAATATCCTTTCCCCTTTAAAGTGGAATCAAAGTTTCTTTTCTTTTTGTCCATTATTCATTATCGTAATGGTCTGTGTTCAAGGAAAAATCCGTCAGTCGGAGTGTGCCACAACATTTAAAATATCACAGACCTGTCGCCCGAGATGCTTCCTGGGTGTTGATACAAATTTCAATCCCTTCTTTAACAGTTTGATTTGCCCATATGCCGTTTCTACTGGATGCATGTATGATTTTGGGAATACATTTATTGTGTATTCATACACCCTTGATTCTCGTGTCTTGGTAAATTCTTTTGTTTGTGATTCCATCCGCCGTTCTTTAGGTTTATGCGAATTCGTTGTCTCGGCTCACTTGTGGTCGTTGTTGTTGTTTCTAGTTTGTGTACCAGATATGTTATATACCTGTGGTGCTTCCTATCTTGTGTTTTGATGGGGCCTTCTTAAAATAAGAAAAGAAAATTGTTCTCATCTAATTACCATTAGAGCTGTTGTTGTCGGTCTTTGCTTCACGTGCAGGTTTTGTTTAACGTGATTACTTGTATTCTGTCTCCTGTGTTTCTGGTCACTATGCATGATTTTGCTGTTTCCACATTTCATACTTCTTGAGCTGTTGAAGTTTTGTAGCCATACATGGGCTCTGTATTATCAGTATTGCCATTTAGCAATCTTGTAGCTCTTATGATTCATTTTTTAAGGGTTTGTCATTTTCTAAATAGATTTTGCCTCTCTTTTGCATGATGTGTAACAATTCCCTCTCATCTCTGTTGCAAGTTTTGATTCGCATATTCACTAGCTTTTGAAATATACCGCATGAAAGTTTGCTTATTTTTTCCTTTATCCTGGTATTTCGATCCTTGAATTGGTCTTTCTGTTTTCAATTTCCTGATACCATCATCAGATTTTATCTTCTCAAACGACCCATCAATTTTGAGTTCCCTTTCTCCTTCTGTTTCCCTCAGGCTTTTATTTAAATTTGTTGGGTATAATTGAGTGCTCGCTCTGGATCCATTGAATGTATAGGTCATACATTTTTCTCACGTCAAACTGCTTTGTACTATTCCGTGTTTTGTTGATTCAGAGTTTCATTCCAAATATCAAACATCTGTTCCTAAATAGCAGGAGATTCTTTTTAGAATAGCACCTAAACAAATTCTTCCGTTTTATATGGTGAGGTTTACGGTTACACTTACTAGCGCCCTCCAATATTACACTCGAAGTAAATAAATTAACATGTACAGTACTGTTTTCTTCATTTGGTTCGCTGGTTGGAGGGATAATTTTCCTGATTCTATTTACAGAAAAACTTTTTCTGATGACTGGTTATTAACGCAATGAATTGGGCGGACTAGGTTTCTTCTGTAAATTTATATATATATATATATATATATATATATATATATATATATATATATATATATATATATATATATATATATATATATATATATATATATATATATGTGTGTGTGTGTGTGTGTGTGTGTGTATATATAATCCTATAGAGATCCGATCATGAAACTACAGACACTTCATCTCTTCATTTGGTTATGAATGGATCCATTTGAATACACCTTATAGACGTAAGGATCTCTAACTTCCTATGCAAAAAGATGGGATGGACAGTTCGGAATTATACCATATGAGTTTCTCTGATGTCTTGCATCTGATTTCCATGAAAATTCCTCGCCTTATTTCAAGAGGAATTGTTTGTAATAATTTGTGTGAAAAAGAAGTTAATTCTGCAAACTTTGATACACATAATTATGCCCGGTGTCCATTCTAACTTACTATTCCATTTATCCAGTCGAAGATTTTCTTTTGTTTCTAGTAACTTGAGTGATGCTTGAATGATTATTGTGCATTGGTACATAATTAAAACCAAACATGTGTAGCTAGAGTCGCAGTTTCAAAATTCCCCGACTTATCTATATAATTTGCCTGATCATAATTTGAACAACATACACTTCATATTTCGTATTAGGGTTTCCTACCACACCTGCACCGGTCTTGTCTCCTTATATATATATATATATATATATATATATATATATATATATATATATATATATATATATATATATATATATATATATACATATATATATATACATATATATATGTATATATATGTGTGTGTGTGTGTGTATATAACACAGAGTATATAGAATCTTGAAATGTATACAGATTTTTTTCAACTCAAAGAAATTCGATGATGAATTTTTAATGTGCTTAGTGCTTTAAAATCGTTCTTTAAATTCTGTTATATTACCCATTAAAGCATGATTCGATACTATTTTAATACCGTATGTTCTATGAATATTTCAATGATTGTAAGCTAATGAAATACTCTGTATCCATTGTTTTTCAGACATGTGTGTGTCTTTTTCGCTTTCTCTAATTCCTTCTTCAGCTTCCAATCTTTGTCTCAGGGCCTTGACATCTTCACATTTCATGTGTGAGATTTGGCATGGTGTTCTGTGTGTTTGCTTTATCTGGAATTTGAAATGCTTCATATTGCTATATTATCTTGTGTCCTTCACTTTCTGTTTAATATTTTCTTGCATTGGTCTCTCTGCAACATGGGTTAGCGGTGGCTTGCAGCTGTGGCTGAAACATCTCCTTTGTAACTGGGACTTCATCTATCTTACTCCGAATATGTTAGATCATTCCATACGAGTCCCTGATTATTCTCTTTATTTACCTCGATTTAAGACGACAATTACATATTTAAATTCTTTATGAAAAGAACTTTCATAGAAGTACCAACATGCCAATAGTCTTACGTCAGTGGTTCTGGCACTGCCTAGTAAGTCATGCTGTAGGTGCCGCAAGGGCAGCAGCAGCATGACTTGCCCGGAAATGCCAGACCCACTGACCAAAGCCTTTTACCATAGTCTAGAATGATTTAAACGAATCATATGAAGGTCTGTAAGCGAACAACATGTTATTGCCATATTGCAGACCCGGGTATCGCGGTTCACAAAAGCAGGTTTAACAGCTGCCTAGTGGTGAGATAGTATCAATGCTATTTTCACAACTCGCCAAAGGAGACAACAGTGCTGTTTGCCGGCGAGCCATGATTTTGTGTCTACTTCCAATGGAATGGCTGTGCCTTGACTTTAGCTGTGGTATTGTACTGCATTCAAGTATACATAGTGTTGTTGTGGGATCCTGCATAATTTTTGCCCTTAAAAATTGTTATTACATTGGCCCTCAAAATGTACCTTCCGGAATTTTAAGCAGGTTCTTCATAAAAATTAGAGCATACAGATGTAAACTAATTTCCAAGAGGACCCAATGAGGATTCTAAAGACAATTAATTTGATAGCTTTACTCTAAATGGACCTAATGCCTAGCTGACGATATTAATGAAAAAAATCCTTTCTCTTGCAAGGACTGCTTTGATGTGATTTATGGCAGTTATGATACAGATCCACACGTGTCAATAGAGAAATATCTAATGCTAACCTATGCGTGTGTATGTTAAAACAAAAGATAGTTAACAAACTGTGTATATTTTGTAGCTATTGCATACATATGAATATAACAGAAATATAACTTGGTGTGCTGACTCTGATTGTATAGTTAAATGACGGGCGCGAACATTTGTCCAGTGCAAGTGCGGCTTTATTGACTGGGGCGTTTTACTGCATGAACTATTAGCAAGCAGACTGTGTTTAATTCTAAAAACAAGGACTGCACATAATTTGGTTATAATGTATAAGTCAACAAGTTATGCCAAATTTCAAGTTTTTTTGTCAAATTTCTATTAATGACACAAGATTCCACTGCCAAGAGCTAGATATTAAATAAAACGATGCATCATATAAGTGCACATGAAACCTTTATACCATTAATTGAAAAAAAGATAAGGTTTTGATACTATTCAACATAAACTAATGCAGCTTTGAGGTAGGTTCCGGAGTGAAAACATCTCATGACATTTTTGCGTAATCACGTCGAACATATCTTAAACATAGTGCCACTTTTTCTTTAAAAAATTATTATCTAGTCACTTACTTGTTTAGAATGTTTCTTAATAAGATATAGCTAGTTGTACGGTACAAATGAGATAAAGGAAGATTAGCAGAACAAGTAGGGCATCGTGAGTGTAGGTTGCTGTCATCTTAATGTGGTCCTCATTTTTAATGCAACTTAATGCATGTTTGATTCTATACTGACATAATGAAAGATCCACAAAAGTTGTGGCACTAGGCTTGGATAAAGGTTAATATTGACGATTCTTTACCGATGTTAACTCTCTCTGTCTTTGTCTCCTGAGTCTGATTAAAAAAAAACAAACTTGTTACTGCCACACTGGTTTATGTCCTTCCCAGTGTATTCGTTGTCGTCACCTCTGCCAAAGGAATTGATACAGGGCTGTGCCATGATGCATTTGCAATACCAATTGCTTTTGTTAACCTTATGCGTTTTGGAAATGTGAGAATGTTCAGGAAAAGGTCAAACAAATTTTAAACAAAGGAGTTTGAAAACGTTTGTCAAACGTTTTGTGTTTTTAATTGACATTTGTTGAAGTAAGGACCACATGAAGACTAGAAAAGTTTTTCTCGTTTGCCTTGATTTCGAGTAGTCTAACATTGCATTTTCAGATTAAATTTGGACACACTGTCGTGAAAGTGAACTGTTAATCTCTTTCTTTTCTTTCTAATTCTTCATCAAAGCTGATATTGTGTGAAAATTAATGCCCAGGCCTAATATTTCAGCTTTTGGAGCCTGCAAAATTGGATGTTGTAAAAAAAAATTAAAAATTAAATATGATTGCCCAATTTTTGATCTCAAGAGACATACTATTTTCACCGAGACAAGCTGATTACCATTTTTATGTATGACATAAAGTAGCGCAATGAACTTAAATTTGCATCACACCGCTACCATATAATGTTTTGATGCTTAGTTTTGTCTTACTTTGCACATAAATGCTCTGGACACATCTTACCATTACTTAATATAATTCTTGAGAAGGTGCACACATGTCCACACACACTAAAATATCCTGTCAACTACCTAGAAACTATCAATTTGTATCCTTGCATTTCCAGAAACTATCGACGTACCACTGTGCTCATAGGACCAAGTATTGGCATCAATATGCTCTTGTAGTTCAATTCTCCAAAGACCCTCAGACGTATTTATTTGTCTGGCAAGACAAAGATTGAAAAGCAAGCGGCCAAATATAGTAGTCCCTTGCGAACTATGCACATTGTGTTTCAATTGAGGAATCAAATATAAATATTACGTATTGAAAGGTCGACCGGCAGCAAATATATTATTCACAGGTAAACTAAAGGATCGAATTGATCAACGTGCATAATTATCCCATCGTATCCAGTCCAGAAATAACACATCCCCATAAGACGGCCAAGCTTGGTAAAGCAAAGCGTCAGGGTCTTTTGCTCTTCAGTGTCGAGATACAGAGAGTCTATTGCTAGTGAAAATATTGTGTTTGCATATCCAGATTTGACCACATCTGTACAATACAGACAGAAAAGGGATGCTAAAGTATAAAGTATGGACACATTGTTTTACATGGATTGTGAAAGAAGTCAAGCACTGACTGATCGAGTCACTCTCCATGGCATAGATGTTGGCGTAGACATCCTACCTTGTCTGTGGTGGAGGGAACATAAGAACTCGGAGAAAACCACCGCGCACGATTAAAGTGGTAGGAACTTTTTCCACATGCTGCCCAGGACGAGAATCAAACCGGGGTGGCAGAGGCGAAAGGGGAGCATCTTACCGCTCAGCCAACCATGCTCCGTCAAAAGATAATCATGCAGCGTAGTGGGCATGAGTGTGGTGTCACTTGTCAATTACTGAACATAGGGAGGGAAAGAGTGTCTTTCGCCGGCGTTGGGAGGGGCTTACTTCCCTATTTGATGTGTTTGATTTTTTTTCACATTATCGCCAGTTGGGCAGATTAAGCTCCGGATTTTACTTGACATGTACTGCTGGAGTGAACAGGGGGAAATATGACAATTAACCAGTTGAAGATATAAAAGATATACTTATTATGGCTTGAAGCCAGGGAACGGCTGGGTCTTGAACCAGCAACCTTCGGCACCAATCACCTGGCCAAAAAAAATTGAAACGCTCATACCAACTGCACATAAACCTTGTAATTGTATTCCTTATGTGCGATAGTCTTTCCGGGCATGGTTACCTGGGTTGACTGCTGACACTTGTGTGTTCCACGAAACACGTCGATAGAATTTGACGTCGCCCCTTTGCCCAGCGGATCAGCGGGTGCTGTCTTGTTGGGGTCGCACTGATTAATGTCGATATTCGTCAACTCAATGTCAATTGTCCCAACGCCTCTATAAATATAAGAATAAAGTTTACAGCATACAATGAAACCATCTCTTTAGCAAAAAATGCTCATGATGCATTCTATGTATTTTACATCTACGCAGAGATCATTTGAACAATAAACAGATTTCTCCATGAACAGAATTATAGTGAATTGAGGGACCTTGTGATAATCATTTCCTAACATATATATATATATATATATACGTGTGTGTGTGGATTGTATTCCTTGTTCGAGAAGACACAGAGATGTTGCAACATCAAGCAGACCTCGTTCTCAAGGCCTCACTCGCTTGCCTAACGAGAGAACAGTCGATCAAGGTTACTTCTTTTAAAGGCCCTATTGACTCATTGGGTCTAACCCCTCATAAGTGTGGGGTTCAGATGTCTTCGAAAAATATCCGATGGTTTTTGCACAAATTTCTCAATTTCAAATGATGATTAATATTCATCAAAATGAGTCTCCCTGGCAAGTCATCAGCGCGAGCTTTCCGCCAGATCGTGCCCACTGGCGCGAAACTGTTGGTTGTATTTTATGTTCGGAACGAGCGGGACTCGAACCTGCAACCTTTGGCACCAGTCGCCTAGCTGAAATGGGAAACACACATATCCACTCGACCAAATCACAAACGCAACGCTCCTCCCAGCTAGCGTCCGACAGAACTGTACAAGGGGAAGCACCAGACATGACAAGACAGGAGAACTTCAGCAGTGATAGTGAGTGTGATGATGGTGACAGTCTCAATTTATACTACCTTTTTTACTGAGGAAGATGAACAAAATTTATTACTGAGGGCAAATTGCGACAGAAGAGCTGACAATCAAACCACACCATTGGGGACCAGTTGCTGGCCACGTACCGGTACAAGGCCAACGTGAAGCCGGCATCACAGAACAGATCGGGGAATGGGACGGCCTACATCTCCCCCATTATTTCCTTAGATTGGTAAAATGAACTTTTTGTTAATAAATATGAAACGTTTGCATTCATTGTTATTTAAAATGGCCAATTTTTATTTTCTGTTGTTTTGGTGTCACTCTTTAATATCGTAATGTTCCATAATTCTCAGAACCCTGCAAACTTTTCCATTTTGCTGAGTGTAAACTCCAGTCGATCATATTTATTTGTTACTGTGGCAGCCTGTCTTATGCCACAGACCCATATCGCCCAGCCAGCACTGGCCCGTGAGGATGCGAGCTGCTGGTATTACATCGGCAATCATGTTATTTTACCACTGGTGTATAATCCGCATTAGGACTGAGGCGATAGTTTGGCCTGAGTCCTTGTAAATGTAACGAAGATTATGACATTATGTTTTTTTTTTCTCTGTATCATGATGAGCTATGGGTTCGCCAGCTTGAGAAAACCACCAAAATAGAGTAAGCCCGGTGAATCGGCACGACACGAGGCCACACACGGTGAAGATGCTTATCTTTTGGAAATTGAAAAAGGCTCATCGTGGCACTTCACTGTGTTGCTTTTTGTATCGTTAGCACCCGCTCCGCAGGTGTCGGAAAAGAACGATAACTCAAGACGTGCGCATTTCAAAGTAGCAACTTTCACAGGCGAATAAAGATACTATTTCGAAACCGCACGTGCAAAAATGTAATGGATATGAAAGGAACGACATATTAACAACCCCAATATGCAAATAAAACAAGCTGTAATCATCAAAACGTTCAGGTACCTTAAAAAGAGAGCGCATTTTGCGTGAACATCCACTTGCTTCGCAAACGATATTGATAGACCGGTTCCCTAATTTTAAACCAAACAAATCTGTGCATGCTCCGTAATCTTAGCTTAAGAGCCCGTTTATTTTTCCCCATGTACAAATGTATGGGTACGTGATGTTGAAATAGTTGAAGGCTTATTTTTCAGTATGACAGCTGAACCTAGTCATCAAAAACGTACATGGTTATGGAGGAGTACCACCATATCTTCATTCCTCCATGACCATGTCTAAAGTATATACCTGCACTTCTGCGTGCTCTTTGTGTTTCACTACAAAATAATTAGCTTATCTTTAGTATTATAAGCACCTAGTATGTAGGCTCGAGACCCTTACACGAAGAAAAAGGGCTCCAACCACAAACGGTCATACTGCACACAGGTCATTTTGTACCAGCGCCCACATTGGTGGAACCCCTCCAGGAAGTGAAGTAGAATATAAAGAAAACAGGGAACCAGATATAATATGTCATGGTAGTGCGCATGCTCAGAAACCGAGGTCCATTTCACAAGCGAAAAAGAGATCACAACGATTAACCCTACAGGATGGCAGGAGTGAGGCCTCATGAACGGCTGTTGAAGTGATGTAGACCTCTGTCGTAAACGAGAGCTCGCTGTGCCGTTACAGAGACCTTGCCCACTTTACAGGCACCCTGAAGCAGGATTACCGTGAAAGGAGCTCTGTTGCACGGAAGAGATGTTGATCATGCAATCCACATCCTGCCTGCAGTACATATTTTTTGTATAGAACCAGTTAAATATCATCTGCCAATGTATTTTGCCATCAAAGGATCACATCTTGTCTTTCAGGCGGAATTGTATTTACATGCATTGGGCCTTCCTTAACAACATAAAGCCAGCCGTGTGGCAACATACAGCCAAATTCAAGTACTCTACAAAAAAAGAAGAAAAAAAAAATGTAGAATGACTTACAGTTACCTTTAGGAATTGCCACATGATCTCTCTCTTTCTTTCTTTTCATAAAACCTAACTCTGGTAAATGTGGTAGAATTTTACAATAATGAGGACTGTTTTACATTTTGACCTTTTGAACTTTATAGAAACATGAGTTAGATGTACATTATGCTTAGCTGACTTGCAGATGACTTACAATGGCTTACTACATTTTTCGAATTCTAAACTATTGTCTTAATAAATGACTGATTACATGACTTGTGGGATTTTATGCTTTCTTGAACATTTAAATTTCCTTTAAAAATACGTCTGGAAACCATAGTTGAAATGTGACTGCTATGCTGACAATTTTTGGCTATTGTAATGCAATTTGACTAGTGTCCTCACGATTTTTGACTGCTGTTTTGCGTTCTGAGGCCTCATGTCACTTGTTTCGGGCTGATGTTTGACATTTGAACTAGTGTACTTGCAAATTCTGACACTGTATTGAATTTTCACCACTATGTTTGCACATTCAAAAACTTTTCTTTTGAAATACTCTTAGTTTATCTCATTTCAAACAACACCATGCCTGTAGCTACATGTCTACAACACATCGAAATGTATAATCACGCTGATTGGATTCTTGTTGATGGTCATTTTAGGCCTGGGGGGCTTTTTGATGTATTGATGTTGGTGTTATTGTCACTTTGTGGATTTGTATGGATGATGATTATTGTTGAGACGGTGGTTGCAACTAGTACTTTTTAAATGCTGTATTTTATTGATATTTTCATCAAATTTGGAACCTGTGCTTGCATATTCTCTGCTGTACTGCACATTTTGGTCCATTTTCATTAATTGCATGGTCCTATATGCACATAAATGATGCACCTGTTCAAGCCAATTTCCTGAAATGGGCCTATAATTTTAAACAAGATTTTTTGCATTCTTGTCATGTTAAAACTAGACATTGCTTTTTGACCCTATGGACCTTTGCACGTACATTTTGGACTCTTTTGGATACAGACGAACTGTAAATTTATGTGATTCAGCTATACATACCACTGCCTTTGGTCGGAATTGACTTGGATTTATTTCATTAGGACTACGGTGTGGATATGGTAATGCCACTGTCTAATGCCCCATTCCAGTTAGAATGTTGTACATATGCATCAAAGGCCAACCTGACTTACAGCTAATAGGAGATATGCATAACAATTTCCCATCAGAACTGCATACCCGGTTGCCTAGTCTCGCGTGGCGGGATAAGATACGGATCGGTACCTGTGGAGACAAGGGGGATATTACTAATATTTAGGGAGTAAAGAATACTTATTAAAGGCAGACGAAAATTTTTCTTGATATATGACTCGGGAAGTACTAAATGAATACAAGTTTGGCATTTGTGAACTTACATTTCTCAAAAAATGCTAATTTTGTGAGAAATGAACATATGGACCTGTGTGTCACGCTCCCCCGTAATCGCCTGGCGTCAAACCCGTGCTTTGTGGCGGGAAATTGAGGTGCATACGGCGTATTGTGTGGCAACTTGCAGCAGCAGATGATTTACTTTTAACACTTTGTGTGTTACGGCATATGTTCTTGCCATACTGATTTTGCTTAGCCGACATCCTTGATTTTTTGTTGAATATCATTTTGTATATCAAAACGTGGAACGTTTGTGTACAATTATGTATCTTATCTTTTTGTATTTGTGTCTTTTTGTCCAGAACCACTTCCTTGTAGTCATTACCCTATTACACAGTTCGAAATCTTAACTCTCTATAAGCTGACCTGTCACTGTCTAACCTATATACATATGGAAGTACTATTGTCCATATTGCACACGTTCTTCAGTAGAATTTTGATATATGCTGTATTAGCAAAAATATAATTATTAAAGGGTCTTCAGCGGGGAACTACTCAGAACATGTTTCGAAGCCTGTGCCCGTACATGTCTCTCTGAGTAGCGGCTCTTTGTCTAATAGCGCCTCCTTGTCTAGGCTAAAAACTCATCAATAAAGCTCCACTTTGGGACATCCCAAACCGTTTGTTAAGTTTGCAAACATGAGTTTGCAGGTTAGCAACTTTGCTGCATCTTTATTTCTGTCCGGAGGTAATATTTGCACATGTGTTTTCTGCATTTTCCTGTTATTTACTATATGTTTTTGTTAGTGTTATTGCTCAACTGGCAACACGTATGTTAAACCAAATCTATCATCCTATGGAACTATAATCAATACCAGCTATGTACATCTACTTCTTACATTTTTGTGAGCTCATAAATTATGAACCCTAACATTATAAATAGGGATACGTTAAAGTGTATTGGAAGTATCTTTGCAAATTGTTTAAATGGCTTGTTAAATAATACAGATGCCTCGGGGAATATTATTTTTATTACAGGCGAATCTCCATGTGTGGATATTAAACATCGAATGGACTATCTTTTCCCTTCAAAAGACACATTGGTGGTACTGAACCTTAACATACAAAGTTTAAATGCCAAACTGGATAGGTTTCCTATGTCGATTAATGCTCTAGCAGAACATGATTTTAAATTCCATGCAATATGTCTCCAAAAATGAATCAGCACTTGTTTCTATTAATAATGTCCCTACATATGCACCATTTAATCTTGCGGCTACCTATAGCTCCCTTAGTGGTTTGCTTTTATACATTCATAAGAGTTTACAGTTTATAGTAAGACAACTTTATACACCGAATGACAGATGAGAATTCCAGTTCGTTGATATTCTTGTGAATGGTACACATCACAAGGTCACTCATATTTATAGGCCTCCGAGACACCGTAACAGTCGAATTGAAACAGCGACCTCAACCGTATAACTGAAACAATTGTACAATAGGCCCTCATATAGGCTGGTGACCCTGTCGGGCAATTGTTTTTGCTAATAGAATATGTTAAACCAATTGAAATTCTTCCCCATGAAGTGCCAGGTAAATCAACTGTTGGTGATTATTAATCTGGCTCTGCTGAAGATAAATACCAGACAAAGTATGCTGTATGTTATCCAACGCTTTTTTTCCCGATAACACTGCCAACGAGGCTTGGTGATAGATGTGCAACTATAATTGATCAAATATTTTTTAACTTTTCTAATTCCACGAAGTAATGTATAGCTGGTATTATATCCACACACCTCTCTGTTCATTTCCCCGTTTTTAGTTGTATTGATTTCATATTAAGAATACAAGATCCCCCAAATATGTTGAAATCGAAACCAAGAACAAAATGTCACGGCAGTTCTTTTATGATGAACGGAAATGTACCATAGTTGTGAATTTTCTTAACAATTACCTACAACGCAATCCAAATATAAGTTATAACAAATTAGAAAGCATAATAACATGTGCAAAACATATGCACTTCCCTTCCAAAACTGTTAAGTTCCATAAATATAAACACAACAATGCCCCATGGACCACAAACGGTAAATTGAAATCCCTCAAGTTTAGGGACGAACTTGACAAACACGGAAAGCTACCTCTAAAGATGATGCCCAATATAGTATCCTCAAACAAAATCTTAAAGTACACAACAGTATTCAAGACAAAACTGTATACGAACTTAAACAGTATTACTACCATTCTCAGTTCGAAAATTTAAGCATAATACCAAGTAGACATGGGAAACAATTAAAACTATATTGAATATAAACAAAAATAAAAAGTCTTTCTCCGCTTTTTTATTGACAACAGCAATTAGAGATGATAGCCAATTGTTTTCATTCCTTTTTCACCAGCATAGGCCATAGATTTACGGCTAGAATAAACTTTACAGACAGTCCTCCTTTCACTGCATGTCTTAAAAACCATACAGAACATTTCTTTTCTTTCTCCTTGGTGGATACTACCACCATGACAAATATAATACAAAACTTTAAAACCTAAATGTATCAATGGCCCTGTTGAAGGGATCAGCATCTTCAATGTCTGAACCACTCGCTTTGAATATAAACCAATCTCTCAGCACTGGAATTCTTCCAAACAATTTACAAAAAATGCAAAATTACCTCTGCCTGTTTTGCTACTTAATTTTGTTTTTTGACACCATCATGTTTAAATGTTCACCTTTCAGACATTTTAGGATAGCTTGTTTTCTGTTAGGTAACCCCCCAGGGGCTACAGGTAGCAAGAAGCGGCCTACGACAGTTACAAGCTTGCCTAATTGTACTTGATATCTGGTTAATATTTTCATTGCATTCTCTTGACATAAATACAAAAGACTTTCATTCGTTTCCGACTTGCCCATTAGTTTTATTGTTAACATCCAAAGATTATTAGAAAGTTTGGCCACAATAATTTACAGTTTTTAGACTTGTCTGTTTCGCTACTTAACTTTATCTTTTGGCATCTTTCTGTTTTAACATTCACTATCAGGCATTTTAGGCTTACATGTTTTCTGTTAGGTAAACCCCCAGGGGCTACAGGTAGCAAGAAGCGGCCTATGACAGTTGTATGTTTGCCTAATTGTACTTAAAATCCTGTTTAAAAATTGTTTTGATAGCATGTTTTTGGCATAAATGCTAATGACTTCCATTCTTTTCTGATATGCCAAAATGCACATTTACTCAGTATTAAAGAATTAATCAAAATTGACAGTATTTTCTCAAGTGTCACAAACCCGACACATTAAGTTGACACATTGACTCAGGGTTGGCAGTTAAATAGAGCTTAATTGTTTGAGGAGTAGGTGTCATCATGGAGTTTTGTTTTACATCTCTGGTACAGGATGTGCATTGTTACAGTCCTTGTTAGGATTTCCCTTGGTTTATACAGGTGGTCTTGCTGCAAGTGTTTATTTTACAATCACTGGGACTGAATATAATGCCCCAGCTTGTTTCCACATCAGTTAAACATTGGCGGATGGTTTAACTAGGATAAGCTGCCCAGCTAGAAAGGGTACATATTGGTTCAGGGGTAAGTCAAATTGTTCTTATCTGAACCTGTACTATGAAAATTTTGTAATTATGGTTTGTTTGACAGGTATTCTTCTTTGATATGAAGCTCTGCATTTGTAAGCAAAACTTCACATATTTAGCTAATTCATCATTTGCCACGTTCATATTTATTCATCAAATGTGGGTTGTCTTTGCTGAATATTTAGCTTAGACAAGGAGCCGCTATTCAGAGAGACATGTACGGGTAAAAGGCTCCGAAACATGTTGTTGAGTAGTTACCCGCTGAAGACCCTTCGATTTATTTGGGCTAATACAGCCTATGTCAAAATTTTACAGAGGAACGTGTGCAATATGGACAATAGAACTTCTATGTATATAAGTTAGACAGGGACCAGTTAGCTTATGGAGAGTAAAGAGTTCGGACTGCAGAATAGGTAATGACTACTAGGAAGTGGTTTTGGACGAAAAGACACAAATACAACTCTGTATAAGATAGACGATGAAACTATGTTAGAAAATTATCAGCCCATTTCCTCACTTTTTGCAACGTCTAAGGTCTTCGAAAAAGTTGTATATTTACAATTGAATGGATACTTTGTTTCAAAGTCATCATTTTTGCAACAGTCAGCACGGCTTTACAAAACTACATCAACAACTGCACCTTTGGAATTCATAGAAGAAATAATGAGATTTCTTGTTTCTGGTAAACTACACTTAGCTCTTTTCCTACACCTATCGAAAGGTTTTGACAACCTCGACCATAAAATTCTTTTGCATAAACTGAAACATTCCTGTTTTTCTGGCACCTCTCTAAATTGGCTGGAGTACTATCTCTCAAAGAGGAAACAATGTGTTTATTTTGATGACATCCGTTCAAACAACGAGTGTCTCCCTCCCCCAAGTATCTATCCTTGGCCTTCTCCTGTTTATTATATGTACAAATGATAGGCACAAGGCCTCATCAAATTTTGTTTCATCATTTTATGCCGATAAGGATACCCTGCTAGATTCACCTTGTTCCTTTAACTGTTTCTTTCATGTAACTGGAAACATGTCTGGCCTGATAAATATCGAACTACAATATGTTTATAATTGGTTAGCAGGTAACAGGTTATCATTGAACATAGCCAAGACCAAACACATGTTATTTCATCTTTCATAAAAGAAGAACGTCTTTTATTTGGACTTAAAGATTCAGAATATTTCTATGCATAAAACTAGTAAATCTTATTTCCTTGGTATACGCATGCAAGAGAATTTAAAATGAGATGCTCATTTGGTCAAAATGGGAAATAAATTATAAAAATAATGGGAAACAAATCAATCAATACGAACCTACAAACTCTTAGTAATACATAATTCTCTGTTTTTGTCACATTTAAATTATAGCGTTTTGGCATGGGGTATTCTGAAGCGCGTATTTTTACAAAACAAAAAGAGCTGTACGTTTAATTTGTAAAAAGAGATATGATGCACTTACGTATCCACTTTTCAAGAGACTCGATATTTTAAAGCTGACAATTCCTAGATAAAAGCATTAAATTTTTATTACAAATACATAAAAAATAGGTTTCCATTATGAACGTTTGCCGACCATTCATACCTACTATTCACATAGCGGAACGACTGCGCCTCTACCTGTTCCTGCCCCTCAATCCTGAAACACTCCATTAGATATTACATTCCCGGCCACAACTACTCCAAAACACTCCTCCATGTATAAAAAATAGATTGTCTACACATTCTTATCTCGCGTTTTTTATACCAAGGCATATTTGAACAGAATTACAATGATGTATGTAACATGCCAAATTGCTATATATGTAACTCAATATTTTATTGGTTAAATTGTCGGGTGTTTCATCACTTTATTGTCATTTCAGCATATCTCACTCCAATATCCCTTACCTAACAATAGTACTGAAAAAAATTCTTTATGGGTGGCCCCAGCAATAATGGATATGAAATCTTTAGCCGGGGTCATCCCGACAATCAACTAATTATAATTGTCTATGTGTTTCCTCAAGTTGTATATTATACTGCATTTTGTTACATGCATTTTACATGGTGTAATGTTTGTCAAATAAAGCCGTTGAAACTGTCAAAAAACTTTGTAGGAAGAAATAGTGACAGCTATAAATTGGACAACTTGAAAAGCACGGGGATTTCTGTTAATTTTTGCTTGCCGGACCATAAATACTTTTTCATCTCTCGAATTCCCGGTAACTTGGGGTATGACATTGGGACAAAGCATTTTTCTACAGCTTTGTGGCATTTTAATCCTCATATTTATTCAGAAACACTACCCTCTGATCCACACCAAACCACATTTTACACACGCGTGATAGGCCATTCTTTGCTATAACTTAGTTACCCTAATCTACATTTCAAGCGACTTCAAGGCAGCAGAATTCCTATTTATGAGCAAATATTTCTATAGCAATCTTTACAGCATATGTGTCGACACTTCATGCGTGAACACACCAGTATAAGGTAAAGTTGTTTGAACAGGACATTTTTTGTCTACGCTTCTATCAAAGTAGAAGGTTCAGTGCACAACATTCCTTGTACTATCCATTACTGTTCTGGCCTTTGTTTTCCTTTCGCATGTATTGCAATTGTAAATGACACTGTAAAAAGCCAAGGATTACCGTTGAAAAGGTGTCGTCTTCTTTAAAAGCCTGTAGATACAGTGTGTATGAAATTTAAAAAAACATTTTGCCACACCGTACTGTTTCAACAGTTCCATACACTGGTTCCTTTTTTCACGATGCGCCTCGTGAGAAAACTAAACACGTTCCAATAAAGAATAAATAAACATGATAATCACGGTTATAAAACCCACAGTGCGCTGAAATTGGCTTATGCCCTCTCTCTGGTAGTATCACTGCAAAGCTTGCCTCCAATAGTAACAACAGGTATTGCTGCTATATGGTTAAGCAATATGTAAGAGATGAAGCAGAGAACACGCTTTTGCAGAAACGAAACAAAGTGATAGGTATGGGGTGAAAATTAACCTAATACTTGCATAACCATTGTAAAATGACGTTACGGTTACAAAGTCCGACCCCGCCCCCTCCCATGCAAGGTTATTGCAGACATCTCTCATCTCAAATTGACCAGTAGATGAAGCCTTGTCTGCCCACAACCTCATGTCATATGTTCATACTGG
Source organism: Hermodice carunculata (assembly GCA_964020975.1). Lineage (NCBI taxonomy): Eukaryota > Metazoa > Annelida > Polychaeta > Eunicida > Amphinomidae > Hermodice > Hermodice carunculata. The sequence continues at coordinate 92,737,977 of OZ026615.1, read as the reverse complement.
TAAAATGTACATGCACAAATGTGATCAATGTCAAGACGTGTCACCTGGAATGAGATTGAGCAATAATCGTGGGAAAGGACAAGAAAATATTGCTATTTGTTTGAACGGCTATAGGGCAACCATATATTGCTTGGATATAGTGTTGTAAGAAAAGGTCGTGACATGAGCGAGGGTATCCACGGAGCTCAAAATCATGCAAACGATTCAAAATTACGCTCTTGCCCGAACAGTTATATGGCCTTGACCTTAGTTTTCAGATTATAGTGTAATGCGAGAAAAAAAATGCCTTGAGCCACCTTATCCACGAAGTTCAACATTACTCAGAGAAGTTGATAGCTTCCCATGCTGTGGCAAAATGTATTTTTGATAATTTAGTAATGATCAAGAAAAGAAGAAAGAAAATGAAAGAACAAAGAAAGAAACTTGGTTTTGGTGTAAAGCAAAGCTGGAGAAAATATTGCATATAATAATAATAATAATGATGATGATGATGATGATGATGATGATGATGATGATGATGATGATGATGATAATAATAAAACTAATGATCATAATAATTTTATTAAAACTCTCGAAAGATGGGGAAAGAAAAGTATACATCAAAATGAAATACATATACAACATATAAAACAACATAAAATGCTATACAAATGACACATGAAAAGAAACTAAAGTATAAACTAAAAATGAAATTCGTAAAACTCAATAAACTTAAAAGTACAAATACAGAATTGCACACTAAAAGCAAGACTGCCGGAAACCAGTAAGTAGCACTTTCCATAGTATTTATTACGGTCTTATTTTAGTTTAAACAATCTGTCCTTTTAGCGAAAATATGCATACATATAGAGGACCACAAGTATAGCTTAGCTTCTGTCCGTAGACCGGGATAGGACAGACCCATGCAGCTATACCCATGATATACTCTACGCCAATTCAGAATTCTTCTGGCAACGTGATCTGACGCCGTACCAGAATGATTGAGAATTTTACCTAGAATCTCCGCACTGGCGTCTGTTTTTAAAGTGTTACCATTCAATATCCATTCAGGTGTACATTGAAATGGCATATTAACAGCTAAAAAACACTTGGCCTTTTTAATGCCGAAAGAAAATCTCCACTTGAAGGCATGCTCCATGCAAATGTCAATCATGGCCTGTATATCAGGGACAGTAGTGTGAATTAGAGTGATGCCATCTGCATAAGCAAATGAGTTCACTGTTTCCTGTTCAACATATAAACCCAAAAGGTGAATCATTTAGTATTTTCAACAGTTCATCTAAATAAAAAACAAACAACAACAACAACAACAACAACAAAAAAAAAAAAAAAAAAAAAAAAAAAAAAAAAAAATGGGCGACAGAGAGCTACCTTGAATAATAACCCTTGGTAAGAGAAAAGGCACTACTCTATACATTGTTCCACCTAACAACCCCGCACAGCTGTATATACCAGGTATATAAGGAGACCCACTGCTCATTGGGCAAAACATCGTATAACTTATGGAAAAGGGCACAGTCCTACACTGAGTCGAGACAAGGGATTAAGACCTGGCTTTTTAAGAATTGGAACAATTACGCCCAGACTCAAAAGTTGCGGTACTACATTCTACTGCAAAGTTGAGGTATAAAAAGTGGCGAGGTGTTGGCACATAATTGTCAAAAGACCGTATAATACATGATCTGCTGAGATGCCATCACTACCGGGGGAGGTATTTCGTTTCACTGATTTAATAAGATACTCAACGCACTGCTTGGATATATGTAATAGATTGGATGAAAAATGCTCACTTTTATTAATAAGACATTTATATTGGTAGTTAACTAAATCCTGAACATCTTGCTGCGCGGGCCTGAGATCTTAATCATCCAGCATAACAGAGCTAAAGTGAGATACTAAAGCGTCAACAGATAGGACAGATTGAACTTTACATCTTTTCCTTCTTAAAGCATTCAAGAAGCTTGTCATTTTGTACTCTGTGAAATAAAAACTCAGACATGTATATTCACCATTACCAAAAAATGAAGAATGACACAACTTTCGAAGCATTTTCTTAATCCCTTTATAGCATTCAAAAACAACACCATATCTGGGCTTACCATTAGAGATCCTTAAATGAAACTACAGCCTTATTTCCCAATTTCGATAAATCAGGACACCAATCAGGCTTGTCTTTAAACTGCTTTTTAGGCACGCACTCGGCCTATTTGGCTGACTCATGTGCACATACATTAAATTTACTCAAGCAATCGTCCACAAAACTCTGTCTTGCCTGCTCAGGTAAGTTACCAATATCGCAGATGGGCAACTTCTCTACCTTACGACATAAAATGCCCTAACCCAATGTATTGCAAAAGGTTTTATTCCACTTAGCAGACAGATAGCTTATAATACCTCTATTGCGTGAGCAGTTGCAACTGCCACACCAGGGGCCGCTATCTTTGGCAAACCGGACAACAATATCAGATGCTATGCTAAGGTGGTCGCTCACATTCCCTGGTTCAAGTGGGATTCAGTTTTTAATAGAGCTAAGGTCAAAGTGTGAAGCAAAGACATGATCAATCCAAGAATATTTTTGGACCCATGGCAAAAATAGGTGTACTGCTCACTCTGTGGAAAATGAAAATCGGCTACAGTTGACCTGTAGGCCCAGCTAACATCGCATATATGCAGGCAATCAATTGCAGAAAGATACTATACAGATCCAATAAGCTCCACCTTTTTGATGAAGAAATGCTTAAAGTACCGATAAGAATTATATAAATCAGTGTTGCAGAAGACAATGAGATTCCCAAACCCGAATTCGCTGTTGGGAAGCAAACCTGAAGGCATTGTGGCAAAGGGTATTGCAAAGTATAACATGGAGATGATTTAATCAGATAGGACGAAAACACTTGAATTGAATCAGTTTTGTCTTTATCAGACGAAAAGTGCAGATTGTATGGGTGCCTTTGAGGAAATGATAGGCCGGAACTCATAAGTCTAAATGCTGGAAGCACAGTCAGTCAACGAAATAGATGTTCTATTCTGACTCCACAGTCTCTGGCAATAATTTGTTAATCCTTGCGATGCATCATGAGACCAAATAAGTGGGCAAGCTATCCAAAGGTTCTTAGGATGCGACCCAAAACGACGATAAATAGGTGGGTCCTTTATCAAACGGCTCATCAGATAAAACACTGGACGTACTTTCAAACAGAGCTGTTGCAATTAAAAAGTTACAATGAGTACAGTTCACAGAGGAAACTCCAGTTAAGTCGCCTTTCCTTTTTGAGTTTTAATTGGGAAGGTGTTCATCGATTTGTTTCTGTCGAGTGTTGCATTATTCACAAGGGATAGTGGGAGGCTTAAAGAACACAGGTACGTATTTCTAAGGCCAGCGCAGCAAACTCCAGTACCAATTAACGCCCAAGTTAGGCATGAAGCAGACACTGTCCATTCCACTGCACATGCTGTAGGAGTTAAAGATTAGTGAAGTTTTTCCTGAACATCCATTTGGACTGCTTCCTGTGTGCTTAACTTAACACAGGAGTCAGATTGGTCCATTTATGTTAGAAGTGCCTAATTCTGACAAAAAAGCTCTGGTGATTCATATCATCGAAATCCTTGCCATAGGCACATTGACCATTTGATCCATGACAGCAATCTCTGGAAAGTTGTCTGTAAATATAAAATATGGTCATTCTTACCGGCAACGATGTGTCTGGGACTTAACAATATGCATGATTATGTGCAGACTGCTCTCTATTTTGTTCATTCCACTATTGTTGAAAACTGTCGTTAGGGAATTGCTTTGTTTTTGGAAATACAGATGAAATAAATTGTGCAAAAGGTACACAGAGAATTTTTTCGTCCTGTTGAAAGGCCTCACCAAAATGTCTTCATATTCAATGATTTGGGTAGTGATCAAATTCAATGATTTGGGTAGTGATCAAGAGTAGGAAAAATCCTGCCCAGTGTGAATGAAATGTAGAACATCAGAAACAAATATCCTGATAAAATGGCATGTGCTTGCCACCACTACCGTTTGGACCTTCCTTATATGATATTTTCGTTGTGAGGTTTTTCCATAAACAATGTTTATAAGAATTTAACTTCGTCCTCAACATCTTATGACTTGTTTTTCTTTCCATTCTTTCCTGCTTGAGCAAAGGCAGTATAGATTAAATTTAATCATCTATGTATGGACTGCTAAGAATAGCATTTTTTTACACGTATACCGCTTCTGCCCCTCCTTTGCACCCAGTCTGTGGCTCTCTTATTTTGTGCCTCCTTCATTGTACCGCGTTTGTATGTCCCTTGAAAGGATACTGGTAAGGTAGCTATGCTATACATTGCCCCTGTTCTGTGCCTGTGTTTACACATTAACCAAGCTCCATACATGCATCGCTATGCTTATTTACCTCACCTGCAAAATTAACACGCCTTCCATAGACAGACTGTTATGCTTTGATATGTTGAGTACAGCCTCAAGACATTTTATTGTTATATGATTTCACTTTGGTCATTGACTATGCTGTCGCACTGAAGCATTGGGACATTACTTGCTGTACACAATTATTGCCGAAGCCACATGCGAGACTGATTAATTCAGAGATGCTTATTTTTGTAATTACTGTGTTATAGACTTGTCCTGCTCGACAGACATAAAAATAACAGTAACCAGACTATGTACACAGTAGCTTTAGAGATGTGCATCTGAACCAGTTTAACTGATGCAATGAATTGTTGCTTTTGCTCACGTAGAAATGCACGCTCTTTCTTGCCTCTGCAGCTAACCTATAGCATGCTTCTAGTATCTTGAAAATCAGCGAATTCTGCTTATTCCCAATTTCAACATTAAAGACGTCTTTCTTGATTCTGGCACAAAGGCCTGCGAAGCCATGGTGTAATCTTTGTTTTTCTTGTTACTCCAGTGTCTCTTAGTTTAAGACATTTGAACTGGAGGTAAAGCAGCGAAGTCCACATGTTGACTTCATGTCTGGTTCCATGTAGAGATTTGGATTTGGAAGATGTAGGACCTTGATGATTCTATACCTTGGAGGGTATCTCCTCTGACGTGCGCGCAGGAACACATCTTCGATTTGGGCCAACTCCGAATACAGTACTTATAGTGCATGAAATACAATAAATCGGGTCGTGTCGATTATAGCATACATGCATACCGGCCTCTATGGAACCATTCGTTCTAAGAATTGGGATTTGGTGCAGTTTATATGTGTGTTTCCCAGTTTTGACTAGATGATTGGTACGGAAGCTTGCTGGTTCGAGACCCGTCCATTCCATGGTCACAATATATATATATATATATTTCTGGTGCTCCTGTAATGCCGGTGGATTTACATTTGCACAGTCTCCGCTCTGGGACACCTCCGAATACATTACATGTACAGGATTAAATGCAATAAAATGGGCAGTGTCGCATATGGCATTCACACATATCGGCCTCCATTGAACTATCCTTTTCAGGAGTAAGAATTTGGTGTAGTTGGTATGTACTTTTCCCATTTTCGCCTAGCTGATTGGTGCCCAAAGTTGCTGGTTTGAGACCTGTCCGTTCTGTGGTCACAAATCATATAAAACGCCGGGGCATAAAATAATTCAAATTCATATCCCTCATTGAGGGCAGAGACCAACAGGCACCTGATAGCAAAGAGCTGATTTGTTCTGCAACAGTTTTGGTACAAGTGGCTTGTGTTCAGCTTGCGTTGCGTAACCAAATTTTCATTAAGGTTGGGGCACTTGAAAACATATATACCAAACGAAATGATACATATCATCAGTCAGTATGAACTTCAATATCATCATAAAACCATCCTGTAAAAAAATGAAATGAAAATGCAGTGTGTAGAGTAAGGTAGAGTAGAGTAAAGTAAAACCAAATAATATCAAAATAAAATAAAAAATCGAATCAAATCGAAACAGCAAGATATTTAGTACCAACTGACCGATATTATTTTCCCTTGCAAAAATATTTTGACTGGCAAGGCGCACATCAAATTTTAAAATCTGGGTAAGAAATAAGTTGTGATGTGTTCAAGTTGATTTCAAGTTCAATCAAAATTCACATAGATAGGTTAAATTTGAAGATGTCTCAGAAATTCTGCAAAAGATATATTAAAATTTCATTGACAATACGCACATTTAATTTTCAAAATCTATGTATGAAACAAACTCATCAATGTTTCCAAGTTAATGTCAACTGCACTCAAAAATTCACATAGACAAGTTAAATTTGAAGATGCCTAGAAAGTTCGCCAAAGGTATAACACGTATGGGTTTTGCCCTGTCGTTCTTATATATGAAAGTCAAGTAAACAAACACAAAAACACAAAACGAACAAATACTAACAAACAAGCAAGCAAAAACAATAACAGTAAAGTAACATTGTTTATGAAATTCAAATTCCGTATAAGCATCGCAGACAGAGAATCTATGTAATGCTGCAACGAATGTTAAACCTTGCCCTAAATTGTATTAAACCACTTAAGATTCTTAAGATAATGAATCTAGAACGCCAAGGGGATAGTCAATGTGTTCCAAGTGTAGTTTTCTTTTTGTAAATTGAAAAAAGCAACGTTTTAAAGGATAATCATCACGCCCTTAGATATATACTCATGCAAAAAAACCCGAACCGCTTTTATTGGTTTAACACAAATTATAGAAAATACTATCTTTCATATGGAATTGAATGCACCACTGTATGTGGTCAAGGAACACCAGTTCATGCTTGATTGAGTGCAGTACAAAAGATTTAATTGAAAATGGGATACAGTTCAGAATTTGACGATCACTGTTTCTGGTATCGAGGTTCAATATCGATGCACTTTGAAGCCATATGCCCCGCCGTGTGCATCACTGGACGCAGACTTCACAGTTTGATAGGGGGAGGATTATTGGAATGTCAGAAGCCGACATCTAGCTTCATGACGTAGCCAAGAGGATGTAGCGTTTCATATGCACAATCACCAGCATACTCGGGAGAGTAGAACTTTATCTACAGAAGCGCGAAGGGCACCGTCTCTACTAATCCACCGAGACGCGTGTTCATGAAAAAAAAAAAAAAAAAAAAAAAAAAAAAAAAAAAAAATCCTTTCAGGACCACCACAGTATTCCAAAAGAGTGGTTAAATTTAAATGGTATCAGAAATCCCACAAGTAATCTAAAAAAAGTTGTTAGGATAATAAATTAGAATTCGAAAAAATGAAGTATGCCATTGTAATTCATCTGCCAGTCAGCTAAGCATTCAAAATGCACAACAGTCCTAATTACTGTAAAAGTCCAGCACATGTATCAGAGAAAGAGTTTAAGGTTTTATGAAAAGAAAGAAAGAGAGATAGATAGATAGATAGATAGATAGAAAGATAGATAGAAAGATAGATAGATAGAGAGAGAGAGAGAGATCCCTAAAGGTAAGTGTAAATGCAGCTGTCTTCGGTGCAACAGCTTTAAATGTCCCCATGGACAATCAGACAAAAATCAACTTGTCAGTCAGCTGATTTAGATGCTAATTATTTATTTTTATATATATATATATATATATATATATATATATATATATATATATATATATATAAACGAGAGAAAAAAGGTAAATATATGTAAATTTTGATTTTGAGATGATTTTCACAATAACAAACTATGCTCATCAGACAACATCAGTCCCACTACATTTTGAACACTTACTGCACTGCAATATGTGCACAAAATGCCCGAATGTTCAAAATGTTGGCAAACTACATAAAAGGTCCGTGAAAAGACAAGCAGACAATAGTTTTCAATGATAATGATGATGCCAAATCGAATACCATCTCAGCCTTGTCAGACCAAGTATCATTTTCGAAATAGGAAGACATGCTACTGTTCATCGCCAAAAGGTTCCATGACCAATGATTTTGAAATTTAAATGAATTAGGGTATTTTCTACTTGACTTGAAACACGTTAACAACATATTGGCAGTGCGTTAAGCCCATTTACTGGATCCCAATCTTCCCATTTTGGAAAACACCCATATTCATTTAAAGCACGTCTAAACCAAATTTAGCCCTTAATTTCAATATACAGTTATAAAAGGTAATTAAATGACCATAGTTCATAGACATCACCCAAGCAATGACAGGACAATTGAGAGTTTTAAGTTAGACTACTAAATTTACATTAAAATTGCGTCTTCATACATGATGCAACATGTCACAATTTGGATTTAGCATACATTTAATTATGAAGGTATCAGTTACACTCCTGACAATAGCTATGTACCAGCCCAAATAGCCTAAACAGGAGCCATAAGCAAACCTCAAAATGCTAAAGAGGGTCAACATGCATTTGACTATGATGAGTTTATAAAACTGTTTGAAATTTGATGAGTAAGGATGCTTTACACACAGTAACTAACAAATTGGTCACAAATGTCTTACACTTTCTATAATTTCTGAGTTACAACACTATAAAAATATTTTGGAATTTCAATGTATAATGTGAAAAGTACTCCATTTTCAAAGAAATATTTTTCTTCCTCTTGACTTACACAACAGGTAGCTATACTTTACCTTCGAAAGGTATGTGACTCTTCGATTACTTGATAATTGGGTATATTTGCCTTTGTATTTTGAACAGTAATCAAATAATCCTTTTAAGATGGAAAACGTGACATCTAAGGTTTTTAGAAGCATCATACAGCATGTTCCAATGCAACAATCAATTTTACTTTATTACCTAAAGACGTAATTCACTTGAAATTGTTTGTCATTAGTGAGGACCTCAAGGTTTCTTACCCCCACAGTGAAGAACGATGAACTACTACAAGAGTTCTTTCGTCATTATTATCCTTGACAAATATGTGGTATAATCACCTCAATAAGAGATAATTGTGATCAGCATGTATATCATCACTTAATATTCCTGTAAGAGGTAAAGCGCATGAAGATACATTGTTGATATGTCGTTATTTCTTTGATTCGAAAATTGTGTTCTCAGACTTTAAAATCTATTTCATCTAAACTACTAAGGTGTGATTTAACCAAGCCTTTCTTTTTGTTCGATGATTACTGTAAATTATGAACTTTTGACTTATATCGCCGGTATATCTAAATTAAAACGCACATTTTGGGCACTTCCTATGACTACCTTCGTCGAATTTTTGTCCACACATGGACACAGCATCTAAGTCATCAACACGTATTTGCATGTCTTGTTTTGCTGTTGACCTGGATATTTACCTTGCAAGAGATGTCAGTATGGCGCAGCAGTTAGGCTTGATTTAGTTGCCTTTCTTCTTCTTCTTCTTCTTCTTCTTCTTCTTCTTCTTCTTCTTCTTCTTCTTCTTCTTCTTCTTCTTCTTCTTCTTTATTGTTTCATGGATATACTCTACTTTTATATAAAATGTCAACTGCATAAACACTGAAAATCACTGTTAACTTGAGATCATGTCGTAGATATCCTTCGGCTAGTGTCAGCTCGTCCACAGTATGGCGGTTTATGGCTGATGCACTTGGGACTTAGAGACAAAAACGGACGTAATATTGGAAAAGAATGTTATTCCATACGTGAGGCTTGCCGGTGGTGTATTTGAATTGATAAGATAGAACAGTAGCCATGCTAACACGAATGGTATAGCATAATATCGAGGCTTGTCTTTGGTGCATTTGTAGTGATAAGATAGAACAGCAATAATGCTTGCAAGAGTGTTATTCCATAGCATCGGGGCTTGCCTTTGTGGCATTTGTACCTATTGGACAGAATAGCAGTCAATCTATGAGGTAAGATGCATCAGACACACTTTATACATGTAAGAGTAACAATGCAACATGCTGTGTATCCATGTAACAAATATATTTGCTGACGTTAGATAATTCCAATATGGATGACCTGTGTTTGGCAATATTATCTGCAACTGAACATGAATGCAAAGCCTACTGTACAATAATTTATCTTCCTCACCATTTTATTTACTCAAATGGCCTTCATGCTATAATTTGCAGAATTTATCATCCCAAATTGATCCCGAGTTGAATTGTATATTTTAAAAAAATCTATGACCCCTATTACAAAATGCAAGTCCTTGGGATAAGAAAAAGGGAAAATTTATCCCTCACAAAAATATGTTGCTCAAGTGACCAGTTTCTCTGTTGTATTTTAACAGATCTGCCAAGGGTGGGAGCTGAAATTTATACAGTAACATAATGAACAAGCTTCAACATTTTGCATTGGGCTTCCACATGATAAAAAAACGAATCTGCACATAACAGAGGCTTTCCTTCTTTAAATCACAGAACAATGTACCACCACCTGCAAACCCTTATCCTGCATGTTCTGCCTGAAATTGGTGGGCTCTTTGCTCATTCAGGCCATCAATAGAACGGACGACAAAGGTTTTAAGAAAATCTAAATCTTAGAAAAAAAAAACAGTGATGCAAATGAAAAGAGGATTTTGCTTTTCTGTATCATCTGCAACCAACAGATTGAATGTTAAGACTCCTCTAATGCAGAACAGAAGTCACTGTGGATGAGTCTAGCATAGAACATAACATAATTTTGAGGAGCACCCAAGTATAAAGGCTATAATTGGGGCTTCTCAGAACTATAATGAGTTAGCCAATGGCTTTACCTTTCATACTGTCTCCGAGAAACAGGTTTATGAAAAACTTAAGGTATTACAAACAAAAAAGGCAACTGGGTATGATAATATTCAAGCCAAAGCTTTGAAAGCCTCAGCCAAATCTCTGGCATCACCCCTCACCAGTATTATAAACGAAGATATTGAAACATCTAAATTTCCCGACAGCATGAAACTGGCTAACGTCCTACCGGTGTATAAGAAGAAAGATCGTTTAGCTAAAGAAAACTACAGGCCAGTAAGTATGCTACCTAGTCTATCAAAAAAATTTGAGAGCATTCTTGCTGAACAGCTGGAAGCTTTCTGTGAGGCGATTTATAACCCTATGATTTCGGCTTATCGAAAGGCACATAGTTGCAATACAATGCTTATTAAATTGACTGAAGACTGGAGAGCGGCTTTAGATTCCAAATATCATATCGGTGCTGTACTGATGGATATGTCACGGGCTTTTGATGAACTTCCTAATAGCCAGCTCCTTGCTAAATTAAAAGCCTATGGCATGGAAACTACATCTGTAAAATTGCTACAAAGCTACCTGTCAGAAAGATGGCAGAGGGTAAAAATTGGCCACATTCAGCGAATATCTAAAGGCGTACCTCAAAGATCAATATTAGGTCCGGTGATGTTTAACCCTGTTCTTAAACGATATTTATATGTGTGTCAAAGGCTGCGACATGTGCACAAATGTGCTGATGATAACTCTGTGAGTGTCAAGCATTTAGAGAAAGCACACATGGTACGCCAACTGCAAAGCAAAACTACAGAATGTGTACAGTGGTTTAAGGTGAATTACATGCAGGCCAATCCGACCAAGTTTCAGGCCATCTATCTCGGTCCTAATAAGAAAACAACCAAAGAAACTTCCTCTATTATGCCATCTCATATTGAAATCAATGATACAAAAATTGAATTTCAGGAGGAAGTAGTATTATTGGGTATAACTATCGATGACAAACTTAGATTTGATAAACATGTCGCTAATCTCTGCAAAAATGCTGCTAGACAGCTAAATGTACTTTGTCGCTTAAGACATTTGTTGGATGAAAAGACCAGAATGATTATACATAAAACATACATTATTTCAAATTTTAACTATTGTCCTTTGGTGTGGCATTTCTGTGGAGCCACTAGTTTAAACAAAATGGAAAGTATCCAAAAAAGGGCATTAAAATTTGTTTTTGGAACTTCTACAGATGTATCCTATTGTGACTTACTGTCAAAAGCCGAGATGTCATCTTTAACTACACACAGACTACGTGCTTTGGCACAACTGGTTTTTATGTCTGTTAACAAGATCGGGCCAGAGTATCGTCACAATATTTTTAAACCAAAGTTGCAGGCGACAAATCTTAGAAATAAAAATATTATGGCTATTCCTAAGTTTCGAACTATAACATTTGGGAAACATAGTCTGCGCTACTTGGGGGCAAAAATTTGGAATAGCCTACCACATCATTTTAGAGACCAGATGAGTTTTAAAGATTTCAAAACATTACTAAACTGCTGGGATGGCTCAGAATGCAGTTGCAACTTTTGCTTTAGGACATAATTTTGACAGTATTCTTGCAAGTTGATAGAAACCTTTTTTTTTCTCCTGTAATTTTATCTTGAGTCATTATACTGTGATATTACATGTACTTGCATTTGACATTCATGTCTTCATTTGATCATTGTATTATAACTATATATGAACCTTGAATAATTTTATTACTGGAATGTGTATCTGTTTAATTTTATGCAGTGGAGCATGATTTTACATTTTATACATCAAGTGTCGGCAAAGAGCCTTAGTTGCTCACGTTGTTCATTATGTAAATCCGACAGAAAATAAAGCTTATCTTATCTTATCTTATCTTAATTGTCGATTTATTGCTTAAATGGCAAGGCACTTACACAGGCGTTTGTTATTTATTTTTTTATGTATTACTGTAATTGGACGAGGACGTTTGGGGCAAGTTGAGTTGTTGTAGTCATATTATCTATATCTCTAATTTGATGAAATGAAGCAGAAACAGCAAAATTAACCCAACGCAAGACTAATGATATGAAGTATTTAGTGTAAATGATCCAAAGTAAAACTAGGAGAGTAACACAGGATGTAACACAGCAATATCGTTTTAACCTACCTGAGCATTACAACACAAATACACAAATGGTCCACGCGATACACGTGATCCGCACTCAATTATGGCAACGTTTAGCTTATACATTGGTAGGCCATATAGTAGAAGGAGACAATTATGTGCCAATATTGTAGTTCTTAATTCATGGCGAGTCGAAAACCGTCCAAATCCTGACAAACCCATCAACATGACCATCCCCATATATTACAGCAAGACGTCAATATTCACCAAGCAATGCATTATTCATTGAGTATCTTAAGATGATAAGATGCCACATTGACAACATAAAAATAAAAACTGTGATTAAAAAAGAGAAGCGGAAAACAGTTTTCGACAATGCCAAAGAAACGACACCGAAAATCCGAGCAAACAAGAACCACCAATGGTCAAATTGCCAGCCATCAAACAAGTGAAGTCAAAGTCCGGAAGTGCATTTAAAGGTTAATTGTTTGTGTCATCCTCTTATGTGCAAAGCCGTCAATCTGATACCAGTTATTTAGCAGTATTTGTCAATTCTCCATGCAATTTTATTTGGTATCGAGGTTCCCTTTTGCGGTATTCTCAGGTGCATCGTTTATCCATGTCTCCATTTACCTGGGTGAAATGGAGCTTAATCTACTGTTTTGTGTCAGATCACTATCTTTCAGTCAAAGCACAAGGGAAACTGACATACAAGGCTTCAGTTCGTCAACAAATACCGCGGATGTTATCAGATGGAGTGCTTTGTATGTTCTCCTGCAAATTAGGAGGAAGATAAAGATCGGGTATTTCAAACTATAATCTTAAATTAGATCGCGGGAACAACCTGCCGTCAGCGGAATGAAAACCAGCTGATAATTTCATAATTGCTGATAATATTTATGAAGCCAAGACGTAATGTGCCAGGTGCGTCGTCAGACATTTTCTGGATAAAGCCTTTTTCTGTCTACTGCTACTCAAAGAAATAAGCTGAGGCTGTTTCGTACAGTAAAATGGGGCACCTGAATGACTTCATGTTGCAAGGGTGATTGCACATTTAATGAGGAGAAAACACACACCGGTGTACCCAAATTAGAATATCGAAGCTGAAAGAGCTCATGTTTGTGCAACATATGCACACCCGCATTACCTGTTATTCAAGTGAAAACCTGTCATTTCGGTTGACAAGTACGAATAAAGCTATTCTCATCCAGGTGTCGGGGGCATAGCAATTAGAAAAAAACGCCTAATGGTGCAATAATTTCTATTTAATTTTAGGAAACGTTTAAACAAGCACAATGAGTATATTTGGTTAGACACTTGCAGATTAAGTACAGGATCTACTTAATGTTTGAGAGTCTAGTTGAACTGTTCTGTAAGAGCGCTTTCCCACCAGGCTCTTCCGAATAATTGTGGATATAGGTCCCCGACCGCCGGCAGTTTTCAGATTTATGAAACGTTGCCAACTAAGCCAATTTTTGTCGCTACAGCTGGCTCTGCTGGGAAATTGTTTTGATTCATACAAGAGCTATACAAGTATATGTCTCTTTTGTCAACTGCTTCTTTCAGTACGATACGGGCACTGAATTGTTACCAACCAGAATTAAAAGAAGATACTCCTGTGTATTACATTTGTACATGTGTCATCAAAGTTATTGTAATATTGTTTGGTGTAGTTTTGTAACATGCGTGTTGTGATTTGGCCAGAGATGACTGGTCAGGAGGAGCTAGTCAAACATATTTTTCCGCTCTTGTGAACATGTGGCTTCAAGTCTTCCTTTCCTGGCAAGTAATATGTATATGAAGATTGCTTGTGGCCCACTTAAATGTGGCAGAATGGAACATATGATAATAAATCATTCCCATGCAGCAATACATGTGTCAAGCAATATACGCTTCCAATGCCCTGACGCTGAGGTGCTCGGCCAAAATTAAGTATGGAGGAATGGGTGCAGGAGAGGAACAGCTTCTCAAAATTGAGACGCAAGCGACGCTTGAAGCCCATTGTGGTACATTTTCAGATTAGATTTGGTTGTGGAACGTTTCGTAAAAGATATTGGCCGACCAGGCTCCTAGTAGTCTGTGATTGTGTAAGTGTAAATCCTGGCCTATGGTGTCGGCTGGGATCCACCAGAGTACAGATTAAAAGTGTTAATTACTGGTTTGTCTCCCAGCAGTACATTGATACAGTTTTCAGCAGGTTACTGTAACCGGGTGGTAAGGTAATGTAACAGCAAGTTACTGTATAAACTCTGAAAAAAGTTACGGACCAGTAAACATACTTCGTCTTTAGAAAACGTCACCTTGCAGTAGGCTAACGTTATTGTATCCTAGTAGCCGTAACCCATGACGTTACTGCAATAAGTAAGTGTAACTTGGTGATAAGCGACTGTTAGTAATCTACTGTAGCCAATAAGGTACTGTAACTTGGTGATAACCGACTGCTAGCACTCTATTGTAATCAATTGTAAGTTACTGTAAATTGCTGAGAGGCATGCATACAGTCAAGCTCACACAATTATTTTGAGTTTTTGAAACGTTAATGTTCAACCAGTTGATAAAATGTACGGACGAATCCACACACCTACACGGCTTCCCATTCAAAGATCAGAATCCAATAGACCATAAAAGTACGCCGCTGAAAGAAAAAGAGCTCATTGAAGCCTCTGATACAATATTTGGTAGCAGCGAGACACTCTCATGCGCTTTTATTATTTGCTTCAAACAGGAGCATGTATTAAGCAGTAATGTCGTATTTTATCGGTAAAAAATGTCTTCATGTCATGTTCTCAAAAAGAAAACTATAAGATATGATTCGTGCTTATGTATTCCACCCTATTGGTCACTTATTTTTGAATGTATACCATTTTTTCATCCCTTTTTACCTGGACTATGGCATATCACTGAATTCTATATGCATTCTAGATCGGGAACTTGGTTTTTGCCTTAGAAAGCAATAGTTGTAATAATCTTAGGAACCATGAATGGCGGGACATGTTTTGTGATACACAAGGTGTCATCACTTACATCGTGACTATATGGGCCACACACACAACATGCCCAGCAATGACTGTTCCTATAATGAAATTAAAGTGCATTTGAATGCCGTAGAATGGATGAAAATGCCAAAAATGAACCTGAAAACTACAAAACAACTCATCATTTACTTTGCTGGAGTTTGGCTGGTAACGTCATCCCCAATAATACAATAATATTGTACTTTTGTAGAAAGTGAGTATCTTGTGACATCACTTGGCCTTAACATTTAACGTATGACGAGCATAGTAACCGTGTTTTTCTGTACACTGCAAATGGATTTCAAATCTTGTCTTGTATATATTACGCACCCTCCCGTTGACCGTGCAGAAAAATAATGTTTCAGACAGTAGCTTGGAAAACGCTGAGCTGCCAAGCTCTTTATGGGACTGTCGATGCTCTTTGTCCCACCAGGGGCCTTTTTCAGTGGGCAGCTGGAGATACATACCTTGCAAACTACCTTTCCACATGAATTCTGTGTGAGAATAATGAATTGCACCCACCTGAACACAGGCTTAAGGGTGTTGTTGATATTCTGTACACCAAATATAGGAGCAGAGTAGGTGGTCATCCAGATGTCGCCACCACCGCAGTCATAGTAAGGATACGTCCAATGACCATCCTCCAGTCGGGCCATAGGCTGCTGTAGTATCACTTCGTCGAGGGATATGTTCATAAGTCTGCAAATATGGTCCAAAAGGTACAGTTTATTGCGGTAAAATTAAAATATGTCAGGTCTACTGTTTATTTCCCTGTTATACAGTGACTAAACTGGACACAATTTTTGCCAATGGATTGTTCTTGGTAATACAAACGGGCATGTACCTACTTTTGAACGAAGTTTAAAGTAATCACATAGTGCACAATTAGTAGCTGTACTTAATTTGCGTGATGTGTTCAAGGTTCATAACTTGTGTAACCTCATCACTACATTATACGTCCTTGTTATTTAAAGGCTCTTTCGTGATAAATGCTTAACATTGATATCCATGCATTATAGAGAAAACACCCATATTTTCGGATAGTTTAATAAATAACTAAATGCTGTATGTTCATTTTATGTACTCCTTTCATGTACAAGGTAAATACCTCACCACGTCAAAAAAATTCACGAAGTTAGTATACCTGATGATTAAAAAAGTCATCCTATTATGGTGAAGAAATCTAAATACATGTCAAACATAGCATCAAGAAGCATGCACTATGGTGTACAACCTCATTGGGTATTTTTGTACTGTCTTTAACTTTAGAGAATCCAGCATTTTTGTTTAAGATATGTCCAAAATGTTTTTGGCCTGCCTTGCCAATATGTTTTGCTCAGAAAAAATAACCAACGTGTTGCTCTAGGAGCTCTTCTCTCTCTCTCTCTCTCTCTCTCTCTCTCTCTCTCTCTCTCTCTCTCTCTCTGTATGAAAAGTAAGATATTATGTAACTACTTGCAGGATGTGAAAGTTCCAATGGTCCTTTGCCTGCTGCAAATTAAATCCGCTTGGACACAAGTGACTTTAACTCGTCACTTGCACTATGAACAAGTCCACAAACTTTACACCTGCAGTACATGAAACTAATGTCATAACTATCTTTAAAATCATTGACAAGAGTTTCACGTGAAAATACAAATTCGATGTACTCTGCCGATTTGTAACATAAATTGTGCCAGTTGGGTATGAGTAGAACTGCAATTAACTATCTCGCCCTTACAAGGCTCGATATAAAGGGTTTTTTGTTACTTCCCTGAAAGCACCTTTCTGTAAAAAGTAAAATGCGCGAACATCTCTTTTGAGCTAAAACAATATCTTGTCCTGCCTGGCAGTTTCCTTGTCCAGGATAATATAACTTTAAAAAAAAACTGTTCGTGAACAATATATTTTGACAACGTTTCTTGAACATAGCAAATAAGTGAAATTTGAAGGGTTTTTTTCTTGTTAAAAGTTTTTTTTTTTCAACCACGTTTCAGTCTTCTTTTTTTCACGGGTTTGCAATATACACGTATAGACGAAATTAAACGATACTTTAGAGCCATGAGGGTGGTTTTTCACCCTAATGGCCTTTACAATTGGACACCAACACCATGGAAATTGATGGATAAATGTGAATTTTATAGGAAATGTATCGATTGTAGGCCATTTTGTCTTTTTGTGCGCTAACGTCAATTCAAACAAAGTAAGTAATCTAAATTCTCCCTTTCAATTTCTGCTCCGCTTTCTCTTGCATTCGCCTCCATTTCTAAACTAGTGCTCAATGGCGACCAGAATACCCCGATTACAGGCAGAGTCACCACCGGTGACAAAATGTACTAAACGTTCGCAACGCCCTCTAATGTAAAGGTCCAGTTTATATACATAGAGAGAGAGAGAGAGAGAGAGAGAGAGAGAGAGAGAGAGAGAGAGAGAGAGAGAGAGAGAGAGAGAGAGAGAGAGAGAGAGAGAGAGAGAGAGAGAGAGAGAGAGAGAGAGAGAGAGAGAGAGAGAGAGAGAGAGAGAGAGAGAGAGAGAGAGAGAGCACCGGACTTTGATTTTCGAGTCCAGAACCAATTTCGAAACAATATGGCCATGGTCAAACCGTTTGCTCTCAACTACAAAAATAAAAGTGTCTGGGCTATTGAACTACATAGATACTAAACTATCAGTGTTTACTAGTAACCATATATTTAGAGTCCACCGTTATCGAGATACAAGCCAATATGTCACATTTCCTTCTATTTGTATCGTACCTATGCTAACATGTACATATACCTCTACGGTAATTTCAATTTTAGAAAATTGTAAAAAATCAGCAAATTTTAGTAGCACCATGCCACTGCATATTTGTTCAAATCAAGCATGTAGGTACATTCTCATTAAGTTTAAAGAAAGCCCAAGTAAACAGAACGTGTGGTTTGGAAGAACACCAAAAAGATTCAATAGTGCGTGGTCATTTGATCAAACTTGATAGAAACTCTCCAGAGGAATATTGTCCCTATGAATCTGGCTAGCCGGTACTCGGCCGTTGTACCAAATACAATGAATCAGGTACCAATAGTGCCTGAGGCTACCGCTGTGACTCTCATATTACAGGAAGAAAAAAAGGACAGAGAAAAATACCACCCAACCGAATGGTAGCTCACGCAGTGAGACAGATTCCTTCAACAAGCTTGACGAATCCAGCAAGATTCGACCAATTGTGATTGATGTTGAACTGCAGTCGACTGAACACGATGCCCTTTTTTGAGAGGCCTAACAAGGGATGGAACATATATAAAAAGGAGCAAAAATAGCCGCATTGTTTGAGAACATCTAGGAATAAAGACAAACTGAGCAACTTGTCACAGCTTAGAACGCATAAGAGTGTTGTTTTTGTTGGTGGTGTCGATACCGGCCACAAAACGGAGAATAACCCACTGTGCAAATTGGTGCTGTTTTTGTTGATCCAAGGTCTAGACGGCAATGCTTTCTTTACTCAGTAACGTCTTCATTGTTGCTACATCCATGATTAGCATGGCCTAGAAACCTTTCCTTCTTTCTAACTTTTGTATGACAACAGATATTCGTCTCACAGTTCAACAGATTTGTCATTTATATTCTGAGGATATACAGAAAGTGACGAGAATGACGCAGCTGTCAAGCAGCTAGAACATCTGTTAGCTGTTATGACAAGTATCAGAAATTCACAAAAGACCAGGGAACGCTTTTCCCCGCCACGCCCAGCAACCTTCTGCTTTGCTCTGTATTTTCCGTTGAACTCTATCCTAGTCTTTTCCATTCAAACAATTTTGCAAAGCCCTGCATTCAAGACAACAGACGAAACACCAGATCATGAAAGCTATTAACGGTCACCATTCTTCGAAGGGAAAGTCTTGGAATCAGCAGTACACCAGCGATG
The DNA here is from genome assembly GCA_964020975.1 of Hermodice carunculata. Lineage (NCBI taxonomy): Eukaryota > Metazoa > Annelida > Polychaeta > Eunicida > Amphinomidae > Hermodice > Hermodice carunculata. The sequence goes on along the minus strand of OZ026615.1, from coordinate 92,718,380 downwards.
CGCTCGCTATTTGTCCATGATTGTTTGTTCTATTGCACATTCTCCTGAATTGATAGGTAATTTGATGTGAAGTTGGGCAAATTACATAATAACACAAGAGAATTTGGTCCAAGTTGTTCATAAAGGATTGTTGAGACAAATGATACAGTTTCATTCATGTATTTCTTTCGAATGGTGTTGATTCATCACGCTTAAAACAATATTTTATAAATTCTATTGCTGTCAAATATGGTCAAGGTTAACCATGAGCAATTTTAAAAGAATTCTTACCAAAGTACAAAATCGCACCACGATTTCAAGCTGATTTTTAAGATAAAACAGCTTTTTGGGTGCCGTTGACATAATCGTACCAAGTTTTCAAGCTGCTTTAAGATAAAACAGCTTATTGGGTGCCTTTGGCAGTCTTTGGCCGACTGTTGAAGGTCTACAGTATGTTTGCAAGACCTTGCAATGACATATAACAAATCAGGTTGCACGTACTATTTTGCAAAGTGCCTCATGTCTCCTGGGCTGTATATTGTGGTCGGTGGTTTTTGGAAAGAGCAGGCTCCGACACGGAGGATTTTTTCCCTTGATGGTAATGCCTGCAAACCTATTTCTGTTGGGTACTATTGAACCATACAATCATTTCTCTAATAGTGTAACAAGTCGTTTATATATACATATATCAGTTTCGCTTGGGTGGGTACTTTGTATGTATTGCTAGTTAACAAGTAACGCATCATGCGTAGAAAATAATGATGGTGGGTCCGTCAGGTCCAAGCTCATTATTTTCTGCTAATGATGTGGTTTCGAAATGATTAAACGACTTAAAATCCTTTGTTTATATACCCGAAGCATTGCATTCACAATGATTTAAAATTAAAACTTTCCTTTGGAAAAAAATGGGTACGTCCACGGAAAATCCTGATTGTTGCAAAAACAGACCAGTTAAAACAATGCAAAGATATCACCAATTAGTTTGAATTCGATTTGAATGATATTTTACAATCCAAACAAACTTACAATTTTGGATGGACTATTTATCGGACTGGTGTGGTATTTGATCAGTCATGACGAGGTCAAACGCAATATAGTGTTCCCCTTGAATCTTTTCTGGTATAAATCGACATATAATTTGAAATCAGGGATTAAAAGCCATGTCGCTCTAACTTTTTTTTTCTGCATAAATACGAGAACCGAACCATGTGTCCGTGAACACCATTTAAGCATATCTGAGTTGAACTATGATCAATGACATGGCGGTGTTCTATGCTGTTGGCAGCATTATTATTATTATTATTATTATTATTATTATTATTATTATTATTATTATTATTATTATTATTATTATTATTATTATTATTATTATTATTATTATTATTTTAGTAGTAATAGTAGTAGTAGTGGTGGTAGTAGTAGTAGTATAACTTCATACAGAAGAAACTGTAAAATGCATCCAGATGTGCAATGCATAACGAAACAAGATAGCAATGTAAGTTACACGAAAACAGAAGACTGCAAGCTAAGAAGAGGTGACTAGCAATGTTGAAGGCAGTGTCCCCTACTATTACAGTCATTAAACTTATCATTGTTTACTGAATATGAAGGGAGTTAACAATACCATTAAGGTTCACTTGGTACTGCAGGAACTCACTTATCATTATGCTTAATGATACACCATGGGGAGTGACCAGGTGCAATGGTCCTACCTGGTAGAGTGTTCTTATCAATGAACCCATGTATAATATGCTTGGCCAAGAAATGGGAGCAAAGAGATCTGTGTGGCGAATCCGATTTGAAAACTGTTCAGTAAGGAGAGAGTGTCTTGTATCACGTTTACACCAATGCTTCAGGTCGGCATAAGTTACGAAGCAGTCAATGTAAGCTTTGTTTGCAAACTGCTGGATACGTTACAGACGATTGTCAAGAAGAGACTTCCGGTAGATAAAGGGCCTACTCGCGTTATTCCCCAGTCATTACAATATGCTACTCAACAGAAAATCCAAATCGTGACCCTGATGCTACATATATGTACACGCGCATTTTTTACCAACACACTAGTGGACAGCGCAAATTGTAGAAAATTATACAAACCTGTATTTAACAAAATTATTCGTGATAGAGGCGTTTGTCCAGTCTTTGATTCTGAGGGTATGGTACCATTCTGTGCTGTTACTTAAGTAATCGTAGAATAAAGAAAGATCATGCGATTTTACTACGCCTTTTCGGTACGCATAGGGGCAAAATATCTTATATTTTGGATAAACGTACTCTTCAACGGCGATAGCGGACCCGAAAATTAAGGAATCGCCATCAACGTTGTTCCTGACCAGATTAAAGACAAACTCTTGGGTCTCGTAGCCTAGACTGTTGTTTCCCTGGATTAGCAGCTTTGTCAACAAATTGGCCATGCGCACGGCCACCAATGCGTAGTCTTTCCATATCACGTGGTCAAACTGCACAGGTAAAGTTTCCTCAGTACCACCGGAACAATTAGTTGATGTCCGAACTTTCTCTACGTAATCCAGTGCCTTCTTGGCTTTATCTGCTCTTTCTGAAAACAGAAGAGTACATGCAGAGTGGGTTTCGTATCGTCATACACGTGACAGCATGGACGTTATGGGCCGGGAAAGACACAGGATACATACGATATTTATCAGATTACTATCTCACATCAGGGCAACTAGGTTAAATTCTCAATGTAACCACTTAATTCCATTCGGGCGCAGATTCAGATATATCAGCATGAGCTGTAGCGGCGCCAAAATCAAAATTCCTTTGTATTTTTTGTTTTTGTTTTTATAGAATTCTTCTTTACTTCATGTGTACAAGGTTTGAAAACTGCAAATAGTAAGGGAGACGGGAGGGGGGGGGAGTTGGAACAATTCACAGTCGAAGGCCAGTATCTTCAAATGTATATGATATGTGTATTAAAACCACATTTAATAACAGAACTGAGAAGGGTCTAGCTCAAAATGGACATTGTCTTGTTCAGGCATTCTGAAGCTTGATCAAGAAATTTATTTAAATCTATCGAAAGATCAGATGTTTCAACTCGCCCCCATACATGGGTAAGATGTAATATTTGGTGGGGTAAGTGGAAACATTTTTAAATAAGCTGAAAAAATATAAGCTATCCAAACAGATAAATATCCATTTTAGCCTAACATTTCTGCTGTGTAAATGTGAGAATAGAATATTCCATATATATATATTTGAAGATACAGGACTTAAACGCTTGCATGTTCCAACTCAACCCAGTCTCCCGTAATATTTGTTTTCTCTTTTCTTGAAGTATGATTGTCTGTGTGTCTTCACGCCTGAATCTATGCGTTTGTATATTGATGATTGTATTTGTGTGTGTAAATACGTATGTTTATGTGGACATAAACAGGAATTGAAGTATGTGTGAAACAATCCCAAGGTGATGTTCCTTCCAATCGGGGGGGATGTTGAACCTGTTTCGTTTAACAGGCAGGTTCAGCCTGGTTCATGGAACCCCAGGGGCAGGTTAAAACATGGTCCATACTACCCCAGAGACAAGTTGAAACTTGGGCAAAGTTGAACTGGTTCCAAAACATTCCTTCTCTGGTGCTTCAATTCTCTCCTTTGACCCTTTAATGTGCATTCACCCATACTGTAGCAATACACACACAAAGTAATCAATGCTATACTTTGTGATGTTAACTGCCTACCACCTCGGTATTTTACCGCAGTGGGTAATTTGGCTGAGCATCTCGCTGTTTAAAGAAAGTAACAAAATCTTTATGACAAGAAATGTTTACTTGAGAGGGAGACAAACAAACATACGATTTCCAATCACAAATACTTAATTTCCAAACTTGGTTTAACATGGTAACTTGGACATAGGGCCAAAGATGATACCAACAGTCACAAAAACTTGGAATACCTTTAGGGAAAGCAGTTGTCATTAAAGTTTCATCTTACCGCTTCTTCCAACTCTCCCCGGTCTCCCGTACTGGTATAGATTTCATAGCGGAACTTCAAAGTTACAGTGAAGTGCAAGGAAAACCGCGACACAATGAATCAACCTACGCATAATTTTTATCAGATGCGGTTTCCTGGTGATCTGCTCAGTACTTGCTGACAAAGATATCCGTTCATTCATTGCGCTTCCAGACCATAGCATTGCAGTAGATTTAAGGAGAAGAAATTTATTTTTTATAATCCTTGATGTTCACATCGTGTGTAATTGGGTCTTTAATTTTGTACAAACACGACAAAAAGCCAAATATCATGCATCTGTCTCCAGACTGCTGAATGGACCGGTTAAGGAATAAGAATGCTAAGCACCACTTTCAAGTTGTCACTTGTAAAATCAAGATCTCGAAAATGTAAACGCTGGGTGATGCATATGGCACACAGCAGATCTGAACTCGCGCAAGGATTGAGGCACAGCGAAGCAAGGTTCCCGAGGCAGATTGTATCGGTTATGAAATAAGATAAGTATATTTATTGGAAACATACCACCCCACTGGGTGATCAGAAATTGCATTTAAATACAGGTGCTTATCACTCCTCTTTGAAAATACATCCGTTTTTATTTTATCACCATCTATTATCGTCATTACATCCACAAACTCGATTTTTTAAAAACAATTCTCAAATGATTCTTGGGTCAATTATCTATGATATATGGGCAATATGGTTCTACTCGGAGGAAGATCTGGTTAAGTTCCAATATTATTGCCAATCAAATTAAACAAAAAGTATGACAGGTGAGATGAAAAATGAGAAACAATATCCGCTCCATTCTTGGAAAACCCGTACGTCCGAGAGGTACCAAATTCTATCTGCATAGGTCATCTTGTAAGCCTGGGCATCCTGTTCGGGCCATGAACTTTGGACACGCATAGTCAAAATCCTTTAAGGTAAATAAGTACTAAAAGATGACCTCTCCAGCATACTGTACAAAAATAATGAGATCTTATTATCCATTTCATCCAAAAAACAAAAAAACAAAAAACAAACAAAAAAAACAAAAACAAACAAACAAAAAAAAAAAAAAAAAAACAAACAAAACAAAAAAAAAAAAAAAAACAAAAACAAAAAAAAAAAAAAAAAAAGAAAAACTGTGCATAATTTTCAAGATTTGTGCATGATTTTTCATGAGCTGCCAGGATGCTACACATGTAACCGTTGAGACTTGTTGCCTTCGTCTTGACATGATTTTTTATATGCAACCTGTCACTCAGAGACTAACTGAAAAGTATTTCCGAATATTTACACGTGTTGCACTCTGTCAAATAAATATTACCAAGGAGGCTACACGCACGTGTAACCTCCTTGATATTACCTAGTTTCCACCGTTTCCATCGAGACATTCACCAAAGGTCATTACCTTTGTCTTTTCACCATTAAATTTAATATTCCATTTGGTTATGAAGCTATTCAATACATCAGACATGGTTCTTTACTGTCAGCGAGTAAAATGGTCTGATCGGCATAAAATTGCCGCAATAATTTGCATGGGCGCAAGTTTAGCTTGTAGCATGGTGTGGGCAATTTTTGTCCCGAAACTGTTGTAAAAAGCTCCTTTTTTATTTTCATGCTACCTATTCTACAATCCTTGTATGTGACCGTGCACGCCGTGGTGATCCACTCTGCAGCAGAAGTAGGGACAGTGGATCGACCGCCACTGTTGCAACAAATACGCGCATCTCATTTACACAAGTTTTTATGATATCCTTGCAGTTGATCACCAAATGAAGTAAATGTAGGTTTTAGACCAATCTGAACATCAGTTTCAGCATCAAGAAGGCAATAACAGAGACGACCAAATGCTGTAGCTGTACTGTACCGTCTCCCCAAACCCACAAAGCCACATTGCAACTTTTGCCGAAAAAGTATCACGGGAGTTTTTTGTGCTGCGATGCGCACAGTGTCAATCTCGGTGAACATCGTTTGAAACAAATGAAATCATGATGGACTCATGATGATGATGATGATGATGATGATGATGATGATGATGATGATGATGATGATGATGATGATGATGATGATAGACACAGTATCTGACATTATAAATTACGCCAATAGTACACCCATCTCAATTTCACGTGTTGCTCTCTGTAAGAGAACGTAATGCATAAAAGGAAAAGATATACTTAATCCAATCTAATCAAATACAAAATGCTTGTGTCACTGACCTAACTCCAGCCACGTGCAACGGTGTTACTGTATGATACTTATAACTTACAGTACATGTAACGATATCTGTGACACTCTGTGCCATGGTGCAATTCGCTTCTAGTGAAATCTAATTCATGCAAACAAACCCCGGTACATTTGTTACTAAACTTCGAATACTACAATGAGTGTTACTATGTTTGAAATGAAGTTCTGATTTTGCCCTATGTCCCATAACTTCAGGTCCGATCAAAACTCGGCTTCGAATCAAGCGGCTTTAAACACAGCAGCGCGTTTCTTTGTTTGTTCATGAGCTTTAACTGACGTACTGTTTCTTAATTTTCCCTTTTTGATTGGTTTAAACATATTTTATCTTTTAAAAAGAATAACAGGAAGGGCTGCGCCATATATTAACCCTTCTCGTTGGAAAAAGACAAAAGCACAGGACAGACGTTACAGGACGGTTAAGACCGGCGGCCTGTCGAGACCAGCATGCGTGCATGGACCCGGGCGGCAGCACAGCCCAGGCTAAACGAAAGGAAAATTGACTTTACAGTAATGCAACACAGATAGAAGGACTCGTAAAGATGGTCAAAATTAATAATAGGAAGTACAGTGTAATCCAAAATTGACTTATCAATCTGAAATGGTTTGGTTCTTTCTATGTATTCCTGCACTGCTAAAGAAATAATGTTGTTATCAAGATCACAGTCGCTGCTACCATATAAAACAGTACTTAAACGAAAGGGTGCCGCACAGTTGATAGTGGTGTAAAGGATGTCTCGAATAGTAGTGTATCAAGGGCAATTGAGAAAGTAATGCCAAGCACACTCAGTAACGGCTCTTGTAAACTGAGCTTTTAGGTAGGACAGTATTCAAGTAGTTTGGAGCAAGATTATGGACTATGTTGTACATCATGATAAGTTTAGAACGGTCTCTACGTTTAGATTGTAATTACCATCCAGTTTCCTCATACAATTTTTCATTTGGAGTGGTTGTCATTGCTGCCCTCACGATGCGGGTCGCAGTCAATTGCAAGTTCTCTTGGAGTTTTGAGTCATTCTGAGAACAGCCATTCCAGACCACCCTGCCATATTCTAAAACAGGCCGTACAAAGGATGTATAGTGTTTTACCATCAAGATGATATTGCAAGCTTTTCATAATGTTTAGCTGTTTGGAAGCTTTAGTTGCAATTTGTTTTACATGTTCATTCCATTTTAGATCTGTTTTGAGAGTGAGACTAAAATGCATATGCTCAGATATGTTCTCCAGTTGATGGCCCTGGAAAATGAGAGGTGCATGGTCCGGGGGGTCCTTTTAAGAGAAACAAGCATAATATCAGTCTTGAGAGCATTAGAATAGATGAGCCATTCCTTGGACCGTTGGTGTAAGGAATTAAGATCGCTGTTCATGACAATGGCAGCATGAACTAGGTCATCGATAGTGAGGTAAAGGGATGTATCATCAGCAAAACCATTTAAGATCAGAGTTTACAACGTTAACTAAGTCGCTCATATAGATTGAAAAAACATAGGCACTGATCCTTGCGGCACTCCGGTCTTAATAGTCTACCAATTGGAGGACTGACCATTGAGAACTACACGCTTCCAATCATAAAGATAATTTGGGAACCATAGCAAAAGGTTATCGACAATTCCATTTTTTCGGTTTATGTATTAGCCCGCTGTGCCAGACTTTGTCAAGGGCCTTGCTTATATCCAGAAAAACAATTCGAACTTCTTTTTGGTGGTAAACAGCTTAGCACAATCCATTATAGAGAGAAAGTAGCTGATTGACTGTAGAGTCACCAGGTACAAAACCCGTACTGATTTGCACAGATGACTATTTTGTTCCTTTTTGATTCGAATATGCATCCATGAAGTGCCTAGCGTTTCTTTGTTGTTCGTAAATGCATTAATTTTCACTGATGTACCGTTCTCATATTTTCCGATCTTTATTCAAACATCCCTTAACGAGGCCTGTTTATTGGTGTCACTGTTTCAAAAATTAGATGAGAAAGGCAACCCACCCCGGCTATTGTTGAAGCTGACCAGAGTTACCATGTCGCATTTTGATACCATGGCTGCGTGCGGTTTGTTCTTATGTGATCTTCCCAGATTTTGCTGCCTGTTTCGATTTGTCAATATATATCCTTTCAAACCGTTAGAACAAACAAAACTATTTTCTAAAGTAAAGTTTAAAGAAAACAGGTTTCATGGTGCAGAATGTTGCTATCATGCTTCACTGACAGGCATAAACAAGAGACATTGTAAATGATGCGTGCACAAGACTTAGAAAAACACACAACCTTTCTCATATGCTTGGTTCTTTTATATTCATAATGAATTTCTTACAATCTATCGTCTTACCTTTCAACAAACGTAATAGTATAGGTATAAATGTATCGCAAAGGCGTGTCTTCTTTTTCTTAAGCTTCTTTATTGATGCTAATTATATTCTCCGAGCCAATTAGAAGGGGGATCAATGGTAGATAACAAGGCCCTTTCTTTCCTTTATGTGATCACGTCTTTGATATCTGACTAACCATGTATGTTTGGTTGAGTTCCAGGAGCTTTCTTACATTAGTTTCTTTGGCCAAGTAGTAGATTAATAAGTTTTTGTTTTTGTTTTTGTCAATCGACATTAACCCATACAATAAATAGGATTTATTACTGCTTGGTATATTAACGGGAAACATTGTTTTTCTATCGGGACCAAAACGAATCTAATTGTAATCATAACTGCTCTTACAATAACTGCAATGAAGGTCAGTATTGCAAAATGGCACAGTATACTGAGCACTAATATTTGCAAAGATTTGAAGGTAAAAAAGTAAACCTGCCACATGAACTGAAAACGGATGCCGGAGGATCACCGCCAGCATCAACAAGAAAACTTTGCGCAAGATAAAACAGTATACGGCAATGAGTCAGATCGCAGATCTTAATTGACGTGTCAAACCAACACACCGAGTCAATAATGTTGTGAACAGAATAGCATGACTAAACCCTGGCCATGGGTTAAAAAAAAACTAACAAAAAAACAACAAGAGCAACAACAACAAAAACAAAGGATCAAAACGAAACAAAAACACCCATATGTATATATATATATATATATATATATATATATATATATATATATATATATATATATATATATATATATATATATATATATATAACACACACACACACACACACACACACACACACACACACACACACACACCGACATGGCTAAAATATGCAACTCTAACACAAATCCAACATAGGTTCACCATTTTAACGTAGCGATATGGACCAACGCCAAACAATGTTATCATTGTGGCCCAATGCATCTCCTGCCTGAATAGTGATGATGATATTTGCAAATTTTTCAATTCGTCATCTCAGTTCACTCAGAAGCCCACTTTCATAAGTGTTCAAGAACAAGTGCCACGCCCCTTTCGACGTTTTCAGTAATGGTGTTGTAAACCTTGGTTGACATACATTCATATTTCTACCAGAACAGAAATTATTCTTGGGGTACGTTGCATATATCTCTTCCTATATACACTAAATTTACAAAAAATTTCAGAATTTACACCTATCATTAAGTGAGAAGCAGTTCCTAGTTTTACAGGCAGCTTTGCGCTGTTAAAAGTGTACAAACATCCCATTTATAGTCCCAGAAAAACATTTTTGTACTGAAGTGTCAAAAGTTGCATAAAACAAAGGGATTGTTATGGTCCAAGAGGTCTGGTAAATAAATACAAGGTTGATCATTATTTTGCATGGAACAACAATGTAACTATAGGTTACAGAAATTGTAAGATGCCGACGTTTTGTGACGAGATGCAACAGTCTTCCTGATTACAGAGTCGTCCAGAGATTGACTCAATCATTGGGCGAACCTGCACACCACCCACTTGAGGATGACTTGTATCGGTCTGTTAACCAGGACGATGGTAACACGTCAACCACTTCATAATTTGACCCGTATGACTGCTTTGGGAATGCTAGGAAAATGTGTGTCTTCTGTAGGTAGATTTTACGTGATATTTATTCATGGAATTTATTTATATTTACTTCATGTTACAGATATGTATATTTTTATGTAAATTTATTTGTACATAGGGACCCTTTTGGAAATAAGTCTCGTATTGACCTTTAAGGGAGATCTTTGTGTATTGTGTCCCGGTGTGGCAGGTGTTCACACCCTCGTCCACTCTAGCGGGTCCCATTTGCGATATGATCTACCTAATTTATGTTGCTAAATGTCAAGCTCGATGGTGCCGACTGCTACACACAGTAACTATTAGCCTCTCCACACACAACTTGAAATACGCACCTCTTTTCGCGCAATATACACGGCCGGGGTTTAGTCAGCAAATCGTCTTCACATAAATGTTAAACCTCGAGATTCGTTTCAGAATTTTTATTCACTGTGATTTCACAAGCGTTAATATAAAGGCCGTCTGCTTCCGCGACTACCGAGAGAGCATAATTTTCATCGGGGCAGGTCGAGTGTTTTGGTTTTTGCCCTCCCTTCTCACTGTTTCTTTAACTTTGGCCTACGTTAAACTCGGTAGCATATTATTCCCCAGAGATTGAGGTAAAGTGAGCAGGATTTTTAACTTCAAAAGTAGGCTACCTTTTAGTCTGTGCACAGAGGCACTTACACATACAGTATAATACCTATAAGGTCAGCACGTCAGGAGCTCACTAATGCGTTCCCGTTCCAGTTCAGGGTCGGAAGCCGTTTTACAACTAGAACCGCCTTCGTGTCTGGAAAATTCAGGCTGAACCGCTTATCCTTCTGACTGATCATCCATAATGTTGTATCAGAAATAAAACTTAATGCAGGTAGCTCAACAACTTGACCAAAGCAAACTAGATTCACCCAGATCAGCTGGTCCAAGCACGCGCCCAACGGGCTGTGTTCATGAAGTTGAGAGGTCACTACGTCACTTACGCTTTCTCTGGGCCCTCAATATGTCGGCGACGAAGCTTCTAGGCAGGGCAGTGTTATCAGCAACTTTAACTGCTCATTTCAAGCATTACATGAATATAAATATATTTTTCCTTTGACGATAATGTTCTAAAGGTGACCTCTTTTGAAACACGTAAAGAAATGCTCCTTTGCATTCTGCTTTAAGGGCAAGCCAAAGACAATTACTATCAAGAGCAAGCCTAATTCTGATGAAGAATTTTATATATCTTGCTGGTGGTAACATGCTGTAGGTCAACAACAGTTAGCCCAGCGGACACCCAAGGAGAGCTACTGAAGGTTTGATCGTACCAAGGGGTGAAATAAAGCGATTTCCCGTCTTTTACCAACAGCATGTGAACAAAAATCGATTTCTATGCATACGGGTATGCCAGTGACCTGTTGATGGGGGCTGGGTGGGTGGTTGGGTCACGTTTGTCCATCTGGTTAAGAGCCTTGGAAAAGAAGCACTTGCATCTATGGATATTTTTTTAAGTTGTTCTATTTCAATGCGTGACAGTCTGGAATCTTGCAATTTTGCACAGCCGTGGTGGAAATAGGGAAGTAGGAAACTCCCTAGAGGTGACTAAAAGCAAATCCCATCTGCCATTAGTTTTGCGGCTTCTTCCAAAACTACAGTAATGGCATGAACAGAGTGTCCTACTTATCGTGAAGTACCGTGAAATCACGCTTAGCGATCCTTGTGATAGAAGCAGGTGCTAGACATTTCGTTATGGAGGTACTGCGAGCTAAAAATGTACCAAATCGCGCGTTGGTCTGGCAGTGTGCACGCAATGATATTTTATTTTTCTCATCTCACGGCTATGGGATGGTTCTCGGGCTGCAATAAATTACCTGGTCGTCATGCTTCACTGCGGCTTATCTCATACCTGTATCTCAGGCAGTCCAAACCAAAATGCTTTATGACGCAATGGTTTATGGTTACAGCTCTTTGCCGAAAATAGCACTCAAGTCGTTCAGCAGCTGTTTTCAATACTTTTACACACATTTCGCCACAGTATTTACAATTTCCCCTTTCACAAATTGTATTGATATCGCTGCATAGCTTGTCTGAACTCTCCACATAAAATATGGCAGTATGCTACACCAAAAGGGCGGAGGTAGTAAAACTGTCCGGAAGATTGGGAGGGCTGGGAAAAGTAGACGCTGGTGAAGTCCAGGATTGTAATGTCTACACAGCCAATCACGCATCCCAATCATCCTCTTGGTCTATCTCTTCTTCCTTAATCTATGCACAGTCAGATAAGATTGCATTATGTTGCTCCATCTATAAATACGTGCCACGAAAGGCGCCAAATTATGGCTGTTCACCCGTTTATGGCATTGTATGGATGCAGTTGTAATGCCAATTTATGTAATTTGCTATAATTAATTTCTGGTCCGCTGCATTTAATCACGACTATTGGTGATAATTGCACGCACTGATGTGGTTTCTTGAAGATAATCTCGATCGCATAGAAATCTCATCTCATTGGTGTGGGTTGTTCGCGTTGCATATCCCATGGCCTCTGCGATGACACTCTTTATGCGAACCCCGTCTCATCCTACGGGATATAGCATTAAGATCGCCACGCACAATTTGGCTGGTGTAACCAGGGTTAACTTCATGCGAAGAAAAGGTTAATGTACTTAAAGTCAATAAGACAACGACTATCTCCTAATCTGATGACAAGAATATCATTGAGAGAATGCCAAACAAAATGACGTGCTGATGCATAAATACTTTATAAGCTTGTAAGTGTCATCGTACACACAGTAATGGAAATTTACACGGTAATACACTGACTAAATTATATGGTATGTACCAATGTCAGTGTTTAAGTGGCACAGGACACGCGATGCGAGCGATGTCTGTGGCAAGCCAACAGGGTCATAACGCATAGGTCTCACGTGTTGCTGAGCCTCCACTCCATCTAGGCTAATGGGTGCTGCTAGTGTGCATGGCAAAATATTAGATGAACGCAAAAAAGGGGACATTCTTTACCTGTGCCTCGCATGATGATATTGTTGATGATGATGATGATACACAAGCTCTCCTGTCACCTTGTAACGGTTCACGGTAAACGTGAGGGAAGCAACTTTCAATCAGATCACACTTTATTTTTAGTAGGCTTGCATAAGTACAACTAACTCATATTTACAATGACCACAAGGATCCTACAGTCAGAAAATCGGACATATATCAAGAGACTCTATGTTTTATGCTTCATAGACATGATAATTCAACCGGTGTTATAATGCTCATCTACACATACAAACCTTCTTCACGTAACCCTTTTGCATATGTAAGACTAACTTGAGGACCCTTTGTGAGATTAGCTGGGTTTGTACCCCGAATAATATTTATACCTGCCTACCTACCTGTATGTCTGTCAGCTTGGAATCTCCGCAATGTGTCTCAAATTGCGAAAGTGTATAAACAAAGAAAATGAAAAAAATTGTTATATTAAACAACTATCGTACAGTTTTCTATTGAATCATCTCTCACATAGATATTCCACGCTCGTACTTTTCAGCCTGTACTATAAATTCTGTGCAGAACTGTTAAAGATCTACAGGTAGAGTGTGCGTGTATCCAAAGGTATAATACCCTCTGGACAAATGGCCAACTTGTTTACTTCCTTGTCCTCCTTTTTCTTTTATCACATCATCTCTTGTTTGTTTATTTTCGTATCGTTTTGTTTGTGTTTGGTGGGGGTGGTACAGATATGTTTGGTATTACTCCCAAATCAGCGAACATTGCATACATGGCATCTCTGCCCTGAAAGGTTAATGGGTATCTTTTATGTTCTCTCTTTACAAATATTCAAATCATTTCTTCTACGAAGGATATTATTCTAAACAAGTTTTGAAATATAAATTGTCGTGCATGTTTTATCCCGCACCTCCGTTCGGATATGTACACGGGCAGATTATCTTCATGTATCATCCGTTATTTTCACCAGTCATACAGTGATGGTACCTGTGATCTATCTGTGGCGATAATGTGTTGTGGCTAAATGGATTTGCTTCAAGATATCTTTAATTGAATGTCATTCAAAGAAACTTTATTTGCAATTACCATCTGAATATCACGGTGAAAAAATGCAAAGCTATTTCACAAGTACCGATAATTATGCATTCAGTATGCTTCACAGGTACTTTGATCGTTAAGAGATCCCTCTAAGAACTCGGAGTGTGTGGGTGGACAGATTGTGACAATTCCAAAACACCAGTGTCACTGTTCTCCAGCCTCCATTTCACCCCAGGGTCCTCCGCTATTCTGAGTAGATTTTGTACCTCCTTTTTTGTGTTACACATAAGAACAATGTCAGCTGCAAAAACTATACCTGATGTCCTTTCATCTTTCCACCTTAACACATCTTCCACTGTCCAGCAACTGTCCACTCAACTAACATGATTACAAAGCAAACAAGAAAGAGGATACCAGCCGTGCTTTGGCCCAATACACAGCTCCTCTCGTTCCACTATGCTTTTTCCTCAGTCTCATCATATAATATTCCTAATTTTTTATGCTTAGCTATTCCTCTACACTGATCAAGCTGCTCAACTGAGCCCTTTATTAGGATATAAGTTATCCTCAGTTTCCTCCATTCCCTTGGTGATTCCCTTGGTTTTTCATATCAAACAGCCATCACGTGCTTTTTAACAATTTCTCTGATCCTTCCTTGATAAATTCATTCAAAACACCATCTTTTCATGGGGACTTCCCAACTTTCATATGATCCACTGCTAATTTGACCTCCGCCTTCCTTACCCCCTTAAACAATTCCTGGTCCCATCTATCCTGCCCAACTTGCGACCCGACCATTGGCAGTTTTGCTGCACCCCACTGTGGATCATTCACCTCTTTCCAGTGCTCATGTAGTGCTTCTCTAATCTAATTTTCCCCTTCTGCCACTCTCCCTTTGTGTGTGCTAGGAGCTCTCTTTCTTTCGCTGCCAATGACCCTGCCTTTATTCCCATTACCCTTTTTGTCAAATTCTCATTTCGCTTTGCTCTTCCCTCTGCCTTCACATCATTATTTTTTTCTTTGCTTCCATGTATCTCCTGTCGAGCCACTGCTATTCCTTTCTCCTATTTTCTTTTTGCAGCTACCCTCCATGCTTTATTCTTTACCCTCCTTATGCAACTACCCTTTTCAACTCAGAAATAGTGCTATACCCTTCTTTGTCACTTGGATCTCTGCTTCTACTTACTGCTTCTTTGGTGTTATAAAATGTTTCTCTTCAAATCATAAGACATGTCTTGAACATCAATTGACTCTGCACAAACCCATGCCTCTTTCAGCTCATCCAAAACTTGTAAAGGTCTCTATATATATGGCCTCTAATCTGTATCTTTGTCAATGCACCATACCCACCTTGATCCCATCCCTCTCCTAAAATTATTATACATCAAAGATCTGCTGCCATATAGTTATGATTACTCCCTATTTCCATCTGAGTGTCCTGATCAATGTTCACATTTTCAACCAATCTGAACATGCATATGGTAGAGCATAGTCAATGATTCATTGACTATCCCCTACACTCCACGTTCATCTTCCTTTACATTCGCCATCTCTTTTAAAAAACGTGGACGCAATTCCCATAGAAAAGGTCATCAGCTTCCTTCCATTCCTGTTTATATTTGTATCCTCACTTTTCGTCACTTCTATCCCATCTCCTATGCCTCAACTGAAATCGCCCGCACGTAGCACTAGATACCATCGTTCCTGAACATTTTTCACAGTATCTGTAGCTTCTCCAAAATCTGATAATTGCATTCTTTTGGAAGGCCCTCTCTCCCTGTATAAACCACTCCTTAGGCTCTTTTGTCCTTAACTGCCTTTACTCCTATCCACGAAGTCTCTGTCTACTCATAAATTAAGTCCCTGATTAGTTTGCCCAATTTGCGTGTAATTCTATCAAAACTCATTTTCACCAGCACCGCAACCGCCATCTATTCTTACCAAATAATGCTCTGTATTCAGGACATTCGATTTGGGAAGCACCGTTTTCATACTAATGCACCAGTGTTAGGTTAAGGCGTGCACTTGAACGAAGCAATGCTTTGATCAGAACATCAAAAGCGTCATCTGGAAGGCTGTGAGCCCACATGCAGTGGGGATTTTTAACCTCTAGTTGACAAAACTTGTTTATATATTTTCACCACTGGAGAGGGATTTGCTCCAACATGGCACCTCCCATGGTTTTTTTTCCAAGCAATTGCTCACACAGCTGAACAGTCTAATCCAGATTTATTGTAACTGTGAAGTGGCAGATGGAGATTCATGGAGCTGTTGAGTCCCACATGGTGGCTTGTCTTTTACTACTGGTTATCGGGTATTCTGCATGACCTGTAATCAGGTCATGTTCTTGGCAATCTTAAGATGGATGTCAGGACAGATCTTTCAGACTTAGTGGTGTATGTTAGTCTTGAATAACTGCATGTGTTATGAAGAAAAAAGGATAGTCTTGCAATTGTCTTCCTTTGATTCAATACCTCTTGAATATTGGTTGTTGACTTCATTTTTCTGACGATAGTGTGAAAGAGATACGACCTCTTCAGCACAGCTCTTATGGCAGTGTGGTGGGGCCTGATCTGCCTTCACGTGCCTTTCATTGAAATGCCACACACAGACAGACACAGACACAGACAGACACAGACACAGACACACAGACACACACACACACACATATATATATATATATATATATATATGTATATATATATATATATATATATATATATATATATATATATATATATATATATATATATATATATTCATATTTTCTATTATGAAATATATTTCAACACCTTGCAAGTGTACAGTCGTGTTTTTGCAATTTGGTAGCATGGTCTGCTGGCAGGATGGGGGTCAATATTATGTGATGTACAGAATTTAGCTTTATTCTGGCAGCAAAATGGATCGATGTGCCTTACATGGCTTTTTATTTCAATATGATAATCATACACACTTGTATGTGCGCCATAGTGGAAACCCGTTGAGTGTGCAGTCGTGTGGTTCACTATTTACTGATATGCTCAGTGTGGGGGTGTATGTTACCCATTTCATTGGTATTTTCTTATCATAATGTATAATGTGTTGTCTTTAAAGAAGCCAAAACCAAATTTATGATTTTTTCATAAACCACGAAGAAAAGTAACAGAACATGAAATACAAATAAGCAACACCAGAATTTAATGTGTAAGTGATTTTTAAATTTTTAGATATGCAAATTGACTAAAACATTTAAACTGGAACAGTCACATTGACAAAATATCATACAAGCTATCGAAGTCAATTGGTGTTATAAACAGACTGAAAGTTTATCTTCCTTGTAACAATTTTGCAAATAATATGCAACTCTGTGGTGCTGCCCCACTTGAGCTATGGAGTACTGTATTGGGGACACAAAAATTTAGAATTACATTACCTCAGAAAAAGTATGTGAGGAAAATAAGCCATAGCAAGTTCAATGCACATACAGAATCAATTTTCAAGACAGTAAACCTACCTCAGGTTAGCGAAATATTTCTTTATCAGCAAATTAAATTTTATTTCAAATATGTCAACTACCAATTACCGGAATACATTAAATGTTTCAGAATAGGTGGCGTCTGAAGTCCAAAATCATCATGCAAGAAATATAAACAGCTTATGCAAGGACAGAATAAACATTGTGAGCGCTGGAACATGTCTGAGACATATGACTATCAATACTTTAAATGTCACCCCTAATCATATAATTGATAACGGTTACACTCACAGTAAATTGGTATACGAAAAAATGACTCCTTGATAAATATGAAGTGTGTGTTCTATTTACAAATGCTACATTTGTAATGTTCTGTGATAATTTACCCCTTTTGACAGCTTCCAAATAAAATAAATAAAATATAAAAAAATGTATTAATATTGCTAAATGTGAATGATAGGCAATTTATACAAGTGTCAGGGTAAAAGAAATGTTTTTCTTTACACCATATACTAGGTAATTCTAATTTCCCTTTTTCCTTATAGAAAATACATGAATTTCATGTTATTTAGTAATTGGGTGGCTCTCACTACAGCGGCTGTCTGCGGTCTTTATAGGAACCTCCCAACCAAGGAACATATATTTGAAAATATTGTATTTCATAATTATCGAATGGTCAAACAAAGGTTTCTTGAGTCATGCCTTGGGGTATACCCTTGGCAGTGTACAACTCGTATCCTCCATTATATGCAGCATTATTTCTGGCAGTGTGGCATGTCCTGAGTATCAGTGAAAATATTTCTACTGTACTAATGAAATGGGTTACATTTGCCTGTACTCTAATTGCGATAGGTTTATTGTGGTTTATTGGTATAGTTATGTATAGTTGTGGATTCTCTTAAACGCCAACTGGAACCATATCTTATTAACTTGCAAGTTCAGTATGACCTGCTGCAGTAAACTGTTGACTATTTTAATCCCTTTCAGGTATGATGAATAAACCATCCTCTTCTACTTTTATGATGACTACTTAAAAGACCCACCCGTCCAAAACGTTTGGCCACCCTTTCGAAAAGGTAAAGGACGCTTCCCCCCCCCCCAATCCAGCGCTAAGTGGATGAAGTCTGAGTTGCCACCAATGGTGGGAACTTCAGCAACAGCCCGGGCCCGGCTCTATCTGTGACTTTGGATGCAGCATAGTTCCAACAGCTGGCCTCTATAATCAAGACTTCTGTGATGGAGGGGTTAAAGGCTCATACCGAAATGAAAAGAAGCAAACATCAAGTAATGTTTCAACTCACACAAGCAATCCTTATTCTGTCACTAGGAAGTCTTCGGACCAAAACCCTTCTCCCGTGCTTGGCCCAGCAGACTTAAAATATGAAGCAGAAAAGATCTGTGCTTCTCAACCTATTTCCTCCTTCCCTTGGCCAAAAGGGATTCCATCCCAGCAATCAGTTGTGAAGCCAACTTTTGCTCTCATCTCCAAGATAAAGAAAAACTCTTGAATAGTGACTATATTGAATATGTGAACTCTCCGTGACCACACTCAGACCCTGCACCTTAGTACTAGGTCTAAAGTAGGTCATGAACTGGGGGAGGGGGGGGGGCTCGGTAAAGAAAGTGGACAAAGGCAGGTGGCTATCCATTGACAAATGGGCAGATACGTTCTGTATTCAGCTGCTTGGGTTGAGAAATATCCTGATCAGGCCGCCGATTTACTAAATTATCAGCACATCATCAGGAAAATCTATTATGATGATGGGATTGACATTTTTATGTCACACAGACAAGTCAAAACATACTGGAATCAGCTGGAACCAGGCTGACTATATCCTTTATGTCTGTGTATTAGTCCATGGTTCTCGCTGGCAGTCCTTTTGTCTTAAGTACCACGACAATACGCAACACAAGTTGCTATAAATTCCTAGATGTAGGTGCATCAAATTCTACATTTCTGCAGTCGCAAAAAGTCAGAAATACTTGCAGCTAGAAGAGTTGCAGGTCCATTGAATGACCTTTCGCACAATTGGAAATTACTCCATTAGGTGTGGTCCATAAAATAGTGGTCGTTTCGGATCATTCAGAACTTGTTTCATTTCAAAAATCCAGACATCAAATCTGTTAATGAGGGTATCCCAAATGAAGAAGAAAGTCTATGGTGCAATGTGCAAGTATTGAAGATGTTATAGCTTTGGTTAAAGCCACTAGGCATAGTGCATATCAGCCCAGCATTGGGTTCAAACTCTTAATGTCTAAATGAAATCATAAGCAGTACCTCCGTCCTTGGCAGCATATGATTGTGTATGAACAACTTCATCATGCTTTCCGCAACAACATAACTTTAAATTACATACCCCTCCCGTAGCAATGTCAACAGTGGCATTACTCATCTCTTATTTCCTTCTGCAATCAAAATCTCCAGAACAATCTCCTGTAACCTGTCTGGTATCAGTTTCCTGCAGAATATGCACAATTAACCAGACCCAACAAAAGAATACTTTATTTAAAGAAATTCTATATTCAAATGATAATGATATAAGAATAAAAATAGAAAGCAAACCCAATATCAAAATGATAGCAATGGTGACATGAAATAAGTGTAATGATCGATGTTGAGACAGACACAGAGAGAGAGAGAGATAGAGAGAGATAGAGAGAGAATTGAAAATATAACAGAAGCCTAATACATCGAAATACTGCAGAAAATATATTATCATTTCTCTTATGCAAGCTAAGAAGATCAAAATCCTTTTCGCACCCGGGTGTAGTACTTAATAAATATCACGATATCCCAACATAAAAAACCTGTCGATTGGAGGGAAGCCCACTGTGAGCAATATGTCAAGGAAACATGTACCGAAAAAATCGCTTTTAATGAACAACAAACTCACTTGTTAATACGATTTAATTTGGTGATGTTTGAACTGTCATTTACTACCATTATGTTTCTTAATGTTGATTTTTTTTTAAATCTCAAAGGTTTCTCTTACCCATCGGCACAATATTTGTTATGGCAACGGGATATCTGTGAAACAGGAACGAGATAAGTATAGCGAAATCATGCAGATCTTCGTGCAGAAGGGCATGACGTCACATGAGGAATGATCTAAGATATCGGCAATTTTAATAGATAAATACACGTGCATTGGTATAGTGATTCAAATAAAAATCTTTTGTTTTGTTTCATATATATCAGATTGCGCCCAAACTGCTGTAAATATTTATTCTGCTGAGCAATTGCCATGCTAACTTGTTCTGTATCATACTTGTATTTTCATACATGAGTCAGAACGCGTCTCCGAGCTACCTGAAAAGGACAACTTGCAAGGTTTCACTGTCCCCGAGGAGTGTTGGATTACTGTACTGTCCCTTAAAGACCAAATCCACTGAACTCAGTTAAAATTGTTTTGAATTCACATGTTAAAACAGTGTGCTATAATAAGCTTATATATATATATATATATATATATATATACTAAAGAATTAAGACTGCACATGTTGGATCCAACCTGATATATGGTGACCCCCAATGTAAATCACATGTTTTCCAAGTTAAATGTCAAATGTTTGTAGCATATATTATGATGACCTTTTTTTGATGATTAACACAAGGATATTCACTATTTTATTACCACCAGTTACTATTTGCCATCGTTGTGACCATTGTGTAAACTTCAATTGTGATCATTCTAGTGATTAAAGTGTTTTAATTATTAGTATATAACTATGTACGACTACAACGTTAAATGTAACAATCAGGTATCATCTCTACGGGACCCCAATGAAAGACCACATCGAAAGAAAAACCTTTCATTAAAAGAGATACACATGGAAGTATGTTCATCATTTATCCAAGTTTACGTACCGTTCTCTGAATTGTAACAGTCCACATTCGAAGGAGTTAGCTATGGACAACTGTAATTATTAATCTTCAAACAGATTGATACTCTATAGGACTCTAAAATATAATCCACACTACCAGGCATATCTCATGTAAACATTTTTATAAGATAAACATTTTCCTCTGAAGTTATTGTCGATGAAGCAAAGACAATATTTAATGGTCTCACACCAAAAATAAAATATGAGAAATGATACAAGGTCACCATATGAAACATACTAGAGAAGAGGTACCTCCATCTAAATATGCCTTTGTCTGGTAATTTACGATACCTTTTCGCTGTATCATAAACATATTTTTCCCTATTAGAATGTCAGAAAAAACTCACACCAGGTTTTGTTCCCATCACTTTGCATGTTACTGATTCCATTGAAGTGCCATGCTTATGAAAGAAGAGGATTAACAAATTATGGAGAGAAAACCAATACCTAACATTTAGTTGCAGGAGCACAGTACTCCAAACGTGTTGTTCGGTGCACGCATACAAATATACTGCTATATCAATCTGGTACATGTTTATGTCATTTTACGTCATAGCATCGCCATCAGTGAACTCTTACAGATGACATTTTATATATGGCAGTGACTTTTGATCAGTATGAGTAATAGTTGCATTTATATAGATATATCAGTTTATGATGAGACAATGCGGCTGCAAACTAGATAACAAATAAAATGTTCATTCGATGATTATAAGTTTACAGAGAACATATCGTTTGTCCACAAGCGCTTAAAATTAAATAAATAAAATAAAAAAAAATCGAAGGCATCGTTGAATAAAAGCTTTAAAAATGCAATAAATGTTTGTAAAAGTCGACAACACAAGATGCGCCCAGAGAAACATAATATTTAGTTTTTAGTGAAATGTTACTTAATAATAATCTACTGCCCCTTCCTGTGCTGACAAAGCGTTACAAAGCTATATAGTTACGTCTTTATAATAATCGTTAAACTTAAAAAAAAATTAACAAGTACGAGAACAATGGTTTAATGAATTTAAACATGATAGCAATCTGTTTCAATTAAAGCTTCACATCATATGTTCTGCAAAATGAGCACCTTTTAAAATTGTGAAGGCGACAAAATAGAAATATGGGGACATATACCAAGATGGCGGATGATATAATTATTGGCCTGGTAATTATAAAGCACGAAAGTGTGGTACTTACACACTCCACCTGATTGTTTTTTTCTGATTCTGTCTTTTTGACCCGGTAAAAATTTCATATTTTATATATTAGAAGATTAGTTGTGATTCTTTGCACAGCTGTGCTTATAAATTAGGGTTTTGATCATATTTGTCACCGCTGGGCCCCTTATTTTGCCCAGGTTGGCAATCTAAGCCAAGAAATAGGATGGCATACACTGCCAATCCGAGTGTAACGAGAAGCCCCACGTCAATGGAAGTGATCAAACTCCATCATATGATGCTCTTTTTTTGGAAGTTTTATATTGCCTGTTTGTAGACAAAATGACTTGTACAGGCCACTGCTTTGAAGAAAAAAAAGCTCGCAACTGCCTTGCCAATAGGTTTAACTTACTGGTAAAAAATCAGTAAACCAAGTAAGACTTTCTTGATCTTAGTCTATTTTAACCAGTGTCACTTTCTCCATAATAGATTATGATATCCCGCCCTTTATAAAAATTGAGGATGTCTAGCCATGCTTATTTAAAGTCAACTGCAGTGCCTGGTCACCCCAAAGGAAGCGGGTATAAATAGCCGGGCATAGTTGGATTTTAATCATGGTTAGTTTTATTTTATTTTGTTTCAAATATCTTGGTAGGTGTCTCCAATGTGTTTTTTGTCCCATGTTTGAGGGAAAGCATCAATTGTAGTCTCTTAATCAGCCAGTAAAATATTTTTTTCATTTCATTTCGTGCTCATGAATACTCAAAATTGTGAAACGGGTATTGACCTTTGATTCTCATGGATCAGAATCGGGTCAACAACGGAATTGGCTATGGCCTCTCTCTCAGGTAGATGTACTGCTGACTACATTACTTGATCGATTGTCTTAAAGAGATGATACTCATGAGGACATGTTATGTTTATGTTAATATGATTAGACCCTGCCTTCGTATGAAACACATCACGTTTTCATTGACACGAATAATAACAAATATTGTTCAAATGATGCTAAGAGAGGAACACACTTACTGCGGTATGTTCGTACAAAGGCATCAGCATATTGTTTAAAACTGACTTTTTCTATTAGTAGATTTGTTATGCAAACGTTTTTAAATCTTGTCGGAGGCTGTGCTGAATTGATCATGTTTGCGGATGTTTCGACTGAAAAATAGCAGCTGCTTGATTTGTTTGCCATAGTGCCACTATGGCTAATATGTTACGGTCTCTTGCCATACCCATTGACTTGGATACGCTCGCTCAAAGTTTAAAGTAAGCGTGCATTCAGGACACAATTGCAAATTTATCATCAGGACTACAATGTAGTAAGCAGCCTCCAGGGTTGTTCTTTGGGGTCTGGCTCTAATATCATAGTTTTTTTCACATAATGCGTTTTACCATGAAAGGTAAGATTGTAGATTTACTCTGTCCCCTTCAACCGACCACTCATGCTGATACATTCAATGCCGTCGCTTTATGTCCCACGAAGCTTCCTCATGATGAAGCCACCTATGCACATGTGTTGCCTCGGAGGACTAACTGTTAATTGGAAAAGGACAAGCATCGGTTCAAATAACATATCGCTATCAGGTACCGGGTATGTTGGTATCTTGCTCATGCAAGCTTATGGCTTCTGTGGCTGTGTGTGCCTATTTTGGTTATCCTGGGATTCACTTCGAAGAACTAACTGTGATTGCCAAGTTTGCAAAGTACAGTATTGATCATATAACACTTGCTTGGACCTTTCAAATAATATCACCTTGATATTTTTATCGTGCCCACAAATAATCAAGTCAGACGATCGCCGCTGTAGTATTGGCGTCTGAAGTAATAAGTAGACGCAAATACTGCGCAAACATTGACTGACGCAATTCCAACCGACAAATTTAGGTTCTGCAGGACAGCATCGATTTGTCATTTTTTATGCTGTGATAGTAAGTCAGCAATATTCCCTGATATCAGCTTCCTTCTACAAGCATTATTGTCCAAACTAGCAAGCAGCAATTCTTTCCGGATTGTACACTTTCCAAAATAGTTTTGGCTTTAAAAAGTGATATGGTTACAACCTGAAATTTACCAGCTTGATGACATATCGTGGTAGGCTAATAGGTTATATCTTTTTTTAGTCAATGAAAGATTGATAGTGATCAGATGGAAATGGATCTACAAGGCAACTTGGTCTATACACACTTTATTTCTATCATAACGTAGTACAATGCTTTGGACAAATTCATTTTCGGGAATTAGTCACATGTAAAACGATATAAAAAACTCGCCCAGTGCAGTATATGCAACCACTTAACATTATATGGGAACTAGCCGTTTTAAGGTAATGAGCACACCCTATTGAGAAACAACTAATGAACGGATGAATCTCCCCCCCCCCGAAAACACGGATAGTTGAACAAGCTAGAGACATATTAGTTACTCAACGCGTGTGCAACATCTATTCATTCACAATCTTTTCTGCAATTCGCAGCTAAAAATAACATTATCAAATATAAAGTGGAAAAAATGCAAAACATTTAAAAAACCAGTTGATTGTATCAGATTTGTCACACTGGTAAATGTACTGCGAACAATCCATGATTAATAAAATTGGACGATATTTAGAACAACGGTGCTGATAATATTGGGAGCTTTTTCCATAAATTGATGCAGAGATGGCCTCAGAGAAATTCAAATGCAGTATAAATTCTAATTAAAGCACTACTGAACAAAAAAACTACAAGTGTATTCAAAATTTGACATCAGCTTTTGACATGAAAGAATATTTGATATTTAAAAATTTGAACGTAGATCGAAGCATGAATTTATTTCTGTTGCAAATGAGCGCACACAGTTTGAGTATGCATAAATGGTCAATACAAAATCCAAATGATGAATTCATTTGCAATTTTATTATTAGAGAATAAAGAACCGTTTGTTTTGTTTTGTTTGTTTCTTGTTTGATGCCCAATGTGGTCAGCCAGTGCAAAATTAAAGACAGAGTTTTGCTTCCCAGGCAAGCATCGAGTTTAATAATTGTCATCATGACCGGTGCAAATACCAATTTATACTACAGGTAAAGCATGTTATACTAGTTTTGTGGATATCCCCTTCCCCCCCCCCATCTTGGTCTTGCAGCTTTTCACGTTCATGCTTACTAACCTGCCCCAGATATCGTGCAAGATCCAAATGTAGTCTTTGCCTCAAAGTCTTTCTGTATCACTAATGAACCTCATGGTCTTTGTCTAATGATAAAGATTCAGCTGCTAAACGTCTCACAATGTTTGAAAATTATCACATTGCATGACCCCCTTTTAATGGATAGTACGAGCTTTAAATTTACTGAAAGAACTGAAAACATAAAGATCTTAGGCCATCTTAATGACTGTGTATGCATAAGTTTAGGAAAATATTTGCCCCAAGACGCTTTTTGTGCTCTTTATATATTCACACCGAAGTTTACAAACTGTTTTCAAAATCTGAAAATGGAGACAACGATATTTTGGTTTGTACATTTGCTATCAATGCCAGGTACATCCAGACGGTGGTTAAAATATTCTAGTTGGTTGGTGTGGAAAGAAGTTTAATATTATAAAGGCAACAAGATATATCAAAAATTGTACTACAACATTTTGAGCAAAATCTAGGAGAATCCAACACTATGTCCATGCATTTGAAAGCAATTGGCTCACTTCTTTTAGAAAAAAACATGTTTTAGATGTATCTCGGAAAATAAATATATATGTACAAAGGTCATTACAGCATAAACTGCTGCCACGTTATAGCATTCCATCAAAGGTACAACTAGCATCAAGATAAAGATGGATTCGGGAAACTTATTTTCAGCCCCCAATGTAAATTGTCGATGAGCCAAAATGACTCACAGCTGAAATAAAAAAAAAAAAAAACCCGAAACCATGGACAGGAAAACAAAATAAATTTGTGTGGCCGTGCGAAGAAACTTTGATCAGGAGACGTTGCCTTGACATTAAAAGCTTAGAGGTAGAAATTTGATATTAATATGTGTTAGACTTTGTATAACACTACAAATGCATGCATCTACACTGGTGTTCCTACGTGAAATAAGTTACTGTATTAATGAAGTGATAATGGCAACAAATCATCCGAAAATAATAGCAAAGCTGCTTACAGAGCAAACGTAGTACAGACCAAGTCTATGTGTATTTCAATACGTTTCAAAGAGTATAACAAGTGGTCTTGTGGAAGCTGACAATTTTAAAACATGCACACACACACACACACGTGCGCAAATAAATATTAAATGATCACGGCGATTCCTCTTTCACATATTTTTGTCATTGGATACTCGTAAGTGTATCAATGCGATTGATTTCATAGCAATAGGGGATTTCATATTGATTGATTGGCTCCATTTGGTACTCCATTACCACTCTCTATGGTCTCACCCGCCCCATCCTCAGCCTTTTTTTTGGGGGGGGGGGGCAGGTGATTGTCATGACCTGGTACACCTATTCTAAAATGCAGACATGAAATCTTTTTCATATTTGATACAATGCCACCAAGTATGGTAAACTGTTATTTTATAAAAATGGATAGTTTCAGAACTCGGTTTTCCTGCATGGCTATAAACGAAACTCGGTTATCCCCGCAGACTGTCAACGACAAAATGGTGGTGATCATGCAACTAATTTCTGTCCTTACCCAAATATAAGCACCATTTTTACCTCCTTGAATATTCTTTTATCACCTTCATATGACCCAATATTGACACAAAAATGCAGCTCTTAAGCTTTGAATTGATGTGTTACGGGCGTAGTTGTATCACGTCTGTCCGGAATGTTTACTCATCTGCCGCTATTGGTCCTTCTAAAAGTTGCCATGTGATGGGCAGGGAAGTGTTCATGGACGATGGCAGGGTGAGAGCAAGTGGTTTTCCAATGGCCATTTTGTTTGTAACCACACACACTATCAAAATTATCACGCCCATGTAGAGAAGAACGAGTGTGATTAACTTCCCCATATAGACCTTCACTCCAAATTTGACACTACAAAAAGCAGATGAGTTAAATTTGCATATAACTGTTGACTTTTCTCATCCTAACTCTCCCTTACACTTTTTATGGGAAAAAGTTAACGATTCGACCATTCAAGCAGATATGGAAGGATTTATACAGTTGATTACATTCACTGCATGATTTATATTTTTGAGGAGAGATATCTATCGAGACACATACATGGGCAAACTAATGGCCAGCTTGCATTGGTAGTAAAATAAGCACTGAACACTGCACAGTCCATCAATACTCCAATATTTAGAGTTCGTTTATTGCTCCAAGTTTTGAAGATGGTATGCTACCCCTGATAAAATAAATGTATGACAAAGAAAAATAAAAAGCTACAGCCTTATTCTTTTAAATCTTTTCATTCTTGCGTATCAGTCACTGCTTCAACATAGCTGGGACCTATATCCAATACTTTTTAAGCAACTGAACATGTCCATGAAGTATGTCAACCAATTTTAACCAGCGTGGCCAGAAACGGTAACATAGTGATACTTTCTACGAAACACCATACGACCCCCCCCCCTCCCGACGCCTCGCTTTCAAAATAGAAATATCATTTATTTTTGTAACAGTGTGCCACACTCCACTCGTCAATGCAAAATATTTCTGTGATGTACTTTTATTGCATCCGTCACTTAAGACAGGTGTCAACTTGATTCAAATATGTTCTCTCATCTTTGAAACAGATTCTGTATTATTAATGAAAATAGAAAGGTGTAAATAACAAATTATGAACGGCTCATATATGGAAGGGCCAGCTGATTTATTTATCCTCAAAAATTTTTTTGGAAAAGAAATATATGGGACAAAGCGCATAAAACGTTTATGTATCTCAGATATCCCAAGCAGCAACAAACATTTAGGCACTATGGAGTGAAAAGGGTTTCCAAATCAGACTGGGTTGTTTGAAGATGCCCAATATATTATGTTCTGCAGTAAAACTATTCATATCTGGTACAAACTCGTATTATCTGGAGAGACCTCTGATAATGAGCAGATTATTTGTTCTTACCACAGTTGAATCAAAGTACAGATATATTATAGATGGAATCCTTAATTGCATCATATACCATACCATGCAACAGCGCAAGCCCTTTTCACACACACGTATTGAGCTTGGAAAAGTCCAATACTGCCTTGTGCCCGTGATAGGAGACTTTTCCGCAGAATGATTACATGTACACCTGATGTTTTCATGATTTTCCAGGTGATGCGTCAAGAAAGCTGGAAAACCTCGAATAAAAACAATAACATCTAGAAACCAGCTGACAAGCCAAATCTTGGATAAGGCAAAATATCCACCTGATGAACAAGATCAGCAAAAAGCTAGGTACGACTGATGGAATATATATATATATATATATATATATATATATATATATATATATATATATATATGTATATATAACAGATGAATACATGAATAAACAAACAAATAAATGAATAAATAAATGAATAAATAAATAAATAGATAAATAAATAAATAAATAAATAAATAAATAAATAAATAAATAAATAAATAAATAAATAAATAAATAAATAAATAAATAAATAAATAAATAAACAAATAAATAAACAGTTTTACTGTAGCTGTAATGCAGGTAAAGACGATTTTTTTTCAAGGTAAAAACTGTCCAATCACTCAGTGGAGAGGACCATTAAGCTACAGTCAGCGCTTCCACTGTCCCTGCAGACAGTTTCGTGATTACATATTGACCAAAACAGGAAGGACGCGATAAGTTATGGTGAAGCAACCACATGAACAAAAGCAGAAAACTGGAACTGTACGCAGAAACAGTGCTTTGCATTGGACCACTCCTGAACCAGGTGCAGCAACATCAATGCATGTTCCACAGTCTCTTGTGTTTACTTCACACCGCTATATGCTTTAGAAGTTGGTTGTGTTAATGGACATAGATTAATATAAATCCTGTACACTGGTGTTCAGAGCGGGAATTTGCTTGGTAATATGAAGATAACACATGGGTACATTATTTCGGGAAGTCTCCCATACAAAGGAATATGTTATGGAAGCTTAAAATTGGCACACTTGGATGCAAGAATCTGGGTGCATCCCATGGCAATGATAAGACTTAGTATGAAATTTTTATTGAGAATTTAACTATCATCAACCCTCAGCAATAACTATGCTGGTAGAAGTTGCTATCATAATAGCTTCAAAACGTAATTGCTGCGATAAATATTCTGACAGATGTTTGGCATACTTGTAAGAATAATGTTGAATGTAGTGATGCTTAAACAGACGCACACAGAAGAAAAAGAAAATGCATCTATTAAATACTTGCTTATATTTCACTCTCATGTTAATTTGAGCGTATTAATTAATTCGTGTAAACATGCGGTTGTATCAATATGGAGAAGTGACCATTGGATAAAGGATAAAGCCAAACGCGGTGCACATTATCAGGTGCACAGGCAACATGTGAAACACAGATTTTAGAGCCGATGGCATACAGGGATTGACGTGTTTTTATCTATTCAGCACCTGATCACGAGGGTTATTTACCTGCTAATGAGGGAGTCACTGCATAATTTCTCCAACATGCGTATTTTGCAATGAATTTTCTTACTATAGCGCACCATATGTTCATACCGGCCTTTGCCGCCGATCTTGTCTGCTCAGCAGACTGGCCTGTGTGTGTCTTCATAGGGGCGCCAGTGTACCAGAGATAAGACAGGCGCCTTGTCTGCTCTGGGGGCAAACCCTTATCACATTGCATACAGAGACTAAACACTTGTTTAAAATGGACAACATAAATTGAAATAACATAATTAAATAATCAAATAAACAGACCAATAAAGAAAGAATCAAAGATGATTTTAGGTAATGCCCAACCAAAGAAAGTGACTTCACCTCAAGACCAAATATCACAGATGCAGATATGCATTCATAATATAAACAAGTAACATTAAATTGACCTAAAGGTTTTGCAGTATCTGTTTGCACGAAAAATGCAGCTCAAAATTAATGTATAAACACAAGCGTGTCTGGAAAATTCGGTTTTGTGATATTTTGAATAGACGGTGAAAAGTATTCCAAGTTAAAGTAACAAATCTTGGGCTGTTATGATTTTATTACATGTATCTGCATAAAGATTGAATTACTCAAATAGAGTATTTCGTTGTTACAAAAGTGATCAAAGGTAAGAAAATTCCGGAGCCTCAGATGGGCGTCAGAGAAAACAAAAATTCGTTTCCATTCGTTCCCATGAAATAATTATTTCGTTCCCTCGCAGTATTAATGGGTTCCCTCCAAATAATATTTTGCTTCCTCGCGACAGGAAAAAAACGATATTATTTATGTGGTGGAATCGAAATAGAAAAGTTTCTTTTATGCACCCCCCCCCCGGCTCCAGAGATACGGGTTTTTATTTTTTTTATTATTTTTTTTTTTTACATCGTTCCCACGCAATAGTATTGCAAAGCATGGAAACAACTATTGCGTGAGAACGAAATCATCATTTTCTCTCTCATGTCCCTCTGGGGTCCGTAAGAGGTACCTGTTATTGTGAGATTTTTTTAAATTCCCTTCCCGCGCTATAAAGTTCCAAGGGAACGAAATAATTATTACGTGGGGACGGTTTTTTCCCCTTTTCGGCTCCATAGAAAATGTATATGATTATTTTTTCCTTAAAAATGGTAACGGTTCCCGAATTCATCTTTGATACGCACACAAAAGAACTGATTGTTTCTTAGATATCTCCAGATCGTTTTATTCCTAAAGGATTTATTGAGTAAGTTAGTTTTCACTTGATTGAAGAAAAGAATTCGTTTCATAGACATCCCCGTGTGATAGGGCTATTTTTGATACTCATAGGTACTTCATTACGGGTCAAATAAACTCAAAATACTGATCACTTGAAACCCATTCCAAGAAAACTGACTTTCACCACCTCTCAAACGTCTATGCTGTATAAAGCATTTTTAGCTGATAGGCCAAGTAAGACTGTCAATTAAAACACCCACAGTATTTTCAAATAATTCTTTGCATCTTATTACTTTATTGTCTTGGTATGTTGTACCGCTTAAACCGCTCACAGTACTCTATTTTATATTTGACCATATGTATTTGAGAATTCCATTTCAGTTTGATGTCAGAGTTTTGAGCCTCTTTCTTTCTGTTTCTGTAAACGTCTCATCTACAAATATTGTTGCCATTGATACACTTGCAACCAATTTATTCATAATGTTTTATGTATCCTGCTTTGAATGAGTAGATATTACATCATCAGCCATTTTTTTTTTTTTTTTAAATTATTACAAAAGGGTTATTTTGCTTCTTTTAGTTTTTCAGGGCAACAACAACCCAAAATGAGCCAGAACGGTAATATCTTGTATTTGTTCATATAGAATGCGCTTATCGAATGAAATAAGCACTGCAAAAACGAGGTGATTTAAATATCAGCATTAACTTGAACATGAATGGATTGTTGCGGCTGATCATTAAAGAAAATTGGCTGCTTTTTCCATAGACATGAGAGACTGAACACAAGCCACGTACACGAAAGCCAGGTGTTCAATGAGATGCAACGTCATTAAAAAGCAATCATGTGCTCGGCGCAAACCACGTAAGTGTAAAATACTAACTAGTGTTCGCCTTGGTTTTGCTTTTTTTTGGGATATATATATATATATATATATATATATATATATATATATATATATATATATATATATATATATATATATATATATATATAGATTATTTCTCATCAGCTTTAGATTCAATGTGGGTGTTAATTCTGTCTGTAGTTGTAAACTAGTTGACATCAACTAAATGTATTCAATCATAGTGATTCTTTTTATAGTTTTTATTACTCAATATCCAATCCCAGCCAAGGGGTGCTTCTTTCAAGAAACATTGGGTCAACTGTTCAGTGAAGAAGTTGATTAGTGGCCAATTTTGCCTTATGCATAACATATGGTAGTCAAATAGAGAAGCACGGTAAAGGCGTCCTGATCATTTTAATTACCGTTTAGACTGTTGAGGCTATCTTCCTCGACGGGCAAAATATCATCTTACCGCAATAGAAGATACGGTTCAGTTTTTGCACTCATACAAATTATATTGACTATTTTCGACTTGCATCTCTTTATCAAAGTGCTCCAAGCTGTTGTAATGACTCAATGGCATGAAATGTTTACAAAAGCTATAGCCATAGCAGAATCCTTTTTTTTTCACTGTCATCAGCGGTCATCATTACGGATGTATCTATCAATATAACAGTGGCACTGGTGCTCACGAAACATCAGCATTTCATCGTATTCATACAAGTCTGTCCCAGTGCTATTCCGCTTCTGATCTGACCAGACAAAGTTTTGTTGCTTGGTATTACTCGCGATGTGGACAAAACATGAAACGAATAATGTTCCAGGTTCAACGTGACACCCCATCCGGTCTCGTGAGCATCATAATTCCAGATTTTCAAATCGTGGTTTTATTGGTTTTAGGCCTATGCTGCTATGTTTTATGTCAATATATCTTTTACACATAATTTGTAGCACATCAAACTGACATTTTCTACCCGCCGCATTCTATGTATCTTCAAGAACGGTTAGTACCTCATATCAGTTCTGCAATATGCCAGTATTTCAGCGATAGTGGACCCAGGCAGCCAAGGCGATATGCGTTTATAGCGTCATGAAACCTAAAACTGTGTACCCTTGTGTATACACAAATTGTACTTTATCCATGGGATCATTTGCTTATATCTAAGAACCGATATGAACATGTAGCGTAGCTAAACAACAAATAAATACATCAAAAGCGAATAGGTTAAATCAGCATTTCCGTTGAGCAGGTGGGACTTGTCCTTTATTTAGGCCACACACAATAAGGACAGGTAAGACACCAAAAATAATTCCTACTTTCATCAATCCTAGCTCAAAATGTATTTGCGTTAGGATAACATATCATATATGTGTGTAATCGTCATACTCCAGAGAATTTTTATGTCCCTTGTTTCGATGTCTGTGATGTTAATTGTTGAATAAACAATTGAAAGTTGACCGCAAAGCATCCGCCCCATAAATGTTGATATAAGTCACTATGTATTTGTGATAAACTCATAATTACACTTGCATCTTAATCCTGATATATTGGGAACGAAAAACGATCCTGCGATTTATATATGTTTGGTTTCGTTTTTCTGTTATCCATCCTCAAAGTTTGACGTTTCAATTTTCCCTTTGATTTTTATGATGTTCATTTTCTTCATTTCATAAAAAAAAGAACAAAGCAAAATTTAGAAAATTGCCGAATCGCTTTTGCAGTTCAGACATTACAGAATTAAAAGCCGTTAACCGGATTAAATTTCGCCCAGCCGTTTTCTTGGAATAGCCATTTTTAGGTGAGGTTTTCGTCCTATTATCCTTTCTGAGAAAACAAGCTTCAAAGGCCTTTGATGTTGATCATGTGCCTCTGAAACAATACCGTTTGCTCAAGTTGCGGTGATATTTGTACAAAACGTAGAAAACATCGTCCCTTAACATTTGGTGAGGTTGTCAATCAATTCTTGGCCAATCACATGGATAAAAGAGCCTTTGAAGTACGGAAAACATTATTCAGCGATCTGTCAAACGGCGACGGTGACAAGCTGGTTTCAAAGCGTGACGTCATGGAGGCGGCCCTTCGGGTCCCGTGACGTTAAGCCTGTCAACGAATTGTGTTGCCATGCTTCGTAGGGGCAGCCTATGGCCGCTTGTGGTCAGTGGACGGATGGCGGGTTTGGTCTGCTGTCCCGTACCTCTTCATCCCGTTTTTAGGGATAGTATTTTATTGTATTTACTCCTATCTGAATACT
This sequence comes from Hermodice carunculata, assembly GCA_964020975.1. NCBI lineage: Eukaryota > Metazoa > Annelida > Polychaeta > Eunicida > Amphinomidae > Hermodice > Hermodice carunculata. The sequence goes on along the minus strand of OZ026615.1, from coordinate 92,683,901 downwards.
TAATGTAGGTAGCTTGTTAGACTTCAGGACCGCGGCAAAGAAGTGGAGTGCCACAAAATATTATTCGACTTGTCTGTATACTTTACTTAGTTTGTCATTATTTTGTAGTTCTTTTCTCAATGAGTTTCATTTCTCTTTCCAACCTGAGTTTTGTAACGCTATTTTGTGTGTTTTCTCTGTGTGCACGTTAATGCTTATTTCGATGTGTTTATTTGTACTTTTTATTTCCTCATCCCTGGGTTTCGATAAAATATTATTATGTTCGTGGGTATTGTTAATTGAAGTGCCAGTTTTTCCTCCGCCTGTCTTTGGTGTGTAGGACCACTGGGGTAGTTCATCGCGGCACGGCCTTTGAGGGAACATCATCTGACGATTCCCGCTCCTCTTGAACATTTATCAAAGTCGCTCTTCATTAGAACGCAAAACAAGCAAGATACATATAAGATAAACCGCTAGGCTATGATATGTTAGCATGTTTGCATCTTTTCCCTGCCCGCAAACATACTTTCGGCATGCCGCCGTGATACCACTCTCCTTTTGCCATGGGCCATTGCTACCTGCAGCCATGTGACAGGCTATTTAGTATGATTGACGGGTGGCATTGTTCCGTTTGGCGGCTGAAACCAAAAGAGTGACATATTGACGTTCGGATGACCACATGCCTGTGTGTTTTTTGGCGGTTTTCTCATATTTCTACTTTAGTTAAAGCTTGAAATTTGACGACTAATAGAAAGGACATTCATCTTGTGAAAAACGTTAAAATCTCAAAATCGGCCATGTTGAGGTTCTTGGTGTCCTTTACCTGTCTTTAATCACAAGAAACGAAACGTCTTGGAATGAGATAATGACCAAAAGCTTGCGAAAAGTGTGTCGGGCGTTGAACTGCCTGTGGGATGTGTGACAAATTACTGCCAGAATAGACAACAGCGGAAGAATTTTTTTCCTTTTTTCTTTTGTATTGTGGACTTGCCAGGAGAATGGGGCATTCGAGAGAAGCAGTATGAAGGTGTTGGAAACGGTTCGTGTAGACAAAACAGTGCAGGAGGAAAACTGCATCTGAAAGACCGAGATTGTCGGATGAGGCTGAGAAAGATAACCTTTAGCTGGTGCAGTTTGTGAAGGCACAGATTCAATCAACCGAGGCTATGGGTTTATAACATTACTGCCCTTTTGTCGAGAGAGCCGCAAACTGTAGTCATCGCCCCGGCACTTGGCACCCCTGGGGTTCTGTTCGCAAAGTTGCACGTTACACTGGTATCAGCAGCTACAGACTAGACCACCATATTATCTCATAAGAGATTTAAACAATGGTACTCAAGAAAACTTTCAACACGTATCAGGGGTCGAAATTTAGGGGTGTACACACACACATATATATGTATTATATATATATATATATATATATATATATATATATACATATATACATATATACATACATACATACATACATTTCATGACAGCTGGATCAAAGACGTTCCTACCACAATGTGCCAAGTGTGAAATCAATAATATGAGCCTCATAAATCATTGGGTCATGTTGTTTTGTCACAATAAGGGACTCATAACCAATGGCCTGTTGGTGTAGCTGAGGATACTGGCAGTGTGCCTGTCAAGGATGGAGCAACATTTGACGTCGGAAAATGCTTTTGTTGAGCAAACATAACTTTGTAATTTTGCTTTTATTTCATGAAACATTCAGACTGGAATTAAAATGTGGTAGTCAGAGGTTAATGATATGGAGTTATATGTTTAAATATGTGACTCATCATTAATTGTAGTCACACGTGTACAGACTCCAAAGGTGACAAAACATGCAACTTGGAGCGACACACTCTATAACGGAGCAGCTGATTCTCAAAAGGGGCTAAGTTAAATTGAAACGTAACCCCCCTAGTATTAATTCAGTTTTAACTCTTCCCCAGCAAGGGACATGTCTTGGGCATATATTAAGACATGTTGAACAACCAACCTGTCGTATCACTAATATTTGACAAGTTAATTTCAATACCGTCATGTCCCCGATGATCAGACAGCAGACGTGTTTCAAAATTATGTATAAAAGATAGAAAAGAAGTATTTATGCAAATACCAGGCAATTATAATTGAATTAGGCACATAATACCCAGTTTGCATAAAAGATGTACCAAGAGGTAAATTATCATACTAAATTATATATTTACATATTAACGTGTTTTACAAGTCTGATAAGATGATGATTTTCTCAATAATATGAACAAAATCCTATTTTAATATTCTTCCACAAGCATACCTGAAGTACTTTTTATGTTAATTTCAAACACTCTACATCAAAATTTGGAATTTTACAAGTAGACATGGGCAATTATATGTAAAGCAAGAGTAAACGTGTGGTCTTAGCAAATTTACTAAGACGTTTTGAAACCGACAGTTTTAATTTTGATCTCAACTTTTCTTTCTGGGTATTCATCATAATTGTCTAAAATTAAAATGTCAATTACAATTGTTATGTTTACATATTTATTACATCATTTATTTAACATTAAAATTCATTTGCTATCTATAATGAATTTTTATTTTTACCCAGAAACGTGATAAAATATTGTTTTAATTTTAATCATATCCCTGTTTCTGAAGTTTTGAAAAAAGCGGTAAATGATGGGAGCTAAAGTTATCAAAGACAGTGCACACTCTAGCAAAGGCAATTAACTTTGACACATAGACACCAGAAGCTGGGCCAAGAGGAATATTACTATCCTTATGGGGTAATTGATTATGTTAAATTCAAAATCATCACGTTTGTCACATAATGTAAACTTCAATTCACTGCTATTGTTATGCAACATTATGTCCTGAATGAAGATTCCATGTCATTTTCTGTAGTATCTTATAATTCCAAATCATCAGGTTATATTTGTAAAACATATTCTTGAAAATGTTTATTATTGATGCTTAATATCTCATCAAATATCTAAATGTCCAACTAAAACAATATCGAGATATTTCTTTTCTTTTGACAGCTTTTCAAGGAACGTACACTCATAGTAAATTAAATTGGCCAAAAGAGGCACACAATTGGTACCCATTGGAATAGCAATTGTCTATTTTAAGATGGAATCTCCAACATTTACATGAATGTTAGTAAGCAAAAAGTTCAAAAGATCAACAAACTGATCGTATTTAAAAGCAGGTTGGCAATGCTTCATATCATTACATACATTTGCACCTGTATAAGATATGATCATTCTCTGGAAGATATTTCTCTCGTTTGTTTCATATATGACAGACTTGATACATTCCTTCAAATCAGAATGAGGAATAGTTGTATAACAAATGGAGGAGTCCCAAGAGGAAATCTGTTTAAAAGGTAAATGATCATGAGTACCTTTCAACTGCTCCTATCAGATCTTCGAATTAGATGGAACCCAGAACCTGTTAATACTGAAGGTGATTCAATCTGTTCACCGTAATTAAACCAAAATGCCTGTACTTTCCTCAAGCCTTCAGACAACAAAACGGACAGTTGTTTTGTGATGCAAAAGTTGGAGCTGTGAAGTGCAACTTATAAGGATTTTTATGCAGTTTTGGAAGGGAGTAAATGTTGGGTAAATGGGCATGTACGTCAGAAAAATTCAGATAACACAGATATTGTTGATGTTTGTTCAAAACAATATCCAATGATTCAATGACTCTATCATGAGTGGGAGAATTTGAGTTCGTCAACAGGCCAATTCTTCAATTAGAACCTGCTGATAAAAACTGTCTGCATATGACCATGATGATTTGAAATATAAGGTGTATTATGACATGGACATGTTTTTTTTTTTTTTACAGCCATCGACATTAAACTCTTTAACAATCTTTGTGTAGTTGAATATCTTGGAGGCAATAGTTTTTGAATGTGTGAGATTTTAGGAGCAACACTATCATGGAAGCTGGTATACACGGTTGCACCTTCTTATGAAATACATTGGACAGATTTATGTTATCAACACCCCTATCATAATATATTAATTTAATAAACTCACCTTTTGGTGTCTTCCTTTCAATAACTTTACGTTTTGTCCATTTGACATTCCTATGCATTCAATACTCAACCTAGAAATGTTCTATCTTATGAATTTTTTGCTGATTTGTACTGATACTGGGTTCTTGAACAAATTCAGCTTGGTTGCCCTTTCCGCAACTTTGGGCAATTTGCTTAATTTGCAAAAGTGCAACATGACGTCCAATATACCTGAATCACATGGGTCAACTTAAAGAAAAAAAACTTTCATGGAGACTTCAAGTTAGGTCCAAATGTACTCTTATAGGGTCAAAGTAAAAGTTTAGCTTAGATGCCCACATAGCAACATTGAACAATTCTTCTATTTTGCATAAATGTAAGGTGGCATCCAAAATATTCGGTCACAGTGGTAAACTTTTTAATACTGTCATAGAGGCGTCAAATTAGCCTTAAATGAAGGGAAGTTTTGTGCTGAGTAAAATTATCTTATTCTAAAGTGGTTGGGATGTATGGACCAATCAGATCGCTAGAACCCCCCCCCCCCCCCCGCTGATTTTATGGCCAGACCAATGAAAGGCGCATTAGTGGTATATACGGATCTGACATGCATGGATGGATTTAATATGTAGGCGCTCATTCATGGCTGATGCAGCTGTTGATGATAGGAAGTGTCTCCTCCCAGCCTGCAGGAGAGGTGGGCCATTCCAACAATTCAAAGTACAAGGAGTCAAAAAAGTGATTCAGAGTGGCATGATGACGAGATTTGCAATAGAATGCAAACTATTTCGGTTTGATCATGATGAGGCTGACATCACCATGGTCTCCTATGCCCTTGAGGCTGAAACTCTGGCAAGGCTAAAGTCTGTGTGCTTAGTGATGACACAACCTCGTTTGTCCTACTGGTCTATTTGGTGTATCGGGCAAAGATGGAGTGCAAGGTGCAGACGGAACAGTGGAATGGGACAGTACTGGACATCAATGCCACCTGTGCAGACCTAGGGCAAAAGTGCTTGCAGCTTTTTGACATGCAGGCCCTAACTGGGTGGGAGACTACATCATATCCATTTGGGAAAGAAAAAGTCAGTGCACTAAAAAAGCCCTGCTTGCAGGGGACTTCCAATGCTTGGCTGATGTAATGGGGAAAGTAGGTGTGAAGCAGGTTGATCTGATGGAGACGGCAAAAACCTTTTTCATTGCTCTGTATGGTCAGCCACGGAGGACATTCATAGAATCTTCCCGCTTCACACTCTTCATAAAGAGGAAGAAGAGCGCCAAAATCATGGCTTTGCCTCCAACATCAAACAACCTGTACCCTCACATGCTGCAGGCCCATCTCCAGGTCATGCTATGGAAAGCAGCAGACCAGAAATCCCCACCTGATGAATCTGCTGATATCACCCACGTTGTGTGGGAGATCCAGGGTTGCATCCCTTCTCTTTTGATTGCTTAGGGTGAACCCAACTCCACTAGAGCTGATTGATGTGATTCAGTATCAGTATAGGGCTTGAGGAAAGAAGTGCAGCACTGATATAAATATAGCAAATATAAATTGTAGTCTCAGTATACGGGAAGTGGAAACTCTGGGGGCAGGTTAGATATGGGTTTAAACAGGGATGTGTGTTATCTCCCATTTTGTTTGCTATATACATGAGAGAACTAGGAACAGAACTGTTAGAGAGCAATAAAAAAGAAAAGGCTCTAGGGTTGTTTTTTGCTGATGACATTGTCTTAATGGCAGATACAAGAAAAGAGTTACAGGAACTTTTCACGATAACAGGTGGCTATGCAGAAGAGTGGAGATGAGAGTTTAGTGAGAAAAAGAGTCAGGTCATGGTCTGGAGGCAGAAAAGAAGACAATTGGAGACATGGATGATAGGGAAGTTAAGGATATCAGAGGGTCAAGAGTAAGGCATTAGGATTGGAGAAGGTGAGAAGTACGAATGTTTAGGGGTGAACATTAAGGTCACAGGACAAGGAGTGCTTAAGTACAATGTTGAGAAAAGCAGGCAGAAGAAGGTAAATAGAGTGAAAGGTAAGATAAAAGTCAGGGCAGGGAACAGCTTCAGTAGAGCATTTACAGGAAGGGTGTTGTGGGAATTTGTGGCCACACCTGAGTTGTTATATGGGTTAGCTGTGATGGCCATTAGTGAAAGGATGTTGAATGGATTAAGAAGGCACAAAGGGTGATGGGGTATTAGGTGCTTGGGGCACCACCATGTGTAGCAACAGAGGCTGCATTGGGAGAGTTGGGTTGGTTACCGATAAGAGATAGAATAGCTAAACCTAGGTTGGGCTATGGGGGCTATCTGCAACAGGTAAATGAGGAAAGGTGGTGTAGGAAGGTGTGCATGGAGGCTGTTAATGAGAGTACAAAGTGGGTTCAACAAATAGACAAGTTAGCTGAGAAATGAATGAATGAACTAAAAGGGCCAGATGAAATTGAAGTGGCATGGAAATTGTATACAGGAAAGGTGATTCAAGAGAAACATGTGGAGCAGTGGAAAAGAGGGGTTGAGCAGAAGAGCACACTAAAAGTGTATAGAGCTGTAGACAAGCCAGTGAGAACAATATGTTCGAATGGTAGCAAGGATTCTAGACTATTGTTTCATGGCAGGGCAGGAGTGAGCAATATGGAAAAGAGGAAACAGAAGTGAACTGATGGGAGAGATGGGGAGTGTAGAATTTGTAGGGAGGACGAGGATGAGACCATTGATCATATGATACATGATGTACAGGTTATTGAGCTCTTAGAGGCTGTTTCTACGGTGGAGAGAAAGGGATGGACAGTGTAAAAGCTTAGAGCAAGTGAGGGACAAGACAGAGAATGATTAGTTAGCATTAATACTAGGATTGAAGGGCCATTTTTCAGGTGGTGGAGTAGGTTTAGAGTCAGTCAAGGGCTTCTTGGTACAGTGCTGGTAGAGTAGGAATAATCTCTTAGGATTAGACACTGAAGAGAAAAGAGGAACAGGTTAGAAGGGAAGGGGGAAAGTAGCCCTTATTAGGGCTTCTATGACCCTGCCTGGTGACAACATCAGCAGGGGCTGCGGGCATGCCAGACACACAGTTGCGGCAGTGCGATAGGGCCTATTTTTTAAATAAAGGCTACCTGACTAGCTAGTCAGGATGGTGGCAAATAAGCAAAATGCCACAGAGTATTATCATTATCACTTGTGGGCTTGTGGGGACACAAATATAATCTTTCATGCACATCATACTGTAATTGCTCTGGTGAAGAGAGTTGTTGCAATCCTTAAACCAAGATAGGAGAAGCTCAGGCTAGAGATCGGGATGATATTGAAATGTAGGATGTTGAGGAAGATGCTTGTGGAGAACGAAAATTCTGAGAAGGATGTAGATGAGGCGAGTAAAGTTACCAATGTGGTGGAATTGGTGTTGCCGATCATGATTACTTGGATGATGAGTGGCACTAGCTATAATATGAAGATTGTTAAGCAATAGCTATAATATGAAGATTGTTCTGCAGCATCTAAATAGCATAAACCTTACAGTTGGAACATGTAGGATTGTATGGAACTATATTCTGCCAGTGATCACTGACATCAATATTTTGACATTCTTACAAAGACTTTCTTATGTGATTTACTAACTTCAAAATTTTACTTGCAGTGAACCATGAATGGCTGTGGCAATATGTTGGTTTTATAGACATTTTTAAAGACATTAAAGCATATGTTCCTCACTATTTTTGCACTATACACTTGTGATATAAAATGTGTAAGAGATGTGATTATGTGTTTCAAGTATCACATTGCGTTTTTTCGCATGCACAAAAGTAAAGAGGTTTCATACAATTATGCATTTCTATACGTTAATTAACTTAAAAATTATACAGTGGACGTTTTCTTTCATTATCCAACAAATGGGTCAAATTTGACCATGAGATAGTCTACAGCACCTGCTGACCTTGATATTGGCCTTGACCTTTAATGGAAAAACTTACATCAGAAACTGGTTATATTCACCCAAAAACTCTTTACACAAGGTATAATATTTATTAATTAATTGTTTTTCCATGTATATGTTTAATTTGGCAATGGCCTTGAATTGAAAAAAATAACATCAGAAATAGATTATACATCCCGAAACCCCCTATTTGCGGCATTACACATTATTGTAGGACAAGTCTGTCAAAGGAGAAATTGGTAAAATGGTGACAGGTTGCCATCCGGTTTTTATGCAAATTACCAGAGGCTGCGATCTTGTTTTTATGCAAATTACCAGAGTGGCCAAACATTGCCATCTGGGCAACAAAGCTGAATTTGCTGTGGGACCTCATCTGCACACGAATTAATAAAAAAACTTCATATGATAGAACATTTCTAGGTCCAGGAAATGAAAAATGGACTAGTTAAATAAGTCTGTGAAAAGCGATGTCATTGAAAATATGATATTATATTTAATCAAATTCTTTGCTTAGGAATAATTTGTTGATATTTTTAATTGGTTTAAAACTGAAGTTGCATGGAGTAAAGTACATATCAAACTACATGGAGACCATTTGGATTCTTACATTTTCTATTCAAAAATTGTGGTGCAACATAAGAGTGGTGAGCACTTATTGGCATACAACATTGTTTACAATGTCCATGTATATCTTATTCCCTTGCCTGAGTATGAATCAATTGTGATGAGCAACCAATCTTAGAATAGTTGTTACAGACATTCCTTACCCCTTTTACTGGGTCATTGCGAATGGTTGTCCTGAATTGATTGTAAAAGTGGAAACCCTAGCAACAGGGGCTCATTGTTTATCATGTAACTGTAGCTGTATCATATATATATATATATATATATATATATATATATATATATATATATATATATATATATATATATATATATATATATATATATATATATATATATAAAATAAATTTTAAAAAACTGGAGAATACAAGATAAAGTTTTCCTCCAGGTTCCAATGTCAAAGGTCATGGTAGGCCTGTTCCCGCAGTGCTGCAATGGTGTGACCATTGGAAATAGACAGGGAACTAGTTACTGAATGAAAGTAAAACCAGCCATGTGGATCATACTCGTCACACAGACTGCTAACTCGTATGGGCCATTTGGCTGGTTTTGCGTTCTCACCGCAAAGTGGATGTTCACATCCATTACATCTGGGGCTCATCATTTGTTTAACACCCTAAAGTGCATTGTTCATACCCATCCCATCATAAATGTCACAGATGTTCTTTTGTTATGTGACATGTAAGAAAAATTTTCACACCTTATCATTGAGAGAATACCAACTAATCCAGCTCATTATATCACAGCTACAGGGCTGGCTTGGGATGCAATTCTGTAAATACCTGGAGTGCCACGTGATCTATAGATATGTATAGGCAAAGGGATAAGAGGAAGTTCAGTTATAATTACCCATGAGTATGCGGCAAGAAAGCAAAAAGGGAGCGATTATGAATTTTAGTTTGTTAAAAATAACAACAGTTTTTCATCTAATGATCAACCCATACAATTTGTATGCATGAATCCAACTTGATGTACACGTGTATATATAACACAAAACATTATAGCTCAGTAGACTGCCAATTTTACGTAACCATATCCAGATTCACCCGAACTACATATTTCACCTGAATGTAGGGCAAAATTACCTCACAAATTTAAGACCTGTGAACTTAAGAGTCTATTAAATACACTATAATATTGTTTATGCAGGTGTCTATGGGCTGTTGGAAACTATTATGTTGATACTTCTGTGATGCAAGACGATAATCTGAAACAGTTCTGATTGAAGCAGAAAGCTACTGTTTTTTACCTTTAACTTGAACTTTAACTTTGCATTTTGACTTCAAAGTTCTTCTATAGGTAGAAAGCATCAGTATATATATATATGTATATATATATATATATATCGGTATTAAATTTGAATATCTTACTGTCACCTGATCTTTTTTATGGCTTGTGTGATAGGACACACATGCAAAATGATACACAAACTTTGGTAAAAATTACCAAGCATAGTGCTACATTCAAAGCACTGTATTATTATAATAGGCTTAAACAGTATCCTTAGGCATCCCTGTAGCTGGTACAACTTTCAAACCATATGAATACTGAGAGGGTCACAATACCAGCTTTGGCCTGACGTAGCTCCTGGACTACTAGTGTGTTACCTGTGGGACATTCTAATTTGTAGTTGTTAGGTGTTTTTATGAGGTGTCAGTTAATATTGATTTAATTTATCTCAACTGTGGTATCGTTTATTTTATTTTATTCTATTTTCACTTTTTATTTATTTTGTAAAAACACCCTTTTGATACGGGGACACTGTAGACCAGCGTGGGTCCAGAATGTGTCCATTGATTGTATTTTTTCATGTGTACACACTTCATAAAATACAAACTACATTCACATATGCACTAAAATATCAAATATCACATTCAAGAACACTAAAGGCGTGTTGCAATAAAAATATATTACGACCAGGTGACTCCATTACTGAAGCGTGCACCATGAAATGTGAGCACTAGAAAGTGGAACACATATAACCAATTGCTTTGATATCGTGACCAAGTTCATTCCATAAACGCACAGCATTAAACATCAACCCTTTATGCTCTTGAAACTGAACATGTGGCATGACTAATATAAATTAGCATTGATAAACTAGCGTATGAAAAGTTAGAAATTAAAGACATCGTGAAGGCGCGGTTATATGCGAATGTTGTCACAGGTCAGTGATCCAAGGCAAATGCTTTACTGGTGACGTCCGAGTTTGCCACTGATCATTTTAAGCAAGGGAAGCATGACGGGGCACTTGAACACTTTTCAGACCATGTGTTTCAGGGAACTCCCAGACTTCGGGTACTCCTGTTCTTATTATTTAGTGCAATGGTGCGACAAGGCTATGCCGCTTAAGCTTTTTGCTCATCATTCAACCTTAAGAACAAACGCAAATCTTTGAATGACTCCAATAATTATAGAGGCATAGCTCTAAGCAGTATACTAGGAACGATGCTAGACTGCATAATCCTGAAGGACAATTATAATACTCTCAGTTCATCGGATATGCAATTAAGCTATAAGCCTGATAGCTCAACGACCCAATGTACAATCGCCCTTTCTGAAATTATAAATTATTATAATTAACGTGATATTGATGTGTAACTAGTGTTTCTGGATGCTACGAAAGTATTCGATCGGATGGAGTGTACTAAATTATTTAAACTCTTACTGATAAAGGGATTGTGTCCAGTCATAGCTAGACTATTATTTAATATATACACAAATCACGTCATAAGCGTTGTCTGGGGTAGGTACTTCTCAGCCATTCAGTTGCTCAAATGGTGTCAAACAAGGGGGCGTAATCTCCCCATATTGTTCTGAATCTATATAGATGAATTATTGAAACTCCTAAAATCTTCTTGGTTTGGATGTCACATTTGCCATCACTTTACAGGTTCATTGGCTTATACGGATGATGTAGTTCTTATTCCTCCCACTCTAGTTTCGATGTCGAAATTATTAGATATGTGTTCAACGTTTTCTAATGAATATCATGTGAAATTTAATCCTGAAAAATCTAAACACATGACTTGTGGTAGCAATGAAAATTACTAAAACTTGTTTTTGGGCAATTTACCAATCCTGTAAGTTGACATATATGATCATCTTTGCCATTTGATTGGACTAATACTTAGCAGGAATGTATATCACAATGTATACACCTGTTTAAAACCAAGGTTAATAAGTTAATGACACAATTTGGCAATGCTTTTTTCTGATACAAGATACCATCTTTTCAGAACTTATTGTATGCCCCTTTACTGGTGCCAGCTGTTGAATCACTCCCAGCGAGAGGTTGAAAGTTTTAATACTGTCTGGCACGAGGCTGTTAGCTATCGCTCGCGTCTTCCATGCAGAAGTCATAGTATATCGCTCCTGTTAATTTTTGATGACCTTCCGATAGAAGCACAGCTGCATAAAAAATTCATTTGATTTTTCCACAAAGCCATAAACATTGATAATGTGATAGTGCGCACCTGCGCAGTTCTGCTTCTCCATGGTACTTGTTCTGCTCCTTGTAATTCTTTGAACTGTATTATGTCAAAATACGGGTTAGACAAATTTACAGTGAAAGATTCTTGTTTGCAGCATATCATTCATGTTATGTCAATTTCAGCAGTGTCTGAAAACCATGGCGTTCAAATAAGTATGTTTCTAAGAGAGTTATGTTTGGCTCGGGACATGAAGTTTCAAACTGGACTTACCTGACAAGAACTATGTGAGATAATATTCTTTCTTTATGTGTCATGGTAAGGAACAATTCTTACATGTGAACGTGTTCTACGCACCCTTTCATGGACATACTGTAGTGACAAAGACGGAGACTTATGCATGAGACAGTCGGACTTTATGTTGAATGACATGACTACAGATGACGTCACCCAAGATCCATCGGCCAATTGCCAAGTGGAGATCCATTCCCGCCTCATGGGTCACGTGGATGGAGGCATCCAACGAGGGCATGCCTTATGGGAAGAGCAGAGCGACTCGTTTTTCTTCGACATGGCTGATGGCCTGTGATTGGACTGTGTCCAGGGAGAGGGTGAATAGTCATTTTTCCTTAACCAGTAGAACTGCTATCACCAGGAGCTGACCAAAAGGCCCAGGGATGTTCTAGTAAAGGAAGGGTTGAAGAACAAGGGGCAAAACAACTGGTTCCCAGACAAACAAGCACAGATAGCGCATGGACGCTGAGCTATGCCCCAACTAAGATCTGGTAATGGCAATTAAGATGGATGAGCTGAGAATCAAGCAGATATATGAGGCGATCAAGGCAATTTAGGTGACGACTGAATTTGTGATTTTGAATCAGTATAAAAAAAAACCTGACAGAGAATACGATAACCTTATGGAAACTAATTAGCAACTGAAATAGCGAAATTTATGTAGTGAAGTCTACAGAAGGTGGCTTGAGTTTTCAACATTGTGTTGTCGTTCACAGTAAGGTGATCGGCAAATTTCTCAAGAAGCAAAGACAGTTTCAAAATAAACTGTCGTCCATATTGTTCATGCCCAATTAGAGTGTGCGAGATGTGTGGTCGGCTGTTGTGTTTTGGAAGGTGGATGCATGCAAGTAAATGTTGGCATGGACAAATGATGGTCAGTTAGAATAGTGCACCTCCACCTTTTTTTCACTGTGCGGTTCCTGGCGCCAGATGTATATTTTCGTAAGTTGATTTCAGGATACAGTGGCCAGAGTTTATGTGTATGTGAATTCATATCGCTTAAATACTTAAGCCATATTATAAATCGGAACCATTGGTCCATTTGTGTTGATTACATGGATAGTCTGTGTATGCTTTTATGTGCTGTCATTGTAAAAATTGGTAAGTTTAGGCCTAGCATGCACATAGCCGAAAACCCCCCATTACAGTAGCCATTTTCTCTCCACAGCTTTGTGTGAGCAGTGAGCATTCTTGCAGAATTTTTACAGTGCTGTGGCAATGGTCACTGTGATGGCTGTTTTAGCTGTGCAAGCAATTACAGCCATCAATTGCACAGGTAATGTGTTGATGCAAATGATATTATGTGTGATCAACTGCACAGAGCGGGAAGGGTAAGTGAAGGTAAGGCAACAGTAAAACAAGTTGGTTTTACATAAAAATGAAGAGGCAGGTGTGCACATGAAAAGTGAAGCAATTTGGCTTTACCCAAAAATGAAGATATGTGGATGCACATATGAACAGTGAGACAAGTTGGCTTACATAAACAGTAAAACAAATTGGTTTTCTATTAAATAAAGACATGTTTGCACACATTTTGTAAAATAAACCAGTTACCAATAGAGTAGAAATACTGGTACAAAAACGGTAAAGCCAATAATCTCAATCTCTGTAATTCATATAGGCTTCAGTTTGTTTGATGAAAAAAAAAACTCTTTGCTGACTTGGGTGAAAGGTGAGTCAGAAGTATAAACATGGGCCCTCCTACAAAAGGTAATGGTAAGGGATCAAAATCCTCAGACCCCATCAGTGAAGGGTCATTGTTGCTTAATGCAAATGGTCAAATCAGCCTGAAGGCACTACTAACGCTTTGTCTGCTCCTACTATGGAAGGGGTGCAATAATGGGTCACTCATTTTGAGTGCCATGCCACATCAGCAGCAGAGCCTTGAATCTAAAGTAGATTTGGTACTGGAAATGGTGGGCAAACGGCTGCAAGAAATGACTGAGATGCTGGGTAAACTCCAATATATTGAAGCAAATGTCAAAGCATCCACTCTTAAGGCCTGCAAGCAAAACAATGGTCCATTAAGTGACTTCGCACTTGAGTTGGCTGCTTTGAAGGCAAGTGAGCAAACCAATGGAATGGATGCCTACCAAAGAAATGCAACAAGCATTTCTGATGTTCGCAATAGGGGTCATGAAGTGACAAGGAGGCACAACGGCAATCGCCCCAATTCTCAAGTAGACAGAGAATCTACACAGATGTTAAGGATTAATTGCAACAAAAAATTGGTGTGGGGGATCCCTCACTGGTCCTCTGGGCTAAGTTGTCCTGTCTTAATCAAGGTAAGGAGAGTTTGGAGGAATTTGCCAAAGAGGGAAGACGGCTAACTAAGTGTGCATGCCAGAGAGTGGATCCAAATGCAATTGACTCTACTGCAGTTTACACCTTCTTAACAGGCATTAAAAAACAGAGATATCGGGTACCAGTTACTTATTCAAAACCCAGAAAATCTTGCAAAGGCATTGGATGGTGTGCGCACCAGCCAGTAGTACCACCTAGTCATACATAGCAGTGGGTGGGATACAATGGCTGTGTCCAAATCAAAGCTGTGGCGGGTCACTTGGCAAGATGACGAAGTGAGTGATGATAGTGATGATGAAGGCAGGGGCAATAGGAGTCTTCCCATTCACTGAGCTTGTGGAACAGGCAAAACTTGGCAGTGAGCATGGATGAGCTGCGTCAAACAGTAGATGAAGTGTTTAAACACCAAGGAGAGGCTCTGTCCAAGTTGGAAAAAGGGTTAGGAAGGCTGAGAAGTCTCCATCTGTGGTGACACCAGGGATGAAAGATGTGATGGCTGAGATGGCTAAGGCCTTCAGCAAACTTTCCATTGAGGAATAAGATATGGGAAATAGGCATCATTCTGGTCATAGGACTGCACAAGGGTCCACGTCCTTAAGCTGTAGCCAATCCCCAGGAGATGGGTTGTGCTGTACATGTGGGAAATCAGGTCACTACTCGTTCACCTGTCCACTGCCGCGTTCATGCTCGCCTACTCCAGTATCATGCGAAATGGCAGGAAATGTCAAGGGAATGATTCTGGTAGCCGGAACTTCACCCAAGAGACAGTGAGAGGTGAATGTGTATCTCCACTGCAAAGGCCAAATTATGAGGAAATCGAAGTCAGGCAGGCAGATGCCGGTGTCATTTGCTGTGGGTACCGGTTTTTGTGAATCAGATTCCAGTTGAAGCTATGGAAGACACAGGTGCCAAAATCACTATCATTTCAGAAAAAAATTGTGCTCCAGCTTGTGGATTCAGATGTGCTACAGAGCCTAGAGCAAGTTAGGCTGCACAGGTTTGGTACTACTGGAATCACTTCCAGATGGAAAGGACTTAGAGTGTCCATTGTTGCTGCTGGGAAGCTGATCGAATGACCGGTGTAGGTAGCCCCAATGAGGGATAATGATCTCCTTGGTTGCAATTTTCTACAAGCTGCAGATGCAGTTATACTTGCAAGAGGTGGATAACGAATTGGAAACACACTGGTTTCTACTAGGACTCAGTATAGAAAAGACTGCAGAGTTAGCCAGGTGGTTCTTTCTCAAAACACATCATTGTCGCCAGAGATCAAACATCTCTTGCTGGCCATAGTGGAAGAACCAGTGCATGGGGTACTTGCAGTTTAAGAGCCTAATTACTTCCATAAAGATGCCATAGTGGGGGGTGTGTTGTTGAATATGGAAACTCATGTCCCTACCAGACTGGTCAGTCTCTCTTTGCAAGAGACTGTGTTGAATAAAGGTGCTTGCAGTGGTTGGCTAGTAGAACTAGTGGATGTAGACCAAATGGAGTTGACTCGACTTCATGCAGTCCAGAAATATTGGAAGAGGTGGGAGCTTCGGGTCCCCCACTCGATGGGTCTTGGGGCGGTATGAGTGGTGACCCCAGAGTGAGACAAGGGGCAGATCTCACAACTACCAGTGCAGTCCTGGTGGAGCTGCCAAAACATCTTTCACTATATGGTCATGAAAGCTAGTGAGGAACTGGAACCTGAACAGCAATGCCAATTAGCAGGCACACTCATTGAGTATAAGGTTGTTTTTGCTAAAGATGATTGGGACTTGGGGTGTTTTTGATAGCATCAAGTCATATATTGACACTGGCAAGGCTGCTTCCATTCGACAACCACTTTGGCATACCCCTCTTGGTTTGCAAGGTGAAGAATAGGCTCATCTTCACAAGCTGCTCCATGCTGATGTCATGGCACCTTCCTGCAGGGAGTGGGCCTGGCCTGTTGTTTTGGTACCGAAGACAGATCATCGTAAGGTGGCGTGTGGATTATCGGCAATTGAATACAGTAACAGTAAAAGACAGTTGTCCATTGCCAAAAACAGAAGAGTGTCTCAGCATTTTGAGTGCTAGCTGAAGTAAGATGATAGTGCAAAACCCCATAACTGCCTTCATTACAAGGTATTGTTTGCAAGGATATTGAATGCTCCCTTTAAGTATATGTAATGTGCCTTCATTTTTTTTAATGTGCCATGGAATTGGTGCTTTGAGGGCTGCAATGGGATCCCTACATATCTACATTGATGATGAAATTGTGACTGAAACTATGTTTGCAGGACATATTGAACAACTGAGAAGGGTTTTCTTGTTTTTCCAGAAGGACCAATTAAAATTAAAACCCAGAAAGTGCCAACTGTTCAAAGATAGTGTGATCTTCTTAGGACATGTAGTAAGCACGTAAAGTATTGAAACCAACCACGCACTAGTACAAGATGTCCATAAATGGAGGCCGCCAACCACAGTAAGCAAATTTCAGGCATTCTACAGTTTGACTGGTTATTATTGCCTATTCTTTCAAGGATATGCTAGAATATTTAGTCCGCTGACCGAATTACTGGCTAAGGATGTCCCATATCAATTGGGCAAGATGCAGCATTTTTTAAATTGAAGGAGTGACTGACCGGTGCCCCTATCTTGGCATACCCAAATGCCACAGATCACTTCCTTGTTGACACAGATGTCAGGTCACAGTCTATTGGAGCTGTGCTTTCCCAGGTCCAGGATGGTGAAGAATGAGCAATCTTGTACACCAGTGTGAGAATGGATCCAGCCCAACAGTGCTACTGTGTTACCTGGAGAGACCTGCTAGTGGTTGTTCATTTTGCATGACCCTTCCGACACTATCTGCTCAGCCATTGGCTAACTCTATGCACTGATCACGGAAGCTTAGCAAGGTAGGTGGTGTAACAATTTTGCACGACAACTGGGTATGATTCTCAGATGAAGTAGATTACTTGCTTCTCTTGGTGGAGTGTTCTGTTGAAGAAGTTCAGCCCAAGAGAGGGTCCCCAAATTCAGGAACGCCAATAGAACCTAATTGGCTTCCAGCATACGGTGGGGCCGACAGGCACAGCAAGCAGCCTAAAGAGCCTGTCATAGATGCTCTCCGCAAGTGGATGGTGGATGGACTGCCCTCATGCAAGAGGATGCATGGTACCAACCTGCCTTTTGCAAATATTGGTTGTGTTGGCCACCATTTGAATTGGTGGATCGAGTGCTCCATTACAAGTGGGAAACCGGTCAGACTGGATCTTCATGGAGACTCCTTGTAGTGCCTGCATTGCTTCAGAATGAAGTGCTTAAATGAAACCACGATGTGCCCACTGTAGGTCACCCAGGAGTGCACAAGACATTCAGCCAGTTCAAACAACGATTCTATTGGAATTGACTGATGCAGGATCTGACAGACTATAAATGGGCATGTCCAAAATGTGGGGTATTCAAGAAAGCTCATAGGAAATTCACTGCTCCAATCCAGCTCTTCCAAGCAGGAGCACCTATAGACAGAGTCCATATCCGGATATCTTAAGTTCCTTGCCGGTATGAACTGCTGGGAATAGGTATGTCTTGGTCACCAAACAAACTGCCGTAAACATAGCCCAAAAGTTTGTGTACAAATTTGTGGCTCATTTAAGAACACCACTTAAAATTCACACATACAAGGGGCAGAATCTTTGCAGTGAACTCTTCAGCCAAATCTACAAACTCCTGCAAGTGACCAAGACACGACCATACCCTATCACCCTTGCAGCAATGGAGAGGTGTAGTGATTTAACTGCACAATCCTCCAGATGAAATAGTCTTATATTGACTGTAACCAGAGGAACTGGGATGAACACCTGCCTTTTCTAGCAGTTGCACGCCACAGCACTCATCACCGGTTGACGGGATTATCCCCCAATAGACTTATGCTGTGGGGAGAGTTGTAGTTGCTGGATGATATTTAGAACTCTGTACAGAGAAAAAAAACCCTCCTCACTTGACAAGTATGTCCTCCAGTTGGGCGAAGCCATGGACGAAGATCACGAGGTGGCTCACACACACTTACAAGCTGCTCGAGTGGCAAAAGCACAACCATGATCTCCACGCAGTTAAGTTGGTTGTTAACCCAGGTGACCTAGTCTACTGCAGAGCTTTCATAAGTTTGTTGGGAGAAGCCCGAAGTTACAACCAGTTTGGGTTGGTCCTTATGTTGTCACAAAACAACTAGCGCAAGTACTTTATATGTTAATGATAGAAAGGACTCTAGAGTTCAGCATAGTGACAGGCTTAAAGCCCATACCACCAAATTGGTACTGGGATGGGTGGACTGATTGCGAAACCAGTTGGGCCTGGGTCCTGACATACCGATTCAAGAACCAGATTTACATGATCATACTGGGGAACCAGATATAGACAATTCCCCTGCCCTAGAGGCACCACAGGTTAGCAGGAAGAAAATGGGAGCTCGCCAAGGAAGGAAGGCCAAGGTTGTGGTTTCTTCTGCAAGACACCTCTTGCCGCGTCGGTAAGGGGAAGATGCAACCTAACAGACCTCTTTCAGGAGTTAAGGTAAGCCAACATAATGTTGCAGGGCCACTTACAGTAATGGCACATGCCAAAAGAAGCAGAACCATTCATCTACCTTCAAGGTACATGCAAGTGTGACACAACAGAATTAAATAACCTGAGATAATAATGGCTGAATGTGCAGTGATATTGTTGCATTTGGTATATTTTCAGGACCTGTGGAGTTCATCTTCATGATGTGACTGTTAAGGATTGCAAGGACTGATGGGAAAACATCCCTCTTTTGCATATAATAATAGCTATTCTTGCAAAAGGCCCACCTATTCCAGATTTTAAAGTCCCATGGCCCAGTGTACAGCATTCAGCTGAACAAGCTGGTTGTCACTCGCTGAATCCTGGGGTGATAGACTGCACATTGAATGAATTGCCCGATATGACCTACTGGTCTGGCCAGAGCTTTGTTTGTGTCTTGTTCAGATGCACACATTGTTGGAATAGTTGGAGGGTTGTTTGGTTTCTCACCAGGTCACTTGCTGCAGACTCGCAGGAACTTAACTTGTTCACCAGGAAATGGCTAATTTGGCAACTACAGTTCATAATCTCTTCTCAGCTTTAGGCCTGTTGGCCTTGTTGGGGCCACAACAATTTCCAGGGCCACCAGGAGAGGGTCATCAGCTTACAGTGCTCCCAGCACAGCAACCCCAGATGGTTTTCAGTCCAGTCCTTTCAGACCTGAAGGAAAGCCCATGTATGTCATTGCCAAGAGTTTACCAGCCACAGTGACAACACAGGCACTGCTAGCTGCTATGCCCCCAGTGAAATGGAGTCTGGAAGTCGACATAGCACCCCAGCCAGTGCCAGTTCAACCGATACTAGCATCCATGGAGTCATCCCCATTAGGGACCTGCTTCCAGATCGTCTGGCTGATCTACCACCAGAAGGCCCCATGGAGATAGACTCCATGACCAGAGGAGAAGAGATACTGGTTGGTTGTTTGACAGGGAGCACCCCAGAGTTCACTTCATGCCGCACAGTTAGTGAGGCCAAACCAGAACAGATTCCAGTGTCACCCATATTCGGAGTCAGGGATATTTGGTATGTTCAGCCACACCCAGAGTCACCAGTGTCCTGAGGGAAGATGCCAGTGCAACCTTTAAAGGAACACCGGAAGAGGTCAAGCTCAGGACTGGATGAGGGTTAGACAAAGAAGAAAAACAGAAGAGGAGGTGGTGGAAGGCATTGGAACCCTCCCATCGCCTGGCATGAATTTCCAGACCAACCCATTCCTGCCAGACCATCCAAGTCCTGGATTAATTATGTGCCACCAACTGGAGCCATGGACTTGACCACTTCTCCTGATCCTGCTCAACCGAAGCTAACCAGCCCGGGCAAGTCCTTGCAGGATGAACATGAGTTTGTCAATCGGTAGGTAAATTTACCGGAGGTGATTGGTGTTACCCAGAGAACTGAAGGGACCTTGGGCAAGCCCCAGTGGTGCCCTATATATGCCAGGATAAGGTGCCTCACTTGCGGCAACATGTTAACGAAGTCTACGTCCCCTGGATGCTGGATCTTGAGGGTACCTGTTTGGAGTGTTGGTTATGGTTGAATGACCTGCAATGGGGAGAAGGACACACTGTGGTTAATCATCGGGGATGGTTGGGTGTCTTAAGTCCTGAGGTCTGGCATCAGGACATGGACCATTTCTTTGACTTGCTTGCCAATAAACTTAGTGTAGACGAGGATGAGTTACCTTATGTTGGCCAGGTGGAAGACTACTTTTTGCAGTGGTACACCTTACATGTACCTGAGTATATCAAAGTGGTCCAATTTCCCCACTAGACAATCTGTATGACCCCTCAACCAGTCAGTCACTGAGGGACCTATGCCACTGGCGGGTAGCTTTATGGTCTTTGGCCTGCAGCAGAAAGGCCCCCATGGAAGCCATGCCCGTCCAAACCCTTTACCCGGAGGAGGTGTAAGTCTTCTTGGACCCTTTGTAAAGAGATCTTACTTGGCAGTTATGAGCAAAGACTTACTAAACCTGCAAGCTTGGGCAGAGGGATTACTCTGGCTTGCAAACTGTAGTCATTTCAGGGCAATCCCCCTTTAGGCTGCGACCCCATTCATGAAAAGAGAAATCCTTGTAAATGAGTTCCATTATTTCCTGCTCACATGTTGGCCCTACACGTTTATCTAAAATTCCTGGTAAAGTAGTGGAGCATGGGGAAACATCCTTCTCCCAAATGACCCCACCTTTTCCTTGTAAAGGTGCATTAGGCAACATCAGGGTTAAGTCTGTATTTCCCTGCTGTCATTTGCCTGTGTCTGAGAGTAAGAGAAGAGTCACTGGAAGAATTGCAAGAATGTTCATAAAAGTATAGGTACCTTTCCTTTTCTTAAAGTAAATGTTTACCGGATTGTTATTATTAGACCTACAAAAAGCTTTTCATGTGGTCAATCTCAATATTTTACTGCTTAGAATACAGGGGCTGGACTGGAATTATGGAGCCTCGTTATGGTCCCATTCATATCCAGATTCTCGCAAACAATTTACAGTGATCCATGGTTTAGGCTCAACCCTAAAAAACATATACTGGGGCATTCGCAAAGGGTTAATTTGGGGGCCACTGTTATTTTGAATATACGTTATTGAAATGTAAGCCACAACATCTTGCAAGCTATTTTACATGCAGATGACTCGGTTAGTTCCTTGAGACAAAGAGATTTCTGAGATTTATTTTTTTTAAACTCAGAAGCTCACAAAATTCTATTATGGCTTGAGAAAAACAAGCGCTTGATTTATCTTGTTTGGACTAAAGATATTTTGTTTTGTACTAAAAGAAAATTAAAGTTTGAAAATTATTTGGTCAAGGAAATGATACAATTGTGACCCATAAGAATTCCATAAATTAGCTGGGGGTGTCCCTTGGCCAAGATTCAAGTTTGTCCAATGGCAAATCCATCATTCAAAAAGTCAACCGAAACTTAATTTTCGACAAGAAAAAATCATTGTTTTGGAGCTCAAATTAGAAAAATGCAATAGAATCATCACGGGTCTGTAATTATTTTCACAGTTACGGTCCCCTTTTTTTGAACAAAGGGACTCCAGGAGACGTTTTGAATTCCTTTAGAAATACAGAATCTGATGATATCAGGGATAAATTAAAAATTATAACTGGTGAGCTGTATACAATACTAACACCGTCCTGTAGAAATTTGCCACTGATATTGTCACAGCTAGTGGCTTTGGAGATGTTAAGGGAGAAGAATGAGTACTTCTTCCTCAGTTACCAATTTGAAACAAAAAGAATTGGGTATAACATCTTTTGATAAGCACTAGTCATTTACGTTGTTCTTATCAAAAAGTCTGGAAGGTAGTTTTGCCACTATTTTTTGTAATACTGTGGAGAGAATTATTGAATCTCTCTCCAATGGGAGCATTAACGTAAATCAATATAACTTGCAAGAACGACTCAAGTCAATATTTTATTATTTTTTTAATATATCGCTGAACAGTAGAGCTAAAGAGAACACTCCTACCTTTCCAAATGACAGGATATTAGCCTAAAAAGTAAACAAAAATTATAAATTATTGAAAATAACACACCATTATTGCAAGGTATATTTGCATTTGCTAAAAGGGCCCGTAAATGAATGAGTCTCTTTAGCACTCCGTTTTTAACAAAACCAGCAACCAAACTAATTTTGCTAAAAGGACACACATATATTGAGTCTCTTTTTCACTTGATTTTTATATGGCCTCAATTCATATCGTGTCGTGTTAAAAGGACTAATGCCGACATGATACATTTTCGTCTGACAGAATTAAATTATAACAGAGATATTATATCATGATGTATATTTTGCTTAAACGAATTACATAGTATCTAGTCCTTTTGGCAAGCACATGTATGCAATAAACAAGCAAAATCAATTTTGCTAAAAGGACTTGCATCTATGTAAGCCCTTTTTGAAGAACAGTTTTTTTTTCGTCAAAATGACTTATAACTTTTTCATTCCAATTTCCGCATCTTTAAGTTATGCAGCACCACTATCTCAGTTTTGAAAACACAGTATTCTTCTGTTCTTGTGTGAAGTCCACTAGTTATTGTAACATCTATGTGTTAAATGGGAAACAGATTTATTTGCATTTATCCATTTTTTCACCAACAGGAGGACGTGACTTTTTGAAAGATACCATCGAAATCAGCTCCAGCGAGATGTGCGAGCACTCAAAAGATGATGTCCCCAGAACAAACACACACACACACACACCATGTGTTGAAGATGATAAAATAATTCTTTGGGGCAGTGACAGTATGTAGAATGTCTGCAGATGACCCTATGTCTAAATAATCTTCATGGGGGACAACGGATCAACCTGGAATATTTTGCACATAATTTTTAATTAAAAAATGGCGGTTTCAGTCTGTCTAAACTATTATGTCCTTAAAGCATGTATAAATTGGAAAATAATGATCTGTTCATGAATCCATGTCAAATATATGTCATTTTGTCTGTAAACTGCAAGTTTTAGAATTGAGAAATTTTATTACAAAATTTAAATTGAGTGAGTTTCTGCTTATCTTTGTCATCAATTCATAACATCAACATTCCAAATTTACCAACCTGACACCAGAAGTAAGTCTTTTGATTTCGTGAAAATACTCAACTCTTTGCCTCAAGCCCCACACACATATCACCTTTGCCAAACAGTGTTTAAGACACGAAATTGTACATATTTTTAATTCTGTATCCTGTACAAATAAACAAACAGTACTTTCACGTAGCTTACAAGCTTTTTCGAATTATGTCAAAATAGCATTTTATTAGCCATAAAAACACTTGTAAAATCCAAATTGCCATGTCTGTAACTGTAATTGATATGTGCTTGTATATGGTGATCAAGCTATTTATCATGCTCTTCCATATGTACATATACTTATGTAGCTGTCATATTAATTAGCAATTTCTAATTTAAATTCTAGGGTGGCGCACATAAAAGCGTTCTTTGAAAGACCTTAATGTGTCTCTCTCTACCATGTATTCCATTGTATATGTACACTTCTTACTGATTTGTATGTATTTTCTATTTATACCTTTGTGTTATTATTGTATGTATATGTGTATTATGATCAAATCAAATTTCGTCATTTCCTCGACCGACATTGACTAGTGCCTTGTTAATTTAAAACCCAACATGATGCCGCTTTGTCCTTAAATTTACCTACTTATTCAGAGAAAATCTCTTTACAAGGGCGTGTTTTCTTGGGATGACATTACAAGCGGTGAAAATACTTAACTCTTTGCCTGTCCAAATACATGCTAATGGGTAGCAAGCCTAAATTGCTAAGCGTAGCTATGATGGCCCGGGCCGCCTTTATGCCTAAAATTGCGCGGGCAGTAGAGTATTGAATTCATTTTAATAGGTTCATGCAAACTTTTGTGTTGTCCACCCAAACTGCACACCCATGGGAAAGTGAGGGTAGGAAAACACTTTTCAATAAAGCATCTAGAACTAATTTTAATGATTCTCCTGCGACGCCAATATACTGCACATGTAATTGTTGAGGCTTACAGCCTGAGGTTTTAAGTGTGTCTCACTTTGAGTAGAGTCAGTCAAAGACTTGGAGAGTAATATTCCGAAATATTTATAAGTCGCACATTCTTGTATGCGCGCGTCACCTAACATCGAGGTCTTTGTTTATCCATACCTTCACAGATAACTATGACTTTGGATTTTATACCCCATCTTATGGCAAACTGGCTGGCTACCCTTAACATCCTGTATAGCCGTACATCTGAAATGGCCATTAACACAATATCATCGTCGTACAGTAAAGCTGTTATATTTTGCTGATTAAAATTAACTCTTAGTTTTCCTTTTTGTAATGAAACAATTGAATCTATTATGGCTACAGAAAATAAAGTCGTCGACAGGATACATTCTTGTTTGACACCATTTAATGTCTGAAACCGGTCACTTTCAAATTATTCGAAAATTGCTTCAACTTTTTTGTACAATTCACGTGAAAGTATCCATGCTTTTCCTTAAATTCCATTATTCCATACATTTACAAATGATTTATTACGCTACATTGTATCGAATGTCGACCATGTTCTCTATTTATTGTCGTTTCTTAGACTGCGTAAGTCTTTTAGTGCAAAACATAGTCTTCAAGTCTATGACGTTCATGGTGCGTTCCATTGTATTCCCCAAGAATGCCACTTTTCTAAATAAATAAGTCATGTATTGCATTTCTAAAACTGAAGATAATACCACATATTCATTTGATGGTATCGTAATACCATTATGGCTGCTTAAATTTTCAGGCTTGTCCTCTGTAAAAAGAGGCTTCACAATTCCTTGATGCCAGTCATGTGGAAATGTTGCTAGTAGTTTGCAGAAAATGAAACTTTTTACTATCAAATAGTATACAATATGTCCTCCGTTCTTTGAAAAGAATTATTCGGACTAAACTCTATACCCAATGATTTCCTAGCTCATATTTTTATTTATTAATTAACATCTGCACTTCATCTCTGATAAAATTACATCATGGAGCGTGCTATAGGGACTGAGAACTGTATTGTCAACTTCCCCATTATCATTGCGTAACTCTTGTATGCGCTTCTCACAAGCATCACTGGTAGACTGTCGACCCAACTCACGCCAGTATTCACCTTAAACTGTATTAATTTACTTCGGAACTTCAATCATACAACCACATTTGTTTAAGTCACATATCCATATAAGGCTGCTGTATTCTTAGAATCCTTCTGTTAATTCAGTACTGTTATTTTTACCTTTTTCCATTCTTTTTGTTCTTATATTCTTTTTCACTTGTCTTTTAACTCCCAAAGATCATACATGACCTTGAGGACGCCATGCCACTGTAATAGACCAATGCCTATATAGCATACTGGCAACCTTGTTAGTGTCCCAAAATTTATCTCTTTATCCTCAGATCACTTTTCTCCCGGCAATGTCGTTTGCTACCTCAAATACAATCTGTTTCCAGTCGGACCATGCTTTCTTTATACAGCTGTACGCGCCATCATTGTTATCAAAATTAGAGCAGAAATTTGCCAAATTTGAAGGCATCCCAGTCCTTTACCTTTCCCACTTTCCATATGACTGCACGGAAGTGTGGTCCACTGGGTGTGCTTTTGTTACAAGTATCCATGTTAAAACTTACAAGACTTATGTTATAATCATGCAGTCCTACCTCATCAATCGTAATATTCTGAATGTTGTAAAAAAAAAAAGACTTTATCACTGCCAGTGGATCAAAACTTTATTGGAGCCGTATCTACACTTGTACAGCATGCATGCCAGGGACCCACAGGGGCTTAGTCGACCCCAACGGGATGGTTGCTAGCCGGAGCTCCACAGGCAACCACCACAGATCATGGCAGAGAGAAAAGGCAGGATCTTGGGAAAAACATGTCCGTCCTGTCTTGGGTACTCTTCCCATGTACCCAGAGCCTCAGGCCTAGGTCACCCGGGACAACGTCATCCAGTCACCCCACACAATATTCCAACAGGGCAGAACATTATTTCAACTGTGTAGACAGTGACACTTCTATCCATGCTAGATGTTGCAGTGCGTCCTTATTAAATTCCTCAAACAGTGTCTTCATCCTCTCATCACATTTATCCAAAATAGGAAAGTCACAAAAGCTATCGCTTGTGGCTTGTCTGGAACATGTAGAAGACACTGTCACTTGTGCTATAATACACTGTATCACCAGAAACTAGTTGGCCTAATAACATGCCACTCCCTGGATTGTAAGGTGATGATAAGTATGCTGAATCTAAAGACAAATGTGTTAATTGTGTGAGCCAGCCTATTAGCACCAATGTTTGACTAAATCACAAGCAAAGATGAGCGGTCACTTTGATCATGTTAGCTTCTTTGCAATGTCAACTCAAATGGCAAAGAGTCTGATTAGGCATTGATGGAACCAGTTGGGAATCATGGATGGGACCGTCGTCCTCTATGCCTGTAGTACATGTACTACTTGAATCTTTAGTGTCCATTACTGTACTGGAATCTATACTCGAGAGGAAACTTTCTTCATCTTGAATTCCTCCCTCTATTTATTTCATGCTTGGCTACCCCCAGCTGTGTGTGACTGCACCAGGATTTATCACGGTATATGTAGTGTCTAATGGAGAAATTTCCCTTTTGGTGCATGCTGCAGGAACACTTTCTATTGATTTGTGTTGATTTAAACCCTTCTCCCTCCAGGTTTTTTTCAATTTCTTGGTTTGCATGTTCCCCTTATGACCTGGCAATCCCATTGTGTCACAACTTACTTGTGGATTAAAAATCATGCCAGGAACAACCTTACCGATGACCTGACATATTGATGTAACATTATAAGACCTGAAAGTTTTTAAAAGAGGTAACTCTGGATCTTGCGATGTTATTTCCCCCATTTCAGTTGCTTGCTGATTACTCTCATAGTAGCACTGCTGAAGCATTACTACTATATTATGTCACACACTGGTACCCCAGGTAGTGGCAAGGAGTACAAAATTAGGGATCCTGTACATATCTCCTCACCTGTCGCATAATTCATGTATATGACATATCTCATATTGCAACAGAGTATTTTTTGCTTGAGGATACCAACCTGTTAACTTTTAGTTTAGCGGACATCAATTCTGTCTACAACAGTAAATGCACTGTAGCCTACTAAACGGCATATGCAGAAAAAATAAACAAGCCAAACCGAAACTACTGCCAAAATATATGTACCAAGTAAATGCCAAAAAATCAAAAGTCTAAGGAAACAACTACTCTCCAGACATAGCAATTTCTTTCAATATATAGTACCAAATCGAATTTAGTCCAGTCTCTAATCAAGGCTTCTGCAATTTTTCCAATCAGTAATTCCAATTAGACAGTGCGCCACAAAGACCTTAGATTCATGTCTGCAAGTTTAAGACACATGGTTTTCCTCCAAACACAGACTACAATTTACTATCTTTGCCTGGCTTAGCTTGATTGCGGTGGATGCGCCTGTGTGACCATTGTGGTATCCTATGGTCACGAGTCCTGTTGGTTACATCATTATTACTTCTGTTGGCTTCCTATTGCGGTTGCTATTAGTGTGCTTTTACCTGTTGCGGTTGCGTTCACACTTATCTGCTGACAGGTGTGGCAGGCCAAAGGTTTCTAGAAACATTTTACAGCCAAGATGACAGGTGGAAGCAATCAGTATCTAGAGCATCATCGATTATTTTGCCATCCACCAAGCGAACATTGGTGCGTTTATTAAAGAACTTGTAGCCAGTCCTTCTGCACGAGCTGTAAGCTCTGTAATCACAATCTCAGCAGATTCTTCGGCTGACATGATGTTAGTCCGTGGATAAAAACTTGACACACGTATATCTCTAGCAATATTTGGTGCTCCTTTTGCCATGAGGGGATACTGATCTGCAATATCACTTCCATTCATTGACTGAGCACAGTTATTAGATGCTACAGCCAACATGACAGTCTCATACGTCCATTTTTCTTGCGATGGCTAAATGTATCCTGTCGATGGTTGCTCTATACAACTGTCTTGTCTTCTTAAATGGATATGTCGCTAAGAAATGAGCTGCCTATCACTAACACATTGTTATCCTTCTGACATATATCACTTGCACTTTTCATGCCGTGTATCACGGTTCTACATTCACCATCTTCTTGCTGTAGTTGTGCACATCAGGCCTTTTTAACAGACATTTTTTTCATAAGATACATGTTGGTCTGCTGAGATGAAGATACTAATGTCTTCCTGTTGAAGTTATTTTAACTCCCTCAGTATCAATTCAGTATTATGGGGAGATCTGCGACTCACAAAACAATTCAATGCAGTCATTGTACCCTCTTCTTTTCCAAGACAGTGATAATGATACCACGTTAGGCAAGCATAATACCGTTACATATCAGCTATATATTGCTTATTGTGATGGCAATTTTCAATGAAAAGGGGCTGTGCATTGACGGTGGTCTTGTTTGCACGGAGCTTTTTTGTCACCTGTGTGTTAATTCCATTTGTGCTTTTTATATTTCTGTCAGCATGACCTACTTTACCTGTGTTTTTGCTATCTTGTTTTTCTCACAGGCTACAGTGGCGCGGGCATTCTTTAATTGATAGGAGTTTCAATCCGTATTTGTACCCCTGTCTTATTTGTATACTTCTCTTTCAACTTTCTGAGTGAGTCACCAGTATTTTGCTGCTGTTTATCGCTTTTACCAGTTTTGGCTTTTCGTTTACTCTTTATTTGTCATCCCATCAGCCCTTGCTGGCGTGGATGTTCACGTGTCATCGGAAGTCCTTTATAAAGTGACAAAGCATATATAGTCAACAGTGATAATGTCTGCGAAGAAACACTTAGAAATCCCAGCACTATGTGTTTTCACGCTCGTCGATGTATTATGGAACAAATAGTAAACTACTCAAACTGTGGGTCGCCAGCGTAATAAACTACACACACAGGGTAATAAACACCAAATCATAGAATTTACTGAAGAAGAGACAAACTACTGACACGATTTGTATATACATATATGCCAGAGCTAGTACATAAGCAGGGATTTGAGGCTCATTAATCCATTGGTTGGAAGACTATCTTTATGCGCATATTCAAAGGGTAGTCATTCAGGGCCTTATATACGTAAACAATATTGTTGATATCGTCAAGTCTGAAATACGCCTTTTTGCTGATGATACGACCAAATACTTTACAGTCGATCATCCTACAGAAGCAGCCGAAAATAAAAAAACCATGATCTGGAATCACAAATGCAATGGTCAAGCCAGTAGCTTGTTTCTTTCAATCCACACAAGCCAAACTAATGCGTAGTAAGACAAATAACCCCGAAGACCATCCAAACTTGTTATTTAATAAAGCTGGCCTTGCACATGTATATGTACACAACATCAACAATATCTAGGTGTCCGGTTCTCTGCTCATCTCTAATAGACAACTCATATTAGTCATGTCATCATAAAATCTGAAACCAGAAAAGTGTCCAAAGGACACGGATGCCCCCACCCATCATTGCCCCCATCAGCATTGACAGACAAGTCTAACGTCATAACATTTCCCCAAAGGTAATTAATGATTAATAAACAAAAGATAACAAATCCAAGGGAGAAACAAAACCCCAGGTGCCCACTTTCACATATTGATAGATGTTTCCACAAAGTTTCATGGTTGAACCTCAAATACCTGGTGAGATACATGCAACACAAATGTAACAAGTCTAACGTCGAATCAGCATTTTCCGTAAGTCAATTAATGATTAATTACCACAAGATTATTAATCCAAGAGAGAAACAAAACCCACGGTGCACATTTTTATATATTGATAGATTTTTCCACATAGTGTCATGGTTTAACCTCAAATACTTTTTTAGATACATGCGAACCAAATGAGGCAAGTCTAACGTCGAATCAACATTTTCCCTAAGATGATGCATGATTATTTCAGACTGTATTATCAACCCAAGAGACAAACAAAACAGCAGGTGCATGCCTTCATATATTGATAGATGTCCCCACAAAGTTTCATGGTTGTACCTCAATGCTTTAAGAGATATGTGCGACACAAATGTGACAATTTTAATGTTGGATGGACGAACGGATGGATGGACAAGTGCAAATCTACAGGCTCCCTGGTCCTGGCATAAAAAAAGTAAGTCTTCTAAAACGTTTGTAGTTGGCTGCAGCTCGGAGAGTGACAGGGGCATTTGCCCACACAAGCCACCAAAACATCGACAGTAAAATAGGGTGGGAGAAACTCGCAGAGCGAAGGAGCAAAGAAAAATTGGTACTAATGTTTAAAATTGTTAATGTACTAGCCCTAGCCTACTTAGCTAAGCTACTACCGTGTACATTTTCAGGACAGACCAAACAAATAAGAACTTTTGGTGCCAAGAAAAAACAGCTGTTAATATTCTTCCTTCCCATCAACAATTCGAAAATCGAATCTATTTGCTCCATCAGTTAGGGATATTGAACGTAAAGACGAATTATTAAAATGAATCAAACCAGACCCAAACGCAACGACCTGTACTACATTGGAGAAAGAAAAACTGGAAAATATTTATACTGGGTTGCACAAACAGCATCTGACGGTAAATGATAGTTTCTGTGGCTGTCTGATTTGTAAAGCTGCATACCAGTCTGCACATCATACGTTCGATACTTTTTGTATGGCTAAGATACGGCCATGTTCATATGAACCTACGCAAAACATCACTTTTAATACTATTGTCTGGCTGCTGCCTTTTGTCGTTAGTCTTAGATAACTTTCGAGCACATACAAAAAGCCGTCAAGATAAAGAAAAGAGGAAAAAAATGTTTTTTATTGCCGCTGGCATAGTTTGCTTGCGGACAAAGAGTGATTTATGCTGCGATCCAACAAAATCAAGCAAGGCCATCATATCATTATGGAACACGTCTGAAAAATATCTCATTAATACTAACTTTCGTTTTGAGACCTAAGATAAGGTATATCTGGTATCACAAGAGCATATTCCAAAGAAGGTTAAACAATCACAAAAAAAGAAGAAAAATCACTTGTCATTTTTGTCTCAAAGTTTTCAAAGACGAAATTAGCTCTTTGATGGTTTTAGATTAGGATATGTTAGGTAGAGATGAATCTACAGCAACTGAAAATCGTGAGAAGTCCAGCATATGCTTCATATTACCACCCAAGCCCACACGCTAAAAATCTATCATAATCATGCGATGAGAAAATTTTCAGTACAATGAACGTCAATATGGAATGCCCGAGGGATAATGTCTTTTCTCAGCTATCGGTATCTTTGGTTTCATAGATTGATCACTTGATTTAAGTGGCGTTATTCCCCGTTATTCAGAATATTGAATTAAATTAGCCCACATCGTTATGATTTAGATTTAGTAACTAACTCAACCCCTAAACAGTTATGAACGAATATATATTATTAAAATGACGTTATCAAATATGGTTTTACCTAACCCACACACACACACACCACACACACACACACACACACACACACACATATATATATATACATACCAAAATAGTGATCACTATATTTACATTCACACATTGGGGGGGATTTTTGTTGTAGAATTGTCCATATACAGCCATATAGCCTCATCATGCAAGGCTTCTTTAGTGCCTCCTGTCATTGATAAAAAAGATCTGCCGGACGATGAAAGTTTCCGCTATAGGAGCTTTGTTGCATCATACCGACTGTTTTACGAGCACAAGTATGCAGAACTTCACCTTGAGTAAATTACTTGGGAACACATTTGTGCTCCGACTGAAGAAATTGAAAAAGCGGCAGATTGTTCCCTATTTCAAAATTTTCTCTGTAGTACATTAATAATGCGAAGGAAATGCATGACTTGAAAATGAATGCTATCAGTAAGAAACCAATTTGTCTCGCACTAATCGCATAGTTATGGTGGATCCGTTTTTCGTCGTTACATTGGCTTTTTGTCTCTTACTGACTCGAATTTCCTGACTGAATGCAATTTGCTGTTCCATTAGACATATCATATAATAAATAACATAAAAAAGAATATCAAACGTCAGTTGTATTGGGCTTAAATCTTCTGAACAGACTGAACAAGATGCTTCAGGTTAACTGAGGCTGTTGTGAAACAAATTGAAAGAAAAAAATCCCAAAGGATTGTTTATTTTTGTCGTTGAGCCAATAAGGGAATTAGGGTCCATTTACACAAAGGTCACCTTGGATGGATTTTCTATGTAATAACCAAGTAAAGCATAAAGAGATCATAGAAAGGTGTACATATCTAAGCTTTCATAATAGTATTATCGTATTTAAAACATTAGCGATTACCTTTAGTGAACATCCAATTTATCCCGGCATCTGTTTACTCTCACCAATATTGGTTTGAAGCAGTCGTTTCAGTGGAATGGGTCGCCAAGTGTTCAACAAAACCTATTCTCCACCAGGTATTACCCAAAATAGGGAGCAAACCTCTCATAGCCAAGCTGTAAAGAAATCTGCAGCATAAGGGTTATCTATACAGAGGCACCATCTGGTATACCTTTGCTCAACGCCCAAAATTAGTTGCCAAGACAGCTATCATATCTAACGTTTTGACTAATTGTTCAGCAACATAGATCTTCATTTAGCAGACGCAATAAGTATGTCAAATGTATCTTTCTTTTCACCTTGCCTTCCAAACTGTTCGGATAATATCTAGTTCTACTAAGAAATCAACTCCGACGCTTCTGTCTCTATTTGAATAACTGCAAATAAAAAGCTAACAGTGGCCACGATGACATATCAATACAACTTTTAAAGGCATAATCTGTTCTCTTTCTCGACCACGAGCACAATCAATCACTCCTTGAGGACTAGGACCAAAGATTGCGAAAATACTACCGGTTTTTAGACAAGAAAGGAATATAATAATCCATTATCTATTATTAGTTATCTGGAGCTGTCCGTGGCTTTCGATACACTATCACATGATATTCTTTGCGGTAAACTAAAGCATTATGGTACAAACGGTACTCTCTTACAATGCTATTAATTATCCCACTAATAGATTATAGTATGCATCTTATTATTAAGTCTTCAGGCGATATTCCGCTTCAGACTATGGTAACCCAAGGATCTGTCCTTGTCCCTCTTTTTTCATCATCCACACAAACGTCATCCAAATGTGGCTCTATTCTCTATGCAGTCGACAGAACTGTGATCAAACTTTTTTGCTTCTTCAAGTGCTCAATTATCACAATTAAACATAGTGTCTTGTCCGAAAACATCAACCAGGAACTACAGAAAGTCCAACATATAAAAAGACCCCCTCAAAAACAAAACAAATCAAAGAAACAAAACAAAAAAACAAAAACAAAAAAACAAAAAAAAAAAACAAAAACAAAAAAAACAATAAAACAAAAAAAACAAACAAACAAACAAACAAACAAACAAACAAACAAAAAAACCGACCCAACCCCCCAAAAAAATCTGGTAGTTGATAAATTATCTTCTTATCTGGATATAGTAAAAACCAAATACATGATATTCCACTTCTTCATTGAAAAATGAACGCGATATTAGATACGGAAGCCTAATGAAACCACCAAAAATTATTTTTCAAAATCGTAATTAGGAGTTTTTTTCCGGAATTACGAATTTTTCAAACTAGAAATTGCGATTTTTTATCGTAACTGCGATTTTTAAATCTTGTAATTACGCAATTTTTATAAAAAGTGAATTCACCATTTACCAAGGTAGAATTTGACAATGTTAATAAGGATCCATGGTTATGTGGCAATTGTTTATCAGACACGTACTTTAATGCGTTGACTCCAAAATCATTTGTTATATTCTCCAGTACAACTAGGAAATTGTTTATGACAGGTGCCCGTACTAAAATTTATAAAAAATGTCGTGATTCTATAACGTCTAGATTTTTTGTATGTATCTTTCAAATGTGTACAGACCTGGCATTCACCTGCCAGAATGATTGACACTCACTTGAGGACATACATTGTCAATAAAATGTTTGAAGAACTTGAGAATCGCTTGAGCAAGCAGTACGGGTGATACATAAATCTCTACTATCTTGCGTGTTGGGAATCCCTTTTTGGCTTGGATTTGTGATAGAAGGTTACTTATTACTGAGAGGTGAATGGAAGGCTAAAGTATTTAAGACTTATGAAAGCTGATGGTTTTTCAAATACTATTGTATGTGTTCTTCATGTTTTCTGATCGTAATTATGAGAAGAAAAAATCGTAATTTCGATTTTTTTAAAAACTTGTAATTGAGAGAAAAAAGTAGTAATTTTGATTTAAAGAAACAATTTTTATCGTTGGATAAGACTTCCGTAGATTTGAACATTAAATTTCAATTTCAATACCTCTAAGTGTGACTATTTAAATCCATATATTTACGAAATTTATTTTGGAAATCCTACATCAATAAAATAGGAAATTAGATTTTAAAAAACCTATCAGGTATTTACCTGAAAACACATTTTTCTTTATGTATCATTCATTTTTTCATCCCCATTTGAATTATGCCCTACCAGCACGGGCTTTTCGTGCGACCGCATTTTCAATGTATAAAAATCTATTGTTCGGCTCATCTGTCGTAAAAATATAAAGATAAGCCAATTTTTCAAAACACCTAACATTCTATAAGTCGAAGATTTATTTACATTTTGAGCTCTGATTCTTTTCGTATTCTTGAGAACTATTTGCCAGCATACTATAACGATACTTTCACACAGGCACAAGCAAATCACCCCACCCAAAATAAAACAAAAATTCAATGCAAGTCGCTGTTCCAAAAAGAAATGGAACCAGTAAATGTCACAGATTTTTAATCTCTTTATTCCTCAAATCTTCACCCCCGTATATGCACATCAAAGATAAACACATATTCCCTATCTGAGTTCACAAAGTAGGCCAAAATCATACTTTAGTAAATACATTGACACACTTACCATCATCAATTGTTTTGTATGTGACGGCTGATGTGCATCGTGTGTGAATTTTTGATGGCTTCTTGTCCTTTTGTGATAAACTTAGTCGCAATGAAATTACAGCATGACGCTTACATCCCTGTTGGAGTGGGTGGAAATAAATACATATGAGCTGCCTCACTCACACGTGTCTTGTATATGTATACTATAATAACATGATATGACTTGGTACCGTACTCCATTCCTGTATGGTCTACGTTACGTGATGACAGGTTTATGAGAGATTGATGGTTGCAAGATCAAACCATGAAATGAATGCTTATATTTGTGTGAAATCCGAGTCCCTTCAATTGGCTACACATGAGCAAATGACCTGCAACACGGAAGCAAATATGGCGTATCTTTAGATTGTGTTCTTTTTTTCAAGGCAAGTACGCTCGCAAATTAATCATGACTATAGTGCACGTGCTTTTGTTTCCACCCTTTAATACACAAGAGGCACCAGCAACATATTTGAAATAGCTGGTAAGGTTTTAATATATGCTGGAAGCGTTCCACGTCAAAAGTACGTGCAAGAACGAAGGCAACGCTTCTCCAATATAGTGGCGTGGGCATCAATGAATTATTTGAAGGTGCATATCTCAACAATCTTAATGCATGTGAATGTGAGACCTTTGGTGAGGGTAACAACGCATGTCTTGAACCAGGAATCTTCATAAAAGCTGACAGATGCACTAAATAGATATTTCATATTGAAAATGAATATTCGTAATAGTCAGGCAGAAGTTTGGGTTGACCTGACATTATTGTGTATAGCTTTTTCTTACTTGATTTATGACTGCTGGGTCACACAAAATTAGCAAATTCCGGGTGACATCTCGTCATCCTTGAGCATTTACAAATATTGATGCTTATTCATTTAGCCCCCCCCCCCCCCCCCCCCAAATATTTGCTTTATTTCACCAAACGCTGACGATACATTTCAAAAAATTCATTCCAATAAATAATTGAATGGCTTCTTACGTCCAAAAAGTGGCGAAAAAAGGTGTGACTTCGAAGTTCCATTGACCTTCACCTGTTAATTGCTCTATTGGTTTGACACTATTTGATTTTTTGTTGTTTTTGTGAACATATGTGGTAAAACAATTGGTGTATGTAGTATTATCCTAGAAATTTGTCTTGACCTTGATAGACCTTCAGTCTTCAAAAGTTGGTTTCCAGGCACTTATGAATTTTTGCAATAAGGCAAATCATGTTTGTTTTTTTTTTGTAGGTAAAAAGGTAGTGGCTGACAAAAAGTTTTGTTTTTCTTACATGTAAGCCGTTGCAGCAACCGATGAAGCAGAAAACTTATCTCATTAGAATCTATGATGGGGTTCAACATTCAGCGATATTGACTTATTAACAAGGTTAACAGGCTCGTTTTAAATTTTAGCAGGGTATTATATGACTTTAGATGATTAAAGGTTGCAAAAGTGATAAGTTTATGCAATTTTTTTTGCCAATTTATGGAATATTAAACTTTGAACCTTACGTCGGTAAGTCCTGCGACTATACTAATGTACTGCAGCAACGCAGTGCATCAGTCGCGATATCGTAAAAACTGGATTATGGAACGCTTTGTTTTAAGACACATAGATTATGTTCGGGCTAACATTCATCAGATGTGTGAAGGAATGGCCAAACAAAACTATGTATCCTTTGACAGTGAATGTTTACTAGAGTTCAAGCCTTTTTTTCTTCCTGACTCTTATATATTGGCTTAAATTTTGGTAAGTGTGGATCTTAGCCCATCACTGCTACTAAATACTACTGGAAATGTACATATGATGTTGTTGATTTTGACCTTTAGTGACCTTAGAAGGCCAAACAGACACATTGGCTTATATATTTGGAATTGTGGGTCTTGGGCTCATGGTTATTCTTGAACCTTACCAGTAATGTTCCTATAGGTTTTCTGTCGGTGTTCTTAATTTTGGCTTTGCATGACCTTCAAAGCTTGCACTGACATAATGGCTTATATCAAGGTAATCATTAAACTTTCAGTCAACTATTGATGAGTACTAGTACAGTTCATGTGTAGATTGATTACGTCTGCACTTACAGCAGCATATTCCTGTCAGCAGAGCACAGACTCATCATGATCTTCTTGTTTTACCTTTTTACTCCAATTAGCACTTTTGAAGTTGTAAATGACCGTCTACAATTTAATTTTGTAAACCACTTGAAGATTTTTTGACAATTTGAGATCAATTGGTTTGTGTAGTGGCGGCACATGTATATTTTTTCGAGTTGACAATCAGCTTGCAGAGTGGCCGAACATGTATCCCTTGACTTGTGGGACATGTGATGGTCAAGGTTACTTTAGGTTAAAATGGTTTAATAGTAACCACATACCCAATCCTGTCGTTTTGTAGTTCGTGGTAAGGATAAACACGGTTTTCCATCGCAAGCTTGCATATTTTCTGTTGTTGTTGTTGTTGTTGTTGTTGTTGCTGTTGTTTAATTCAAAC
Source organism: Hermodice carunculata (assembly GCA_964020975.1). Classification (NCBI taxonomy): domain Eukaryota; kingdom Metazoa; phylum Annelida; class Polychaeta; order Eunicida; family Amphinomidae; genus Hermodice; species Hermodice carunculata. Next base: position 92,645,848 of record OZ026615.1, on the reverse strand, counting down.
TGTGTGTGGAGGGGGGGGGGGGTAGGTAAGAATCAAAATGCCCAAGGGTGAGAGGATGGCACCAGGTATTTTTCGGAAATAATTACCACGGTGTCTCAAAAGAAGTAAAATAAAAAAAATCTATAGACAACAAATCCAAGGTCATCCCTAAGCTTGCATTTATCTGCCGGACCAATAATAGATAAGGAGACAAAATATCACAAGTAGCTGGTTTAGCATTAATGTCAACATGATAAATGTAACGCTTAAGGATGCTTCCCTTGTAATTTTACATGAAGAGACATTTTTGCTCAAGCATTATGAATAAGCGTGTGATGTTACATAAGGTCCCCTCTGATTCGAGAGAAGAGATATATGGTTTTCATGTCTATGTTCACTCATATATATATATATATATGTATATATATATATATATATATATATATATACATACAAACTTTCTGCCAATTCATTTAGACATTAAAACATCCTGGCAAGAGCGGGGTGATTTCATCCCACGTGTTAACAGATGACATGTTGTATACAGGAGGGTTACCGTGCAAGGTCGGAACTGATAACTTATACCCAAGGCAAAAATTGGTGCACTTAATGCTGTGAAGTTATCTTTAATGACAAGAGGTCAAAGGTGTGACAAATTGAAATGATATCACCCTGGCATATATAATGGTTCCGATTGCTATCACCATGTGGAGAATTATAAATCGTGTTCAGCAGTACAGCTCCACGAAAGATGGGCAGGAACGTCACAGCTCGCTACACTCCATCATATCTAGATCGGTGAAGAATAGGATTCAGCTTCCAATATGTTTTTTTCAATTCTATACAGAATCTGCAGTTCAATAGGCACCTTCACCCTGTCAACAAAACCTGTTTAAACCCCCCAGCAGCTGTTACTCAATATCTATTTACTGTTATAAGAAAAACTGCCTTTAAGAAAAACGATTCCACCATAAATCAACTTGTTAGCATTCTTCATACTATTTACAGTGGCCTTGAAATGGGCCATGAGGCCCGAATGGTTTTCCTGGATATTTCCAAGGCCTTTGACAGAGTCTGGCACGCTGGTCTACTTTTTAAACTAAACAATTGGGGTTTGAAGATCCCGTGTTACTATTTATAGAAAGCTATCTCTCAAACCGACTTCAATGTGTTACTATTGGAGGACAGACCTCACCTTGGCTCCCTATAGAGGCTGGAGTGCCCCAAGGCTTGATCCTTGGTCCCCTACTTTTCCTCGTTTACATTAACGACATCACTGTCAACATCACCTGTGACATCCGTTTATTCGCGGATGATACCGGTATTCTTGAAATTGTCCACGAACCAATGGCCACAGCTGAAAGCCTTAATCATAATCTTACACAAATTCATCTTTGGGGCAAGCTCTGGAGTATGACATTTAATGCCATGAAATCCATCTTAATGACCTTCTCAGCTAAATGACATAAGTCAGATTATCCTCCCCTACTTCTTGGAAACACACCGATACCTGAGGCCACTCTACATACTCACCTTGGAGTTACACTCTCAAGTAATTTGTCATGGCACCAGCACATAACACGTATTGTTAATAAAGCCAGCCAACCGCTTGCTCTTTAACGCAGATTCAAATATAAACTCTCCCGCCAGACACTCATACGGTTGTATAGTACAATGATTCGTCCTATCCTTGAATATGGGTGTGTCCTGTTTGACAATTGCACTGAAAACCTGTCACAATCTATACAAGCTGTGCAGTATGAGGCAGTCAGGATCTGCATTGGCGCAACTAGGCTCACTCCACGTGTCTTACTTCTCGGAGAACTTGAATGGCAATCTCTGGCAAATCGGAGGAAAAACTTTAAACTTATTCTTTTCTTTAAAATGTACAATAGGTTGACTCCATAATACCTACATGATCTCGTTCCTCGTGACGTTGCATTCACTACTGGGCGCCTTTTGAGAAATCGCACTGAATTACGCCAAATTAGGTTCACCACCAATCGCTTCGGCGATTCATTTCTCCCGTCTGCTATCAAATTATGGAATAACCTCCTGGTTGATGCTCATGTCACCCATTCCCTGCCGCTGTTTAAATCTAAATTAAATCTATTACTCTTAAGTGTTGACAAAAAGCCCACACACTTTAAACATGGAAGTCGTTTTCTTAACATATGCCACACGCAGCTACGTCTTTACTTCTCTGTTTTAAATGCCCATCTACATCATGTCAATATCCTTCCAGCCTCAACGTGTGCATGCTGTCATACTACTGAAGATACGAAACATTACCTTTTGTTCTGCCCCAAGTTCACTGTGCAAAGGGTCCGTCTACTGAACACTGTGTGTCACTTACTCGCTCCAGGTGTAAATCCGACTCTAATAGTTCAGTGCTCTAGTGACATTTTATTAAGTATTCTCTTGAAAGGTAGTGAGGATATGCCAGACACTGATAATGTATTTATCTTTGAGGCTGTTCAGACATTCTTATCAGAATCTAGACGTTTTATTTACTAATTTGGTATATGATCTAATTTTAAGTCTTCAGTATTTGGCATCAATTGCACTATTCATGTACAAGCCTTGAATTTAGTCTTCTGTTCTCGTCTAGTGTGTATTGTATATATTCCTGTGCGTCCTTTTATGTACTGGAGAGCCTCCAGGTTAGTCTTTGTGTACTATTAGGCAATCCAAAGAAAATAAATATGTTTATAATAAAATAATAATGACGCAATCGAGCTAAAGTTCTTATTGTTTATGCAAGAAGTGTCTGACCGTGTTGCATACTGTGAGTGGCACTTTTGTAGCTGATGTATCGGCTAAATGACTCGTTAAGCATGAGTAGTACACTCTGATTTATATGTAGTCAACTCTATGGGAACATCATGGATTCAATTTATTTGAAAACGTCGGTCTCGGAAGTGTGAGCAGCAACTATGAGCAAAGGACTGTATATTGCCTTTTGAGAGCGTTCCCTTCTAATATTTCCAAAAAGCAAGCTTTATAGCCATAAAATAAAGAGTGGGCTGATTATCAGTCAACATATAAAAAGGAAAGAAATACAAAGCAAAGAAAAATTGGCGATATCATTAAATCATCTAGTAATATCACCAAATCATTAAGTGACATCATCACATCATTTGGCGGTATCGCTGAAACACCAAATGGGGCCATTTACGGCTATCGTTAAATCAACTAGTGATACCCCCATGTGACTTAGGTATTTCCGTTAATGATTTAATGATATCGCTATATAATTGAGCGATATCGCCATTCTGCCTGAATAGTGATTGGCGCGAAGGGTAGACCATATTCTTAAATCATTTAGTGATATCCCTATGTGATTTACGTATATCCCTTTATGATTTAATTATATCGCTAAATACTTTAGCGATATCGGCATTCTGCCTATTATAGTCATTGGCGCGAAAGAGCGACCATTTGCACCCGTAGGCCTGGCTGTTAGGTTTTACGACAAAATTAATAGTATACACTGTCTTCGCAGCGTGATAATAAACCTATTGGCTAGCCGGAGCAGACGAATAATTTGTCATGGTTAGACGTATGTCCAAGGCAGGACATTTTTCTCCCCACATTAAGTTCATATCTGTGAATTTAAGCCATTAAATGGGTTCAAAAAAGTTAAACCAGATGTAGTACTCAGGTTCACAGAGTGCAGCAAATTTAAGAAAGGCACGAAAACACAACAAAGTGATTATTGTGTACCTACGTAGAAACTCCACAAGTACCCACAAAACGTCGGAAATATCATTTTGGTACTGACACACCACACCAAACTCGACTGTTTGATGCATTTTATTTATATGATGGTGTCGCTTTTCATTAAACATTATCGTTCAACAAACATATTGACATTCTCTCTTGATATGTCAAGAAAAATTCGCGTGCTAAGGACACTCATCTTTTACCTCACATGCATATTGAGCACATATCGACAAAAAGCAGTGGACAGAGTATTTTTCCCATAAACAGATGAAGCAGATGCTATTATAAATATCGTATACCTTAAGCTCTGCAGTCCTCCCTTTGAACATCTTAAATTGCAAACATTACAGGAAGACAATAACCTCCAATGATTGATTTTTGTACACTAATGCTCCTCCCCCTTTGTGTGTGTGTAAGAAGTTAAATTACATCTAGAAACATCGCCTTTGTTTGCGTACTTACCTAGTGGACGGAATTCTTGGTATACACTACCTACTTATATGCGCCAAACTAGATCCCCGCAGTTTTGAAAATATTCAGTTTTAGGTTATGAGCCCCTAAGAGACTAGATCAGTGAAAAGTTTAGACTTAGTACAATGCATCTTACTTACTGCTTTGAGCCACTATCGATTTTTTTTTTGCTTGTTCCATCTTTCCATGATTGCTGAATCACAAAATGTACAAGTTTGCTTTTATCCTGGAAAAGAAACTACACCTACTGCTACTTCTCCTACTACTGCCACTACCTGTGCTGATGCTGTCACTACAGCTACTAATCACCACTCCTGCTAATATCGGTACTGCTACTGCAACTACTACTATTACTGCTAACTACCACTGGTTATGATATACTCCTGTTAAAATAAACACTCTCGTGGGATGATCGTACCCCTATCAAACTGTGAAGTCTGCTTTCACCGACCAGCATGTTGGGCCTTGATAGCTTGAACGGGTATCCACATGCCACCTCATTTTAAAGCCTATGTGCAACTCAACACCAGAGACGATGATCACCAAATTCTGAACATATTCCATCTCCAGGACAATATTTTCCCTGCAATCTATTAAATATCAACTTGTGCGCCTTGACCACAACGCATAAAAATACAGCGGCATCCACTTGAATACAAAAACACTGAATTTATCGTACACCAAGCTAAACTAATAGACCCATCTTCTTTCTGTAGCTGGGATATAGTGTGAGATGGTCCCTCACCATCCCCATTCACGTAAATAATCAAGAGGCAACGCGACTGTAGACGATGAATGACCACATAGCAGATAGATAACTGTCTCTGAGTTTTACTTATGCGACAGGTGTGGTACACCTGGGTCCCTACGGATGGCAATGAAAGTGCAGTATCACCAATGATAACCATGTGTTGGTTAGGAATAAATGTTTAGAAGGCCTGCCACTTGCCCTCAGTAATGGTGCCAAATTAACGTGCATCAGCTATAAATACAACATCATGTATTCAATGTCAAAACATTAACTGTTTGATGTGTTGCGCATTCCATTTTGAATTGGTGTAGGGAATAAACAACAAATCACCTTTCATGACTTATCTGGCAGCTGCTAACGGTTGTCTGGTACCAGCTGCATTGTTGCCTGTAAATACATTTGAAGTTGCGTTTGCTTTGCGTCACTTCGATGGAGGATCTGCCGTGTTGAATCTGTAGTAGCAACGCATGTAATGCCGTGTTGAATCTTTAGTAGCAACGCATGTAATGCCTTAAATATTGGCTTTTGTGAAGTATGCAAGACCACGCCATATGTTTCGTGCATGCAGAGTTACACGATTTTCAGCATGACTTGTCACCTACAATCTTACAAATGCTGTTAACAGATTCACAGCCACTTCCATTGTTAACTGTGTTCGGGATAAAAGATGCACACCACTCCCTATCGTAAGTCTAAATACAGTAGAAGTTGATGGAATAATTAGACCTCTAAAATTGAGCATTTCGTTTTCCATCCATACAACACGGAGACACTGAGCACTTGTGACAGTAAACGGCATTTGACGTAAGGGAAGCAGGGCGTCAACTGGTGAAGTTCAAGCGCGCAAAGTGTAACGGTGAATTGGAAAAAAAGACATTTCCCCCTGACACAAAACAAACACTTATTTTAATACTTCAAAATAAAGGGTTTTCAGCTGGACATTAGGCCCTTTGATTCAAATTGACGTCTGGCAATGCTCATATTTGTCTGAGATTCAGCCTGTCTAGTATTTGCTATTGTTTCTAGTTTATTATATGTTTGTGGGTCATGCAGGTAGCCTATACCAAAATCCTTCAAAAACCTTTGTGACAACATCATCTATATCTATAGAACAGGCAGGCCGGGTACAGGAAAGTGTTGTTGCGAAAATCCAGTTTGGGTGTTAAGAGGAAGAGGTGGGATATCAGAAAATCTCACATCAAACGTCATTAACTGTTCCAAGTGAAATATCAACTCAGATACATAGATCACTATAAAATAAAAAACAAAATCTTTCCAAGGACAATAAGGTTTGGGGCTTGTAAACGTCTGCTTGAATCAACTACACTGCCATGGAAATGAGACACTACATCAGGTAGCAAATTTGAAAGGCGCAAACAAATAAGGCTTATAAAAAAGGTTACAGAAATAAAATAATCATGAATGCACTTACACTGCACACGTGACGTTGCCCTTCGACCTTTAGAGGTGACATGTAAGTTTAAAAAATTTGCAGTGTTACAACGGGTACCATTTAAGCCCAACATAATCAAAATTGGATAAAAATTGACCAAGTTATGGCTAGAGGAAAGCCACCATTGAAAGTGACCTTTGATTTCAAATTACCATTGACCTTGAGATGACCTCTACCTAAGGCGAGCCTTGACATTTAAAATGACATTTTGACCTAAAATTGACCTTTAACCTTGACATGACCTTGAAATTTGTGATGACCTTTGCCTTGCTCTGATCGAAGTGCAATACACTCGGAACCACATGTACTGTAGTATATAAGATATTGGAGATTTAAAACTTTAATAAGCCCTCATTTGCATAATTTTGAAAAGCATGACCTTTCATCATAAAAAGGCAAGATTTCATCTATAGAAATATAATTGTGCAAAGTTTGGAGTTTCTATCTATGATTTTCTCTGACAAAAAGGACTGACGAATTTGCTGGTAGCGAAAGAAGAAAGAAAGGAAGAAAGAAAGAAAGAAAGAAAGAAAGAAAGAAAGAAAGAAAGAAAGAAAGAAAGAAAGAAAGAAAGAAAGAAAGAAAGAAAGAAGAAGGAAAGAAATGAAGAATTTCTGAGAAAACAGTATGTCTGTGTTGGCACACAGACATTATAATTTTTAAAGGACGTCCAGGCAAAAAGCTAAATTCCGTATGTACTCCAGGTTGTGTGCAGTTTTAGTTGCAACTGACATTTATAAAAAACGTCACAATTTAAAGCCATATTGTGAAGCGTTATGTGGTAACTAAATTCTAAAAATGTGGACACACATGATATTTCAATTTCTAATACAGCATATATAGCAATATGAGAACACCACAAGGGTGAACCTACCCAATTGCAATACTGAACATGCACCATATCGAACAATCATTATACAAACAAAAGATACAGTACCATAGGTTACAAAGAGTAAATAAATTGTCCCCACGCTCGATATCCTATCGAGTCACTATTCTAACGCTCTATACCTTAATTAATCATTATCATCACGTTCGATGCAAAACCTATGAAAATTCAAGAGGTCAAGGGTAAAATGAATGATCACTGTGTCATGAGCGGGAAATCAAGAATGATTCGCAGCCTTAAATTCCCTACATCATTTTGTTACGTCGATTTTGTCGACACACTTTTCGACAACTCTAAGATACCCTGGTCATTAGAAAACGTGTATTCCCTGGTAACATTTAATACGCCCTTGATTTATAATATGGAATCTTTAGCTTTTTATAACACTTACACAATTTGTATCAAATTTGTACCAATTTGAATCAACAGGGTATTGGTATTGTCTTTCCTGTTTGCTAAGCCGACGTTTGCGTTTTGTATATAAGAGGTCCCAGGGCGGCTGTAAACCGTATTTTCTGGACGTGCAATCAGATGTAGCAGCAGTATTGTTTCCTACACTATGCTACCTTCAAGCACCTGTATCGGTTCAGAGCCTAATGACTAAATATACAAATGGCAAGGTAGCAGATAAATCAATTGCTCCTGGGTCAATTATGCATGCAAACTGCCGTACCATCAACATCAATAATTCATAAACCTTACATTTTCATGTCGTCATTGTTGTACGATAATTTGTAATACTTCAGTCATCTACAGTACTTAGTCTATTTGTGATAAAGCTGCAGTTATATGTAATATGGTAGCAATTTTGCAATTGGATGTAGCAAAGTATTATTACTACATTATGCAGTTTGTGATAATATTTGTCTGCAATATGTAATCATATGTGACCTGTTTGTTATTAGGGTAAGTCAAAAACTAAGTTAACAAGAGCCAGGGCAACGGCTTCGATTTTAATACTTTTACCTGCAAAAAGAGGGAAGAAAGGACAAGACGCAGACATACTGGAAAACTTATAGCTAACAAAGGCATTATACTTTCACTGGGGGAATGGCCAGCTATACACCATTCTATTATGAACACATACAAAAAAATACTTTAATCGTGAATTCTAGTAAATCTAGACACAAGGATTAAACCAGAATTATCATGAAGTTGGAGAAATTGATTCAATACTATTACCTAATGTAGGCATGTAAACTGATTGCTGACAACGTAGATAGACAGAGTATATTTCTAACGAACTAAAAAAAAATGTAGGCCTCATTGATCACCCTTTCCTGCATCTGTGACGCTTTGTAGCCTTTTAATTAACTGAGGTGGCTTCGCCCTTCTTGGAGTCCTCCGTGTACGATGTCTTTGTTGAGGGCAAATTTGTCAGCAAATGCCTGCGTCATTAATTTTGGGAAAAAAAACTCTCTCCATCATTAGGACCTTCGGCAACTAACAGGGTCCTCTCAAAATATCTTGTATCTCGTTGTAACATACGGAAGTCAAGTAAAGATTGAAATATTTCACCATAAAACGTATTTATCTCCACATTTCATGTTCGAAACGTGCGGGACTCGAACCTACAACCTTTGGCACCAGTCGCCTAGCTGAATATAATTGAAGAATAATAAATGATCGACCTACTAAAGAACACTCTGTGCTTGAAATGATTTGAGTGATATGATTTTAAATGATACTTCCACACAATTGTCACATTTTATCACAATTTCTAACTCAGTGCTATTACAAAATTAATAAAGTTGAACTATTACAGTTTGCTACCAGATAATATTACAAATTGCTGACTGTTATGCGATTAAATTTACCGTTACTAATTACAAATTGCCGCACTATTGCAAATTTCAACAGATGTTTAAGTACAAATTGAGCAGCTTTTCCAACGTGTTGCAACACATAAAGCCACATGGCAGTAGTCATACATATTTTTGGATATGAAAATATGACATATTTACCCAATGTATCGCGTTTAAGATGTTGCAGTATAACGAGGAAAGAACTTTTTTGGGTGGGTGGGTGGTGGAGCCTGGTCTTTGTACTTGCAATGTTCATAACTATGTGTGGTTTTCTGGCCATCCCATGTTTACGTAAATTTTGTAATAAATGAACATGCTTTGTACAGTTGCTCACACCTTGAAATACAAATAGAACTACCTTACTCTCGTTCCCATGAATTGTTTCCCGCCATAAGCACAGTTTATAATCATTTGTAACCGTTTGTATTTATGCATCTTAACGTAGAGTCTTTAAGATGTTTTTATTATCATATCCACACTACTTTGTAATGCAGAGGTGTCTGTTATCCTGCAGAAAATAAATCCTGTATAATAGTATTGATGGTAAAGTGGTCTACGAGGTTCCCCATTTAGCATTATATGACTCCAGAGGGAGTGTGCTGCTGATTTATTTTATCGATATTTACCATGCTTCATTATTCTTTTGGAGCACAAAAAGACCATTTTCTATTTGCTTTTCAAATAACATATTCATCCATGCAGTTTCCTATTAGCGGTTCTATTTTGGATGTGATCAAAGCTGAGGTTTGGGATAATTGTTATTTGTGGCTCTCTAGGTGCAAATCGATCACAAAAAAGTGGTTTGCGGACACACCACACACACACACACACACACACACACACACACACACACATCAAAATAGATAAGTAAAATCAGCATGCCCACATAAATCTCCATCCTCTTCAACTATGACGAGGCTCTCCGGAACAAACTGTACTGAACAACTTATATGGAGGCATTGAAAATGATACTGCTTTAGTTCGGCATAACATGCAACTTACTCGTCACTATGGTACTCTAAACAGCAGACCATGAAAGCAGCGAACCATCCAAGCTTTATCTTCTCTGGGTGTAAAGCAGATTTGTCCAGCAGGTTAAAAAAACATACATAATGTCAATGCAATTGCAACCGTACATCTATATAATATTAACGACACGTGTTCTAGTATAGATCATCCCATATTTTTGAGAGAGTAATTAAAAATCAGGAGGATGCCCTGGACAATGTCTAATTAAGCTAAATTACCACCGAGTTATATATATATATATATATATATATATATATATATATATATATATATATATATATATATATATATATATATATATATATATATATATATATGTATATATATATATGTAAATATATATATATAAATATATAGATACATAAATATGTATATATATACATATATATATATATATATATGTATATATATATATATATATATATATATATATATATATATATATATATAGATATATATATATATATATATATATATATATATATAACAAAGCAAAAAACCAAACAAGCCGTTTTGAAGAAAAGATTATAACATAAAAAATACAAACATTACAAATAAATCAGAAATGCAGTACCTTCGGGGTATATCCACAAGCGCCTCTGTGTAATTTCTGGCCGACTTATCACACACTTTCAGAGAATACGGTAGAAAAAAAGAATGTCACTTAAAACGGAGACAGTGGAGACAAGTCTTCTGATGAGCATAAGTGTTGCAGACACGACCAAAGCCCTGAGCTTTGCAAAGTTGTTTTCCTTCTCCGCTTTAGTGAGTTGCTTTACATTTCTCTCATTGACAACTTCGGCATACATCGATGTGAGATGTGATCTGAATTGACATGGAATTGGCATTGCTCATCATATCAAATTACCTCCATTTACACCTCTATAAAACGACATTTGAAGTGCAGCAAATAGCTACCCTTAATAGTGCGCCTTACAAGCAAAAAATCGTAGATTCGGTGCAAGGCCTGCTGTACCTATGTATATTTTAGATATGTTATTCACCACTTTGAATGCAGATTATTCTTCTTCACTAGCGTACAGTTATCTAACCATGCACTGTCTTTTGTTTAGTAGCTTTCTACCGTCAGAAACAAACAAAAATAAATAAATAAATAAACAAACAGAATGAATGAATAAATAAATAAATAAATAAATAAATAAATAAATAAATAAATAAATAAATAAATAAATAAATAAATGAATAACTAATAAATAAATATAAGAATGTTGTCTGAAATGTAATGAAATAAATGAATAATAAGATAATAATAAAAATACAGCATCACTCATCTGTTTTTATATTCCTCAAGAATTATCCAGAATGCCAGGCTTTAGTTTTGACCAATGTTTCGAAATTTAAAGTAACATATTTACATAATATGTAGAAACCTATAGCATATTTGCATGACCATAATTTTTCTATAATAAGTAGCGGAAGAAACACAAGTTTTCTTAAATATTCATGTATTATTCGGTCACATAAGACTTACGAAAACTATAACATGATTTGATAATCTTCTTTTAAAAATATGTCTCATGACTATTATCCAATGTTTTAACTTATAAAGCACAAAATATGTCCCAACTGCTATGGATGTCTGCTCAACTAGCCATAAAGCAACCGAATCGATGCATATGATAGACAATACGCATACAGTGGTGCTCTTTCTGAGAAATTAAAATCTAATTAAAACCAGCCAGATGAGTCCTTAGGCTGAGGACTCAGTTTCGGCTTAGATGCGTGTCAGACACATTGGCAAAAACCGGTTAATTTAACAACTTATTGTGGTTACAGTTATGGGTTCGTGTGTGTGTGTGTGTGTGTGTGTGTGTGTGTGTGTGTGTGTGTGTGTGTATGTGTGTGTGTTTTAAATTGGTGTTTTCACGACCTGTTTAAAACATCTTAATTTGTTTAAAACTGAAGATTTAATTTGAAATACGTTTTTTTCAGTTTGTTGTGAAATGGGCAACTTTCACCCATGGACATATTTCACAAAGACATGTGTTTAAACACTTCATTTTTTCACATATGTAAGAGTCACACATACTTCGATACTGTTTTTCGGGAATCTATTCCAGGGGTCTTTTGACTGGGCATGGACACCCGGGCTACCACCTCTGGTCCGCTGCACCTTCGACCGGGTCTCTCAAACGGAATGACTCAATTTGAAAGGGCGACAAGAAAATTGACTTAGAGACTTAAATTTAGGTCGTGCATCAATCTGTGCTGAAAAGAAGTAGCTCTCACAAAAAAAAAAAAAAAGCCATGCCCCATGCTTAAACACAGTAAACGTAAATCAACCAACGAAAAGGGGTCTATTATTTTAAGTAGTCCCTTTAGCAGTATACAGGCTTCCACAGCAGCACTTAAGTGTTGCGATGTTTACAGTCGAGGGTTGAAAAACTGAAGACGTTATCTTGTCTGTGTGTCAACACAGATATTCTGTTTTCTCTAATCTATTCCATTCTTTCTTTCTTTACCATTGTTATGCGGCAATTTGTAACAAGTGCCTTTTTGTAATAAAAAATGATCAGAAATCTGCATTCATTTGTAATACTTGCGGCAATTTGTAATAAGTTGCGGAAAATGTAATATTATTGTATTTGTGTCTTTTTGCCCAGAACCACTTCCTAGTAGTCCATATCCTATTCCGCAGTTCGAACTCTTTACTCTCCATAAGCTAACCTGTCCCTGTCTAACCTGTATATATATGGAATTACTATTGTCTATATTGCACACGTTCCTCTGTAAAATTTTGACATAGGCTGTATCAGCCCAAATAAATTAAAGGGTCTTCAGCGGGTAACTACTCTACATGTTTCGGAGCCTTTTACCCGTACACGTCTCTCTGAGTAGCTGCTCCTTGCCTAAGCTAAATATTCAGCAAATACAACCCACATAATAATGAATAAATATGAACGTGGCAATTGATGAATAAGCTAAATATGTGAAGTTTTGCTTGTAAATGCAGAGCTTCATATCAAAGAAGAATACCTGTCAAACAAACCATAATTACCAAATTTTCATAGTGCAGGTTCAGATAAGAACAATTTGACTTACCCCTGAACCAAAATGTACCCTTTCTAGCTGGACAGCTTTTCCTAGTTAAACCATCCGCCAATGTTTAACTGAAGTGGAAACAAGCTGGAGCATTATATTCAGTCCCAGTGATTGTAAAATAAACAGTTGCAGCTAGACCAACTGTACAAACCAAGGAAAATCCTAACAAGGACTGCAACAATGTACATCCTGTACCAGAGGTGTAAAACAAACTCCATGATGACACCAACTCCTCAAACAATTAAGCTCTATTTAACTGCCAACCCTGAGTCAATGTGTCAACTTAATGTGTCAGGTTTGTGACACTTGAGAAAATACTGTCAATTTTTTGAGTAATTTTTTAATAGTGAGTAAATGTGCATTTAGGCATGTCAGAAAAGAATGGAAGTCATTAGCATTTATGCCAAAAACATGCTATCAAAACAATTTTTCTTAACAGGATTTTAAGTACAATTAGGCAAACATACAACTGTCGTAGGCCGCTTCTTGCTACCTGTAGCCCCTGGGGGCTTACCTAACAGAAAACATGTAAGCCTAAAATGTCTGATAGTGAATATTAAAACAGAAAGATGCCAAAAGATAAAGTTAAGAAGCAAAACAGACAAGTCTAAAAACTGTAGATTATTGCAGCCAGACTTTCTAATAATCTTTGGATGTTAACAGTAGAATTATAGGGCAAGTCAGAAAAGAATGGAAGTCTTTTGTATTTATGTCAAAAGAATGCAATGAAAATATTAACCAGATATCAAGTACAATTAGGCAAGCTTGTAACTGTCGTAGGCCGCTTCTTGCTACCTGTAGCCCCTCGGGGTTTACCTAACAGAAAACAAGCTAGCCTAAAATGTCCGAAAGGTGAACGTTTAAACATAATGGTGTCAAAAGATGAAATTAAGTAGCAAAACAGGCAAGTCTAAAATCCCTAAAATTATTGAAGCCAAACTTTCTAACCATCTCGGGATATTTACAGCAAAATTTGTAGAAATATTTGATCAAAAGTACACCTTTGAATCCTCTTGACTCAAGTTTATTGTAAATAAATTTGGTTCTTGATGCAAAGTCCTGAAATTTAGAACAAATACGACCAAATCTCAAAATTTGTGACAAAAATGTATTATATCCAATAGTATCGGAAATATTACTGTCCGGGAAAGGATAATTAACTACTTCAAAGTTAAACTCATCTATTTTGTGATAGACTTTAATACAAACCTGTCATTAGTGACCTGAATATCCAAGTCCTAAAACACATCTCTGAAACCATCTGAATTGTTAACCTCCAAAGGGATATCTTTCGGGTAAATTTCTTTTGCAATTTCACTGAAATTTTGTACATTTACACAAGCAATGTCATCAATATATCTTGCGTTGTTTGATAATTTTGTAGCCATTTGAAAGTCCTTTTTCATCAATTTATTCATATACTTAAATTCAAGCCAGGTTAAATATACATCTGCCAGTAAAGGGGAGCAGTTGCTACCCATTGGAATGCCTTTTATTTGTTGAAAAACCAGTGGTCTGCATTGAACAAAAGTATAACATTTTTCAATTTGTAACAACGTCTTGCGGCAAAATGTAACAAATCAGATATGCCTGGTTTGTAATAACAGTAAGCGGAAAAATTGTGATAAAATGTAACAATATTATGGAAGTATCATTTTATCTCATTTTCTTTACAATCATTCTAAGGTAGAACGTTTCCTTGAAAGCTGAATAATATATGCAGTGAATAGCTAGACATTGTGACATTATGTGGCAAAATGACTAAATTCTCATTTGCTTATTTCGTTTAAAGAGATGTAAGGTTTTGTTGAGACGAACCCTGTTAGCAACTTTGTTCGCGACGGGCAGTCTCTCCAAGACGAACGTATTTTACATCGATTAAATATATATTCATATAATTGGAGAGAAATAGTTCTCACCGATCCTTTTTATAATTTAAAAAAGGGAGTAAGTAATGGATGGTAATAGTCCTAAAATAGGTATCAACTAATAAATTTCTATTACAATTATATCACACTTCCAAGACTCATACGTTTACACGCCCACTAAATTTTAATGTAACAGCTCAAGGTACCACAGAAAGAGGTAAGAGTGTTGGATTATAGTACGACACATTTGATAGTTCTCCAGTAATGCTATAATGATATGACCTTTAAATTTTGTCATTGTTCCCAGTCTGTCTGTTGCTTTGATGATTAAACTTATGGGTCGTATGACTATATTTTGACCAGAGGCCCAATTTTCATGATATAATTTAATGATCCCTTTAGCCGAATCCCTTTTGCTTCACCTGATAGGTCTAAAAAGGTATACCTACTTATTCAAAAAGGACAGATATTTGTTTATAATGTTATCTAAATACTATTTTTTTCCGATGAAAGGAGCCTTTTAGAATTCAATTCCTGACACATTATGCCATTGCAAACATTTGTAAACATGTTGGACATCTTAAGATACGGGCGACGATAAAGAGTGGAAATTATAAGAACTGTAGGCCTATCTATTTTCCTACAGTTTCCTCTGTTGTTACTTTTTATCTCCCTTGACCTAACAACTTGTTTGTTCCTAGAACAATGTCTGGACATGAGAAATAGATGCCTAAAAATTTATCATAATGCTTCACGGTGTATTCGTATTAATTACTTATACATTATCTGTGACTACTTTTTGTGCCATTTTTTTGATAAATTCTGTTCTTGGGTCCATTTTCTTGTTTTGGCCTAATACAGTTTTAGGTATTCACAAAGAAACTTATCAAGGCCTGGCCGTGTTTAACTTTGTTATCAGGGGAGTTCCAAATTATGCATCATGATGCATCACATGTGATTTAGGCGATCCATGTTATCTGTGAGTACGATATACCTAAGTATCTAGTCGATAGGCCTAATGTGATTAAATTTGTGACAGGCTTAAGGATTGATGGATTAACCGTGATGTGGAAAAGCGTTTTACAAATTACTGTGCCCTGCAAGCCTAATCAAGAGCGGATACCCACACCCCTTTGAAATAAACTTTCGGACGAGTCCAAGTGGGCAAGGCTTAGATTGGAAGTGTTGGTCCTAGTGGACACCCACACCCCTTTGAAATAAACTTTCGGACGAGTCCAAGTGGGCAAGGCTTAGATTGGAAGTGTTGGTCCTAGTGTTTGGTGATTTTTGGCCATGTGATCAAAATGGCAAAACGTAACAGAGATCCCACTGGGTTTTTGGCTGTAAGCCTGAAATGGGCAAGGCGGTATAGTAAATATGCACAAATCTTTATTCATTATAAAAAAGAAAAGAAACAGAAAGTTGCATTTCACAGAAAGCAAAAGCATCTATCCTTGTGACAATAGTATGAGTATAAACATCCGGTGAAACGGTCCCTCATTCAGGGTATTTGGCTTAGGATTTCTTGACAAGAGCTTAGCGAGGCTTTTTTTGTAGATTTAATTCGGCCATGATTGAACCTTAAAAAAAAAATTAAAAAAAAAAAGGAGAAAACTAAAAAATCTGAAGCGCGACGATGCAGAAAGCTTTGTAGAGACCCACCTAAAGTATATCCCGTCCAAGTTTGAAGAAAACTATCCATCGGTTTTGGAGAAGTAGTCGGAACTGTGAATTTTGGACGACAGACAGACAGACAGACGGGGGACGGGCGAAGACCTTCATCGTAAGCTTGATTAACTGACAAGTCAGCTGAGCTTTATATTTTCCTGGCCAGTCCTGTGACTGATTATCATATCAGCAAATATGTGGAAGTATTTATATTTTGCAAGATTTGATTTTATCAATTCGAATAATCATGAAAATCGATGCAAATGCTTCATAAAATTTCAATAAGTTAAGTTGTTGGAAATTTATGCAATTTTCCATTTATTGTTTGTAAAGTTAGAATTGAGAAAGGATCGCGAAGTCCATGAGATGACCCTTGCATGCAGAGTATCGGACGCTCAGGACCTGGCTGATTCATGCGACACGAACCACCATTTATTTCGATCCAGTCAGGAGGTGTCACTCTTTGTGTAGGGAGACCCAACATTTTAAGAGGAACCGTTCATTTTAGAAGGGGCGTGTGTGTGAACATGTTTGTCATGTGGTTTGGCCGTGCAAGCCTGCAACATGCTGTTAAAACCAAGGGCTCAGAATAGGGAAGGAGGGGAGGAGAACTTGCTTCTCCAATTGTGCCCGACGTATTCCCTGCACTCGGCAGTTTTAATAAATATCGAGATTTTAGCTATTTAGTCATAGTGTGAAGGTGTTTTGAGATGACTTTGCATGTTGACGCAATGTGGAAAAATATAGGTTTGCTGTTACATTTAGGTACAAGGCATTTTACATTTTCCGAGTAAAGTAACACTACTAAAACTGAAGGGCTTGGTGCAAAGACCTGTAAAGTCCCACCTTTGTGAAATCGAGAAAATGGGGTTTTAAAGTGCTGAAAATGATGAATGTGTTTTTTTGTATTTTTTGCATCAAATTCCCTTTTTCTTCACTCTTAATCCAAAGTTTAGAGGTAAGTCTTAAGTTTTCCACAAAGATTGACCATGAAAACATCCCAAATGACAGATAAAATTACAAAAGTAGTAATTATCATATTATTGCACCCTTAACTAGACACCATTTCTAGAACATTGCAGCACCCACAAACATTATATGCACAGTTTCCTCTTTTTTGCACTCCGATAACATATATCGGGCCCATGTATGATGCAGCAAACAAACAAATCCTCATAGAACTTTAGACTTTTTAGTAGTGCAAGAATTGGGCAAGTGTATATGCATGTTTTAAGTACAACGGACTGATTTTGTATGTCAAGATAACATAAGTGTGCACTAACTCAGTTATTTTGAGGGAAATAATATGTTGTGCTAAAATATGTTAGGTATAAACGACATGGTATTGCACACTTTTGTCTTGATGGGTATATTGAGTAAACATGAGCTTGCACTGAAAATTATCTACAATTTTACTCAGAAACCTCCAAGATTTTCACAGCAGGAAGATCCTGCCATGCACAAGGCAATGCGCCTAATTTCAGCCAAAGATCTGTAACTCGAGTTATCAGGTCTTTGCACCAAAACCCTTCAACTTATACACCAATTGATGTGATTAATTAAAAAAAAGAGATTGTACATCTTTAAGAACTTCAACAAATGACGGGGTCATCTCAACAATACCTTTTACATTGGTGTGGGCGGAACAGAAAGAAAATTCAATCATAGCATCCCGGAACTTCCTAAAGTCTTTGCATTTAATAAGTAAATGATCGACCTTTCAAGAAAACACCGGTCTTGAAATAAGTATGAAAGGAAATGTTTTTCAGGGGCACTTCAGTATGATTATTACATTTTATTACATCCATATTACATACGTGATTTATTACATTTTGCTACAAGATATCATTACAAAGTGCAAAATGTAACAATATTACATTTTCCCGCAACTTATTACAACTTGCAGCAAGTATTACAAATTAGTGCAGATTTCTGCTCTATTTTTTTTTTTTGTTGCAATTATTACGAATTACCGCATAACAACCGTCAAATTTGTCCGACATTATATTTGAAGACTGTTACACGCAAAAACCCTAAACTTGACATGATAATACCTCCATACATAAAAAATGATTTTTCTTTTTTGTTGTTTAGTTTGGGTTTGGTGGTTTTTTGTTTTGTTTTGTTTTGTTTTGTTTTGTGTGTATGTGTGTATGTATGTGTGTGTGTGTTTCCGTTTTTTTTTTTTTTCGTTTTGTTTTTATTTTTGTTTTTGGTGAAAATCTTCAGAACTATAATAGGCAGAAGTGTCGCTGCAACTTTAATTTAGAGGTTTGTGCTGTAAGTGCATTCAAGAAACCTCGAACAAAAGTTTAGAATTATAATTTATGCCTATAAGGGGCCTTTCAAAAGCTTAAATGTTGAATATCTATCAAATTATCAATAGGAAGATGTGTCATTCCAACTTCAATTCTTTTGTGTGTGCTGTAGGGAACAAAAGTTGTAGAATTGGGATTTATTCTCATTAGGGGACTTGAACATTTTAACTGTTGAGCATCTATTTTTAAAACAATCATGCGTAGATGTACCACCCCGATCTCACATCCAAAGTTAATCCATCATCGTCCAAAGCTGAGCTCGCAGACGCCCACAAAGGTAGAACCTCTGAACAGTGTGGCCCTTTCAATGAAGTTGAGATATTGCGAAGTAGGAACTAACAATAGGAATCCTGCACATATTTTGAATAGACTAGACATACAACAGGCCATGATCTGCCGTCAGCAGTCAGTTACATGTTTATGTACATCACTAGGATTTGCTGTTTGTACTCGTGTCAGGCATAACACTTTCAGTCTACCGTATGGTGACCAATTTGTCATCAGGCCATGCTGTAGTGTCAACGGTAATCCAAAAAATGAATCAAAGCCGCTAAATTTTATACTTGTAATCGCCTTTTCCGTTTCCCTGCTTTCTCCACTTTTAGGACTGCTGGTAGCTACGGAGTTTGTTATACCTTTTGGAGATAAATATTTATGTTAGACCACTTTATCGGATAGACGGAGAGACGGAAATTGGAGTAATGAAGACCATTGTGAAGAAGTGGTCGTTGGCACCAGTCATGGCTTGAATGACTTACATTGTATTTAGACAGTGGTAGTATGCTGACAGTAGCAGCTTGGTCGCGCATACTGAGCGCTGACAACTAATGACAGTCTGATTGACGTCCCGCACGGTGGAGTTGGTTGCGCGCTGTTAAGGCCTGACTGTCATGCAATGTTCTCTAAGATGCCTCCAAACTAAAGATACACTTCACGTTGATAGTGAATCTGTGTATGATGTACGACGAGTTTATGCAATTATAACGTGGTCAGATATTCAAGCTACAGTATGTAAAATACCTTGTCCCTGACAAATATGATGTATATGTTCTTCTTGGTTATACAAATGGTTTTTGTCTACAAAACAGTTTTATTCTGGTCAATTTACCTTTCAAGTGCGATCTCCACGCGCACTATATTGGGCTCACAACACATGACACCTGAATAAGCATACCCGGCTGGTTTTATTCTTAAGTGTATGAAATTTGACATGCTTTTCGATACGCTCTACACATAATCCTGTCTCAAAAGAGACCGAATTTTCTTGCAGCTTAATTGTGTGCTCTGTGTGCGGACCGAGGTGGCTAAATGGTTACACATGTTCTGTGGTGATGGGCATCTCCTAATGCATACAATTTGAAAACCAGTTTAAGATACAGAAACGTGTTATACAACAGAGCACGTCCACGATATTGACTTGGGCTCTTATAGCGGAAGGCTCATATGTTGAACTCAACTAAGCACCAGTTGCACTGATGCACATATGTTGTTACTGTTGTTGTTACGTCACTCAAAACATGAAACTGGACTATATCAGCAATCGTTCGTGATAGATACTAAATATTGATACGTCATACACTATAAACCCCTGTGTTTGCCTGGTTGATAATACACAGCACTGCACCGCTGCTAAATATGCAACGCGCAATTGAGCGGGAAGAAAGTTTGTTTGCGTAGTGTGTACTTAATCGCTAAATTATGGTTGGTATCGTTGGTTGCGGATATTAATAATTTGAAGGGATCTCTTAAAATCCGAAATACTACTCACATGGACACAATTGCACTAGCCCTAATGCATTTATTTTATGCATTCTGAACTTCACACACAACTCTAAAGAACGGCCATATCCCTGAGGTACAAATACGCGCTGCGTTAATATCGTCCAAACGTGAAATAGTGTCGAAAGTCATTTCCCTTTCTAAATGTTATAATGTGGGGGCGGGAACATATATCATACCAGGGAAAGTACGTTGTAAAATAATATACGCTAACGAACACCATATTGACTTTGTTTGGTATGCACACTGCTATTAATGAAAATGTGGACATTTTAAGAAATATCAGATCTGCTAACTACTTTGAAATAATGTTACGCTATTAAAACCTGCTCTACAGTGTATAAATAGTAAAAATATCCTAAAGCGGAAACACAGTTGAATTCAAAACCTGGCGTGGTATTCACGTAAACAACAACGCTGATGGTGGAATATTTTGCTTAGTTAATATGCATTTATTCTTTGGTGAGTACCACTCAAACATCATTGACTCCAAATCATATTCCCCTTCATCGTGTAATATATATTTCATATTACATCAATCTGGACGAAACATATGGGAAAAGGATCCGTTATTTTGATATTTATCTCTATATCCCAGTGGAATACATGCACGTTCATGTAAATAAATTTGGCTGTGTTTTTTTTTTATTACTATCACTTTTTGGTAGTATTTTTCTAATGTACATGATTGTAATTCGCTGAACTGTCAGAATAAATCAATTTTAAATCTTTCATGACACTTTACCTCGGAAAAGATTTTTTTTAATTTAAACATATTTATTTAACCTCGATAACCTTATAGTACAGCAAGAAACTAATACGATGGGATATCCAGACTTAGAGTAACACATCAATATGTACAAAACATAAAGCAAAACACAAATGTTACGAAACACTACCAAAATAACTGAAATAAACATTCTAACAGATAACTGAAGACACTCCAATCGAGTATCGATACCACCAAGTGAAGAGAGACATTAATCATTGAAAACGTCTTGAGTCGATTATAACGGTTTCAAAAGCTTCACATATTTGTAAGTTTATCTTCTTTGAAAAATCGTTGCTGCTACCAAATAGAAGACTATCGGCTAGTCTGTCACTTGTAATAGTACCGATAAGGACCCCAGGAGCAATTACCGGGATAACAGAGTTATTTTTTTCCTTTCACCTGGGGGTATTGTAATTTGGACAGCAAAGCAAAAATGTTTGAAGTTTTCTGTTGGTAAGAGCAAGCACAAGCAGGTTGAGGAATAAATTGGCTTTGCAGAGATAATAATTTCGTTAAGGGAATGCCAGACGCAATTGTGTGTGACTGATGTTGGCATATCGTTGTCCATGAAAGTGGTGATCAAGAGCTAAGTCTTCAGCTGGAAGTGTTGTTTTTAATTTACAGTTAACGATTTGAGAGATAGAGAATCTCTAATGTTAGAATTAAGATTATTTTATTCTCTGGTGGCATCTGGAAGAAAGGTGTGTTCCAGATGAGAAGTCCTAAATTTGATGCGGCACACAGAGCTGGGTAAGTGCAGTAAGGGATGTGGAAAGAGTCCACATCCCTGGCGCACTGTACAACTGGTCGGGATATGCAGTAAGAGATTAGAAAGGTAGGTTGGGGTGAAACTGGGAAACAGTTTACGGAAAGGGATTGACTGGAAACATTTGCATCTATCAGCAAAGATAGTCCCGCAAAATTCGCACATAACTTAATATGTGTCGTGTGTTTGAGGGAACCTGTGCATATTTTTTAATGGCGTTAAATTGTATTGAATCAAGCCAATTGGATTGCCCTTGTCCAAGAGAACACATCCGTATTCAAAAACTGAGCGAAACAGAAAACAACCAAGTTTGCTGAGAGTTTTTCGGAGATTTGTACTTGAATCTTCGAACTCAAGAAATTCACTGACTGGCTTTATTGATAATCCGTGTGGCGTGAGCATGTCAAGGCAAGTTATGACTAAGTGTAAAACTGAGAATCGAACAGCTGTTTGTCGGAGGTATGGGAGAAACACCGAGAAAGACAGGGTGTGCTGAGGCTTCACAGACTAACCATATAAGAGACAATGAATAATTAACTTTGAATACGCCACGCCAAACTTTTCCCTAGTTACAGTCTGAAGAAAGATTTGTATTAAGGCGGCAAGAGGAATCTACAGTAGTATTGACAAATTCAAGAAAATAAGTATGATCAGCAAAGAAATGGACATCACATGGAATTTTATCTACAAGATAAATAACGTAAACCAAGAATAATAATGGGTCAAGAATGGAGCCCTGATAAAACACCGGCTTCAATTGGAGACTATGAAGAAAACTGGCCGTGAATAGTAAGTCTTCGGGGTCGGTTGGGTAGGTAAATTTGTATCCAGGCAACAAGATGGTCTGATAAGCCAAGTTACTGGAGTAGGCTAAGGAGGTAGGGCTCAATTTTTAGGGGAGGAGATTGTTACTGGTAAAATATATATAAAGTACATTACTAAAGAGAATAATCGTTCTAACACTCTGAAGACAATGCACCTTAAAGATATGGAACGATAGATATTTTTATCTGTCTGTCAGAACATACGTTCGACCGCTTGCAGGAGTTTTAGAACGTATGCCTGGTTCAACGAAAGTGTAAAGTTTTTTGGGAGGGAATTACATATCGAATCATCTGTATTCTTGAGCAAAACATTTCTGATACCCTCCGGACCAGTGGTTGAGGTGACCCTTACAGCGGATAAGACTTTTATAATTTTCTCTTCATCAAAGGCTATATTTTGACATATATCGTTGATGATCCATAGTTTATCTTTAAGTTTCACAGTAGCTTCCCTGGAAGAGATTTTTTTTTTTTTTTTTTTTTTTTTTTTTTGGCTGCTGAGATAAAGAGACCTGACCGGCATGATACAACATCATCCAGATCAACCTTAACTTCGGGGGCAGTAAATAACCTTTACTGTAGCCCTGGAAGGTCTTTTGAAGGAATGATACTTGACCCGTGAGAGAGAAAAAGAGCAGAACATCACGGCATGATCAAACACCCCTATCATGCACGAAACCAGAAGAGTCGGTAATAAGGAGATCAAGAAGATAAGATAAGATTGTTACTGGAGTCAGTGGTTCTCGTTGGTTCGTTGATTTGTTAGAATAGATTGTGCTGACTTACTAGATTGAATTAGAGTCAAACTAGCTCCCTATCCTTGTGTGTTATATGCCAGTCTGAGCATCTACCAGCAAAACCACCAGTGATGATAAGAATGCGCGCCTTACTGTTAATTGCTGTACAAAGGGCGGTGGCCATAGATTCTATAACGGCATTGCGGTTTCCAGCAAGTTGACCGGGAGGACGGTAGCAATTGGTAATAAACAACATGGAATACACCAAAACTATTTGCGACTTTAGTCACTTATATCTCCAAAAGGATTTTCTGTCCTACACTCAAACCACATATGTGTGTTTGCCATGATCCAAATATGATGTACGCATTGTGATCAGAGTTTTATCTCTTTAATTGTTAAGCAAACATTGACTAGGAAATCGACAATGGGTGATGTTAAAAACATCGAAATAAGTCATTGCGTGCTTGACATAAATTGATGAAAATTTGTGCATTCTGCAGCTAATATATCTACGAAAAAAATAATCCAACGATTTGTTGTCCCCCGATTAACTACCACAAGACCCTAAAGTTTGACATGTCACTTTTTCCTTTGATCTTTAACCTGTTCAATTTCTTTGGCAAAAACGGGCAAGCAAATGAAGATCGCTGGATATTTTTTTTTCTTTTTTAGTTAAGACCTTTACAAACGTATTCCTTTTTATTACATTCCTCTTTGCTGAGCCGTTCCTCCGTAATAACCGTGTAAATTTACCTCTCTTGTTCGTTTCATCATAGAGAGAAATCGACCTTCAAAGGGTTTTAAAGAGAGTAAATTGACTGTTGAGCTTTATAACATGGCCGAATCAGGTTAAGTCTTATTGTACTTGAACCATTACATCAGTCTGATTATTCACACAGGTTGTCACTCAAACAATCGTATTGAGATGAGTTTTATGACCTTTGAAGTATCGATATCATATTCTTATGAGGCATCAGAAACCTCTTGACCTACTGGTTTCGCCCTCTCACGTCATGTGGGGGTGGGGCCTTCGCACTGCCCCGAACTTACAACCCGTAGCAACCTGGCCGTCGGTATACACATGCGCACAAAGTGGGAGGTACACACTACACCAACAACGAATACTCAGCTGGAGTGTACAGTCTGCAAAATAAAAAACTTTGCAGGATTCTGTGAGCTGTTGGACTTGGCAATGTTAAACTGAAAGGAGATGTTTAGATTGTGCGATCGTGGAAAGGATCACAGAATCGGTAAAATAAAACGGAAACATACTTTTCTGTAAACCAAAGCCTTCCGGTCCTGTTTTCAAAACTTGCCATACCCCAATCCACTTCTTTTTTTTTTTAATAAAGTATTCTCAGAAAGCGAGAAAAAACAAGCCAGCAAAGCTTTACGCAAGACATTTCGATGTGTGCGTAAGTCAGGCTATGAATAAACAACAATAGTCAACAAACAGGGTGAGACCACATGCAAAGCATTTTGAGATTTAGTACGATCGTGTGCAAACTTGGGTACATTTGAACATGTTCTTCCCACTTCGTTATTTTCATCCATGAGCACATCCAGTGCCGAAAACACGTGGCCACAATTCAATCTGATATCAAAATCAAATGTTAATTTGGCTTTGTGCCACTGTCTCATAATGTAAAGCGTCTTGTTCAAAATGGCGCTCACCAACAGGTGCGTGTTTTGCCAGCTTGGGCATCATAACGCATTTTGTATTTATACCTGAGGATGATAACTGCTTCAGACACAAATGACTGGGCAGATTAAAGTTAAGATAGTGAGTCTTGTTTACAAAATATTGTAACGACCGTTTGCCCAGGTAACTCGGAGAACAGACACGTGTAATGTAGCAAAATATTACGAAAATGATCACCGAACAACCGCACCGAACAATGCCATGTGTGAGTTCACTTTACTGCAAAATACCAGGCCAAATCATGGCACATGTTGGCTAGCTTTTCTATTTACTTTCAACGCTCTAATAATTGATTGGAACGACCTCTTTGTTTTTGTTTGGGTGGGGGGCGGGTCAAACGGATGATCATTTGTTGACACAGCTCGATTGTCTGCTCTTCTGCCGTAATTGCCCTGTCTATTCAATTTTTATTCATCTTCGTCCGACAATGTGAAGAATAAATTTAGATTGGCATTATAATCACGATTCTCACTATCACTGCTGAAGTTCTCCTGTCATACCATGTTTAGCACTAAAACAGTTCTGTGGGCTATATCGCACGCTGGCTTAGAGAAAGGTTGCGTTTGTGGCATCCACAACAGTTTTGCACCAGTGATCACGCTCTGAAGGAAAGTTGCGCGTTTGGCTTGCCAAGGAGGCTCATTTGAAGTGCATTTAAACCATCATTGTAATTCATGATATATGTGTAAAATCACCAGATATTATTTCTAACACATTTGAACCCAAACTTTATGGGAAGTTACATTCCATCAATCAATAGGACCTTTAACGTACGGAAAGCTGTGAGTAATGGTTTTAGTCATAAATGCAAATAAAACACTGACACGCATGACACGTTTTCTTCAAACGACTTTACAGTCAGTTAGTTAATTTGGAAAACTAAAAACGTAAATGACCACAATCTTTCCATGTCTTCATTAAAAAAAAAGAAGAAAACATCAAAGCAGGTTTTGTTGGCCATTGATGAACAGTTCATAATTCATATTGGCCCCGGATATTGGCTAACACTCTCACATCGTCAGATCATGGCCATTGGTGTAGCTCCTTGGTCAGACCAAGCGCACAAGGCCACCAACACAATGCAGTACTCGCTGCATCAGTGATCTGACAAAGCTTGGGGCATCAACGACAGCTCGCTAACGGCCATCACGTGGTGCTCAGATTGTATGATTGACGGGTGTTATTGTCTTCTTGTATGAATAGGAACCAGAAGGACCTATGTGGTATTTAATATTGGAATATTGCTTTCGTCATTTTCTTATATTATTATTAATTTTTTATTTATTTTATTTATTTATTTATTTATTTATTTATTTATTTATTTATTTATTTATTTATTTACTTATTTATTTATTTTGCTTTCCGAATTTAAATTTCGCCATCATGGATACGATGTACATCTGTCAAAATCAGCAAAAAAAACCCTTAAATTGAATGTCAAAAGGTTTCTGGTGTATCTCGTGTTGTTAATGCACCATGTTTGGTAGAATGTTCAACCCAGGCACATTCAGAGCTGATCTTCAAGATCTGTGCGCCTCTGTCATAGTTACGAAGAATGGACATATGTAGAAAAGTCCGTTCAGTCGCGCGGAGTCGAATTCCTCCGAGGGTTGGAATTTCGGGTTGACTTGGGGATCATGGTTGCATGTGACAAGATTCTCGAACACCTGCTGTTCATCATCATCATCATCATCATCATCATCATCATCATCATCATCATCATCATCATCATCATCATCATCATCATCATCATCATCATCATCATCATCATCATCATCATCATCATCGTCGTCGTCGTCATCATCATCATCGTCGTCGTCGTCGTCATCATCATCATCGTCGTCGTCGTCATCATCATCATCATCATCATCATCATCATTCTTATTGTTATCACTATCGAGGGCAAACTGGGTGAATTTAAGCAGGACAAGCATCATGTCCTGAACTCATGTATCCCGAAACAAACAAATTTACTGTGATGAGAAAAAGAAGACGAAGGAGACAAATATTTCAAATTCTACACTACAACTTGCAGAGAAAGAAGAACGTCAGAATAGCTTACATTTATTGTAGAAAAGGCCTACTGTCACTCTCTAGGCAGAGTTCTTACAAGGTGGGAAGAAAACGCACCAATATTGATCTGGGTTTTAGTATGAAGAAAAGGATGGCACGGAGGAGAAAGGCGAGTGGCAGCTCTGGATTATGTCCTACAAGAGGTGAAGGTGTCATAAGGGAATGGACAATAAAAAGACGTGTAGGTGGTAGACGCCGAGGTGTAATTTGATGCTGTTGTGTGGTAACTAAACAAGCAACATACAATTGTAAAAAAAAAATAAAACAAAATCAAAAAAATAAAATAAAAGACGAAGAGATTACGCGTGACAGTCGTTACGCAAAGAGGGTACACGATCACTGAATACATATTGAATTGCAATCTGGTTAAGATGTTACATTAAGATAAAGCAATAATGGTTGCTCTGCAACTTAAACCATACGAGCGTTAGGAAACATGAGAATGTAGCAAGAAAATATATCACATGTACACTGTAAAGTTAATTGGTTGCCGATAGAAAAATATTTACATCACATCGCAACCCAAAAAAGTAACATATTACATCATTATAGCATACCGTTACACAATGCGATACATTACACGGCAACAACTGCTAGTTAATGGCAAGCATCAAGTTTTCAAAGCATTAAGTAAAACGGTTCTTAGGACTGTTAGATCGAGGTAAAATTATAATGGCGTGACAATAAAACCAGACACGCGGTAGAGAATACCGCCACAAGTAAATGTAACACAATCATGTGTACCGTAAAAACGCATTGGTAGTCGATGACAAAAGGGCACCATGTAATAGTCACGGTCACCAATAATGAAAAGGTCCTGCGCTACAATTTGGTGACTTGCATTAGGTTTTCATCAGATAATGTAGACAGGTACCTGTGGTGACCGCCACATGCAAAAAAAAAAAAAAGATACATTTTAAAGCAGCACCAAGTAAGATGCATTGCATGGCAACAGCAGCAAGCTAGTAGCGAGCGCAAGTCTTCAATAGGTAATGCAAACAGCTGGATACACAATCCAGACGGAAAATTTATGACGCAAAGACAGTTCTGGCTACATGCATGGGTGACATAAACCTATTTTCATAAAAATATCAGTCTCACCAGGGATGTGTTATATTTTGAACTAACTGAAGTAGTGGCATTACCAAATCAGACGTGCCTTGCTGACTTCCTTTGATTGTAATATTCTGAGCGTGAACACCAAAGAGGGAATACAATACCACACTCTACATCGGTAGCACTATACCACCAGCGCCGAGACCACAGACCAAAGCACGTGTCCTGTTACATGCGTGCTGCTTGGCAAACTATGTTGATGGGGTTTTTCTTTGTATTATTTTGTATTTCTTCAATGTACATAGAAATAGTATCATGTAACACCAAACAATAAGACAAAAAAGGATATTGCAAAAAAATTGAACTAAGTTCACTTTTTTCTTAGATTTACCATTAACGCATAAGAGATGTTGACAGATATCAGATTGGCACTGATGCTAAGCAGAGGGGTGGCAGATATAGAAAGACTTGCTTATTTTCAGAATGCTGGCCGTAAAAGAATGGAGATTATACAACTTAGAAAGATGAGGCTAATGAATAGGATGTATGCTGCTTTGTAATAAAGCAGCTAACGACGCCATGTCCATGGCCTAGCGTTCACAGTAGATTTGCCGGTGATTTTTCTTGTAAAGTCGCAATCAGGTGACCTACCTATAGAGTCAATAGAGATATACTGAAAAAAATTTGCTTATGCAACATGAGCGGATGCTTGGAACTGTCGGAATTGACTGAATGTCACTTTTTAATCTATTCGATGTTTGCATTTGCGATATAAGCAAAACGCAAGGTGACTGGATTAATATATAAAGATATGTGGCTACCCTGTCCAGGTCTCAATGTAAGTGTCTTTGCAAATACGATAAAGAAAGCTCAAGATGGCTGTCACTCCTGTGCAGCAATGCAGCTTTACCACATATGACCTCCTCATTGAGCAGGGACCTTACAGGAATACAACTCGTTGGGCATGCGTAAAAGTGAGCGCCATCCTGTGTTGCTAAGTATTTTTCTTTGTTTTCTGCTTATCATACTGCATGTTATTTGACATGCATGTTGATATATTGTTTTAGTTTAGACGACACAATACCTGTGCACAAGGATCAACATAATGAAATAAAATCCTTAAATTTAGAAAGAATTCGAGGCATGCATATTAGTTTCCCGCCACAACTGCAAACCTGATTGCCTAGTCTCGCTTGGCGAGATATGGCGAGAAACGGGTCGGTACTTATATGGACGAAAGGAATATTACTGATATTTGCAAATAAAGAATACTTGGTTTAAACATATTTTTATTCAAAAAAGCGATCGGAAAACAGGCTCTGCCTATATAAATCCCTCTCGTGAAGAATACTTATTGAAGGCAGATGGCAATTTTTCTTATATATGGCTCGGGAAGTATTAGATGACCACCTGTTTAGCATTTATGAACTTAAATTTCTCA
Source organism: Hermodice carunculata (assembly GCA_964020975.1). Lineage (NCBI taxonomy): Eukaryota > Metazoa > Annelida > Polychaeta > Eunicida > Amphinomidae > Hermodice > Hermodice carunculata. The sequence goes on along the minus strand of OZ026615.1, from coordinate 92,615,675 downwards.
AAAAAAAAAAAAAAAACCAAAAAACCAAACCCGCTTATTTTGTGCGAAATGACCATATGGCCCTATCTCTGACAATGATGTGACCTGCACGTCCCAGGTGATCACCAGGCGAGCTTTAATATGCATGCGGCGTATTGAGAGTGCTAAATCAGAAACAACAACTAAAAAATCACGATGCAAAATTTAAAATGCGTATACATGCACACATATTCATAAGTGGCCTCTAATATTTGAGGTTTCTTTAATGATTTTAGCAATTTCCATCGATATTTTGGGATCATCAGAAGTTATTAATGTTGCAGCCTCTGAATTTGATATTTTCAAATTGATTCTAAAAGATTTCTGACACGTCTGTAAGCATTTTTTCCTGCTTTTATGAAATTTGTGTCATATAGAAAGTAATGTTAGTCATTTTAGTTACTGTACACATATGGCATATTTGTTCGTATTCAAATATTTTCTTTGTCCTTTCATGTCTGCCACTCCCGATATTCAGATAAGGAGCGCTTATTCTTAGTTGCACGGAGTTTTCCTAAAATTAGTATTCTTTAGAACTAACAACAATTGTTCAAACAAAACTATGACTTGAGTTTTGAAAAAAAATCTGAATTTTAAAAATTGTAATATAAAAATCATTGTCTCAAAGAATTGATCATTATTTTTGTTCATAAACTTTGAATCAAATTTGCAGGAAAAGTCCTGAAGTCGTCGAATTTGTGACCACTATTTTCGTCGTGAAAATCTTACTGTTTACTTGTTTGTTTGTTTCTTTGTCTATCTACCTATCCACCCATCGATCTAGCTCTATCTATCAATTTATTTGCTGGTCAACCTACACAATATACAAGATATACACTTATACGCGTATACATATAGAAATCAGAGGGATCCAGTAGAACCAGCGCTAATTTGGTGGAACCAATATACCTGTTAACTATACAAGTTGACTAAGGGGGAGGGGGCGGTGTCAATGGAGCATGTAATTAGCATGTAATTAGCATTTATGGACTTTAGCATAAAACCCGGCCATTTCATTATCACTGTCTTTATTTAACAATCAGGCAAGGTGAGTGATTGATCTTTGCACGTATCTGTAGTTCATGATTTACTAACCCACAAATATAGACTTTAGATGTCTTTACATCAGTAAGTAGTACTTTATCAAGTTCTAAAGTTGGTTTTCTTCAAGAAAAGTCGCATGTATTTAGAGTCCTTAATAGTATGAGCTCATGTAAAGGAAAAAGAGGCGAAAGTCCTAAAGTTAAAAGGCACCGAAAAAATAGGACGGGAGAGACAAATTAGAAAACAAATATCGACATCATTGTTATGATTTTTTTTCAGACACCCTCAGTTGCATATTATCAAGTCCCAGTTGACATGCACAAGTTACTTACAAGAAAAAATTTGTTTTTTGCCGACCTTTCTGACGTTAAATATAATGCCAGCAGTTCACAAGTACATCTGTACACGTCAAATGATTTATTGGGACTGTAATGTATAATTGTATACCTTTTCATTTTGCAGACACCCTTGCAGCATATATGTGTACAAGGAAACGCTCCTACCTCACTGAGTACTGCAATATGACAAGTTTTAAAATTGTGTCCCGACGTGTATTTTAAGTTTGTAACTACTCTGAACCTTGATAAAATTATTGATGAATGAGCTGAATTATAGTGCGCTAGGAACATAACTTGGTTTAACACATTTTTCAAATATATTTTGTCAGACAACCTCGCACAGAACTTTAGTTGTATGGATGATTTGTCATTGTTATACATGTTGCTTGAAAGTTTTCACATAATACCATTAATATCACAATTGAAATATATATATATATATATATATATATATATATATATATATATATATATATATATATATATATACATACATATATAATAGTATGTCATTTAATACTGTATCGAAAATTTTCTGACACTCCATAAATCACACATTTCAGAGATTCAGTTTTCGTGAAATTGTGACATATTAAGCTATTAGGAGCTCTAAGTATAAAACAGATGGCCATTTGCGAGATTTTCATCTAAATGTTCTTTCAGGTGTTTCCGTATGTGCCCTTTCAATATACAGATTTTTTAAAGCGCTTACTTACAGACATTCGTCTGCATTTATGAAGATTTACAATGAAACTTGGGGAGAAAACAGACACAAAAACTCAATTATTATTATTTCTATTATTATTATTATTATTATTATTATTATTATTATTATTATTATTATTATTATTATTATTATTATTATCTTAAATCGAGAGTATTGTGTATTTGCAAGATTTTATCATATCATTACATCATTTCGAATTGTATCTTTCCAAGCAATTTTCCATTCTTTAATCATTAATGCAATATCATATACCAGTTTTACTTATTCTCAAAATCAAGCTCTATAAAGATAATTGAACAACGTACATTTTCAGTTATTTTTTCGCCATAACTATTTTAGACTCTGTTTAAGGTTTGAGCTTTTCAAGATAAACCACGTTAAATGTCTAACCCATTGGTACCATCTGTTTTTCTGGTGGATTTGTTTCAGATGAAAAATGGTCTCTAGTTCTTTCACATGGTTCCAAAATTCTTTTGGATTTACGCTCTGACGTTTGCTTATAAATATGAATATTCTGCATTAGCACTAAGGTAACAAATCAGATGTCTCTATACCGCGTTCCTGTCTTCACAATGGGAAGTTGAAACCATAACATTAGACATCACATGCGTGTCACGCGGTAAAGCAATATGCATAAGTATTAAAATGTGACGTTACAGCATGCACCACACGTGACGTTACGGCGTGCACCATATGGATGACAGTACGTCACACCATAAATTTCAGACCCATGTGGCAGGCCTATTGGAGTCAACCGGACAGCAATAATTGCTGAGTTTGTAAGCAATACTTGCTGGATGAAGGTATGGCATTACTTAAATTGCAGAATGTAACAAATGTTGGGTGGCAGGTCGTCCAATATGAAGTTTTACGGTACTCCAAAATATAATATTGGGCGAGGCGAAAGCATCGCCCAATATTACATTTTATCGCCCCGTAAAACTTCATATTGGACTCCCTGCCATCCGATATTTTTATATTATACTATTTTAAAAACTAAACTTACATGTTTACTTATTTTTGTACCACCACGACATACGAAACGCGACAGGTTTGTCGTAAAGCGTAATTGCTGGGGTTGCAGATAATTGTTACGCGAGTGCTGCCATGTTCCAAAAAAGTACACATTTTTATTAATAAAGTTCTTTCTTTCTTTCTTTCTCTCTTTCTTTCTTTCTTTCTTTCTTTCTTTCTTTCTTTCTTTCTTTCATTCTTTCTTTCTGTTTTATGAACTGTGTGTCAGCACGAACCTACTTATTTTATCAAATATGAGATTTAAGTCACAGCATCATGAATTTTCTGTTGGGTTCTCTGCATTATAGCAATGTATATACATACATATATATATATATATATATATATATATATATATATATATATATATATATATATATATATGTATATATATATATATATCCTGTTATAAGGGTTTATGAGGAAGGAATTATGGTTTATCTCTTTTACAACCATTTGAATTGCAGGCAAGATTTAGGTCAAGATTTTAACACCAAACATCACACAGTCACACATCATCATACAGTGATCAGAAAGCCAAGAAGTCTACTGTACAAGCAACGAGGTTACGCGCGAGGAAACTATGAAGCCGGCAATGACATGGTCTTCGCACGTAGGCAGTTTTTTATTTTCACTTAAACAGTTACATTTTCTGGTTAGGATTCAAATTTGCTCTCTCTCTCCGTCTTTGTCTGTATGTCTGTCTGTCTCTCTTCATATAATTTATAATGCATATATAGGCGGGTGCGTGTGCGTGTGCGTGTGCGTGTGCAAGTGCTGTCACGAATGCTCGGTTTACAGACATTTTGCAAAGCAAACCAATTGGCTGCTTCAGCAGTAGAATAGAAAGTCCTTGCCCTTCCATTTTACTGCTTATTGTACTTCTAACATGTCAAACTAAGTATATATTATTTGACGTCGGTGAGCATTCATGTATCCAACTGCAGTCTTTTCCATAATCGTGCAACAGGATGACGCTACGAGATATGTGCGTATTTAACCATGAGTCTATCATACTAGTACACAGACGTAAATGACTGAAATAGCTAACTGTCAAGAAATAATTTTAGGTCATTTAGTTTCCTACCTTCGAAACTATCCGCAGCTGCAAAATGTGGCGTCAAAGTTAGCAGTAAGAAGACATAGCCAACCAGCTTGGGCGATACCATGACAGCCATCCCATGTACGGACCTCTTGTCTCCAGTGCATGGAATTAGTGTAGTTCAGTGGATCTGAGACAGTTGAATGCTTTCTCGTTGCGTGTATTTTATTCACATCAAGCAGGTAAATTCTCATAATATTATTGACACTTCCTTTCTTCCGCATCTATTGATACGCGCTTACAGTCACGTGCTGCTTCTTACCTTTCGGAACCTGTCACATGACGGAATTCATGATAGCTGAATTACTACCATCCCCTGGTGACTGGTGCTTATAAAAATGCAACAATACAATTTGACGGGTGAGACTCGCGATTCAAATAATGGCTGGGATCCATCTGGATAAAGTGGACACCTGTGTAAAGTGGACACCTGTATACATTCATAACCTGCGAACCACCTGGAAAAATTGGACACCTGTATACATTGAGATCAATCTGAACAAACCGGACATCTGTACACCTTAAAAACCTGTGACCCATTAGGGCAAACTGTGTGTGGATTTAATTGTGAGCTGGGATCAATAAACATGTAACTGCCGCTGCAATGGCGCACGCCCCCATCAAGTACTGCTTACCTCATGCTTCACGGCAATTAAAATTTGCTCCTGGATGAAGTTGTAGCATTAAAAATGCTTCTGTGGAAATAAAACCTAAAGGAGAACGCACATGAAGGAGGGGATATCAATCATTTCAAGGAAATAACTGGTGACATGCAAATCGAGCGTGAGAGGTCCCAGTAATCAGCATGTCGGGTTTTTCAGGTGTTATGATTACACATTTTTTATAGGTGGCTGCTGCGATGTATTCCACATAATTTGAAATCGCTGTGGCCCCTTTGTGCACGAAATGAGATATATGTATATTACACTGCAAGCAGGGAGTTGATGCTATGAAAATGGGGCGTCATGGTCATCGCACAGGAAACACAAGCTGTATGAGAACGCTCACGTGCTGGGCGTTGTTGTACTCTTCATAGAAGTGCAAATCAAATTTGCCCGTTATCAGAGTGCTGGAAATATGCACATACACTATTTCTGCACAAGGTTTATTGATTAAGGAAAATATCCAGGCTCGACTGAAAGTAATTACCGAAAATAAAGGTATCATAGCTGTAGTTTCGCAGAGATCTTCAGCTCGGAAGCGCTTAAAGGGGAGTGCTGATGAAAAGAGCGTATTTACCCGGAGTGACTCAGTCATGTAAGTCTGTGTTGCTATTAATGAGACATACAGCCAAAGTACAGCAATATGTACAGAATACTGGAACCCCCCTAAAAGTTCGACGTGATAAGTGCTTAATGATACAGTCGAACGCTTTTACGGTCAAAGTCGCAATCACTTATGAGTGTGGAGTCGGACACAATACCGCCATGAAGGGTAGTACCTGAAAGTTTTTGCTTGCCGTCAATGATTCCATATAAACCGGGTAAATGTGCAGATGGACCGAGAAATAAAAATAATTGGGTATTATATATTTTATCCAAAAAATATTCTAGATTCGTTTTCTGTTTGTTGGAAAGAGTCCCCTTTTGGACAAAGTTTGATTCTTTTCCAAGAAATTCTTATGAACTTTTGTATTTTTAGAAATAACGATATATCCGTTTTAGTTTGATGATACCATTTATTTTTTCAACACACTGCAATAATCTAATCATTATCAGAAACTAAGATCTATCTCTTTAAACATTTAAAAAAATGTCATTGCAGCTCAATTCTTGAAGGAATTGTGATAATATATACCTGTAGCCATAGCCGAATGTTTTTCTCTTTACAAAATCAGGAAATGTCTGCATATCAACTCCTGCAAAGCTTTAGTTTTGCGCCAACGCACCAAAGTATGCTTCTTTATTGTATACAAGTACTGTACTTTGGATTGTATCATGGACTTATATGCCTGATGAACATACCAAAAGATATTAAAAGAAACAATGACCATTATCTATGTTGTATTTTTTGCAGAATTAGATGTCAAGACTATGCATATTGTGCTGATATCTTTGTATATTCTACATTAACACTAAGGTAACCTATTAGATGTCTCTATTTACACCACATGCCTGCCCTGTAAAACTGGATATGAGCAGTTTAAACCATAATACTGCAGAGCACTAGCATGTCACACGGTAGCGCACCAAGTAAAAATTAAAGAAATAAATTTAAAAAATAATAATAATAAAAAAAAAAAAATAAATAAAAAATGAAAAAACACAAAAAACGTGACGTTACGACGTGCACCATATGGGTGACTTAATGTCACGCCACAAATTTCAGATCCATGTGGCAGGTCTATTAGAGTCAACGGGCAGCAGTGACTGCGGAGTTCGTGAGTAACAATTGCTTGACAAAGGCATATCATTTACTTCAATTGCAGAATATAACAAATGTTGGATTACAGGTCGTCCAATATAAACTTTTACGGGACTCCAAAGGGTAATATTGGACTCGGCCTTCGCCTCGCCTGTTATTACATTTTGTCAACCCGTAAAACTTCATATTGGACTCCCTGCCAGCCAATATTTGTATAATATCCAATACACTGTATCAAATTTGATACCTTTCTAAAGCTACAATCATACCCGTTCCAAGAGTGTGAAATATGATACCACAGTTGAACTGTGGTAAAAATTCAAATGACATCACTTTACTGCTACTGCGTATTTTTTTTCTCGTAAAAATCACGAAAACGAGGACGAGGCTAAAGTGGGTAGGACAATGGATTTCAAGCTCTATTAAAAATCTATGCTAGTTTTTTACTTCTACGACCCATCATGTTATAAACTACTCTCAACATAGGAGGGAAACACCAAGGAACACTAGGCTGCTAATTCTTCTAAGGAGCTAAGACTTTTTAAGCGACATTCACCCTGATAACGTCGCGTTGCTATCGCATGGATTTGTTTGCAGTGGATGGCAATAGATCGGCCACTTCCAGTTTACTTCCGCATTAGCTCACGAAGTGAAAGTACGTATTCTTTCTCATATTTTCCATTATAATTTTGAGCACAAGACTTGTATCACAATATAACTGGTTAAGATTAACAATATGCTACCAAAATCAAACATTCGCAAAGCGAAAAATGAATCTCAAGCAAAGCGCGGCGATAACGACGACAGCAAAAGTGACATGGAGCAAAATGTAAACAAACCAAACGCAGCCACATAACGGGAGAAATACGCTGAAAATTGAGATTATACTGTCCGTTCTCTAATATGCAAGTACTGTGAAAAGGTATCAGATGCTGACGATGATAAAATCATTGAGTGTGAGAGATGTGAGTTGTGGGTATGTCTGTCTTGCTCGACGCTGACTGAAGCAGAATACAACTTCATGAACTCGAAAGACAGAGAAACTATACATGTTTCATTGACATTGAGTGCTGAGTGTAACGGTGCCGCAATGTCCGCTGTCAGGACGGACAGCTTGATCGAGTAAAGGTGTAAACAGTACTTTGCGAATTTCAAAACTGAATTACACGACAAGATCAAGACTGAGATTAAGAGTGTAAAGGATGATTTGAACTTGTATAAAGCTCCACAAAGTGAAGTAAACCTTGAACGGAAGATCGATGCCTGTTCGGGAGCCGCTAATGATGTTAGGCCTACGTTTTCAACACCAATTAATGATGTTGTGAACGAACTGAAGGATTGCAAAAACAGACAAAACAATGTGGTTCTGTTCAATGTCCCAGAGTGCGAGGTAGACGAACCCGAAGCAAGGAAAAAGCTAGACACAGATTTCATTGATAAAATGTGCAAAGACGTTCTTCAAATTGCAGTTGAACCTACTCAAGTTATACGTTTGGGCAAAAAATCCGAATTCCCCCGTCCGCTCAGGGCAACAGTGAAAATTCTGGATAAAAAACTGACATGCTGCGCGCCGCTAGCAAATTAAACTCACATAATTACGATACTTACAAGAAAATAGTTATAAAGAAATACATGACACCGCTAGAGAGGAAAGAAAAAAACCTTTGAACCATGTGAGAATGAAAAAGATCGAGGAGACAAACCAAAAAGGCGAAATAGCGAAATGGGTAATCAAAAGCAACAAAGTAATGAATATTCACAGGAAAACCTAACAGTCCCAACAGATTGGTTCGACAAGATGTTAGGCCTATCTTGCATGTATAATAATGTTGACAGTTTACTAAACAAACGAAATGAATTTTACATGTTATAGAAACTGAGCAACTAGATGTTGTGTGTTCCACTGCAATAATTCCAAAAAAAAACTTGAAAGAACCTGTGCAGTTTTCAGATTTCCAAATCAATGGATATGACAGTTTCCTAATATTGATGATTCAGATTTGCACCGAGGAGTAATCATTCATACAAATAAGAATTTGAAGGCAAGTGCAATAAACACGACAGGCATTTTTACATTTAGAGAAAGCACTTGGTATGAGATAAAACTGAAACATCAGGATCGTCTGCTGGTAGGAGGCATATATCGCTCACCCGACAGCAGTCCCGATAATGATGAAAAATTAAATCTGGCGATACCAAAATATGTAGACTTACGTGGAGGATCGCATGTACTAATTATGGGCGATTTCAATTTTTCTGAAATAAATTGGATAGATTGCTTCACCCCAATAAACCCAAATCACATCCTCACCACGAGTATAGCATGAAAAATAGTGAAGGCGAACCAGGAACCCTCGAGAAAACACACCTAGATAAAGATCTAGGAGTTCAGGTAGATCCGAAGCTAAAGTTCTCAAGACACATGGAATTCAAGTTAATAAAGCTAATAAATTACTAGGACTTATTAGAAGGTCGTATGATTATCTTGGTGGAGAGTCAATGAAAGCGTTGTTTACAGCACTAGTAAGACCCGTACTAGAATATGCTAACGTTGTGTGGGCGCCACGTTTGGAGAAGGATAAGAAACTTATAGAAGGTGTTATTAGGAGAGCAACAAAACTAGTGCCAAATCAAAAACGGTTGGAATATGAAGATCGTCTTCGAAAACTGAAAATCCCAAGTATGTGCTACAGGATGGCACGTGGAGACATGATAGAAGTTTACAAATACATGAAAGGAATATATAACGCAAACAGTAAGCTACTTGCTGGAGACGATGGTGCATCATCAAGAGGGCATTTGTTCAAATTAAAAAAAAAATACGTTTTTGTAAAAGTGCTAATAGAAAAACGTTTCAGGGTTGTGTATACTTGGAACAACTTGCCACATGAGGTTGTAGAAGCACCATCCATAAACAGTTTAAAAGAACGTTTAGACAAAGCACGGAATAGATATACATATTCGGTGGATTTAAAATACCCACTTAAATGAATAAATTGAGACTGTGACAATAATGGATTGTATTGATCAGCTAACAGGCATTTAGCCTAACAACATCTGTAAATGAAATTATATTATATCCGAGTGCCAACTGCTGTCAAGGTCTTGATTTTGTTCCAATGCATCCATTTGTGGCTTTCAAATTGTGCACATACTGTGCTTTGCATCGCACTATGGATATGGATGAACAGCATTAATCACACAAGAAGGAAGCATGCTTACAACAACGTTGTTTACATTGCGGAATGATGTTCTGGGACTGTGATTATTGTGTCAATATCTCTCAAAATGTTAAATCTGCTGCATCAAAGTCGTTATCACTGGACACCTACAACTGTGCGCCTAATCAAAATACAAGATGTATTTTCCACAACGTAATTATGAAGGTATAATATTACGCCTACACTTCACTTACTTTTGTTCAGAGAAAGGCCTACACCGGGGGGGGGGGTACTCCCCGGAATTTTTGGTGGGTAGGCTCCACCGAGGGTACAAAACCCGGACCCAACGGGAGCGGAACCAATGTGAAAATGGGGGGTCTTTTGGAGCTTGTATTGAAAAAAAAAATGAAGTTTTACATAAAAATTGGTGTATTTTGGGGCAATTTGGAGACAGGAATTGAAAAACACAGGGGTCTTTGGGTGAGACAAGCGAAAAAGGGGGGTCTTTTAGAGCTACAAGCAGGAAAAAGGGGGGTCTTAGAGAGCGACAAGTACCGAAAATAGGGGGTCTTTTCCGCGGCGCCTACCCGTATAGCAAGGTATAGGAAGTACCCCCCCCCGGGGGCCTACATAAATACCATTGCGTTAGGCCCCTGTGATACCGTTGATAAAATATTACCGAAATATTCTCTTTGGTTTATACTATGATGATGATGATGATGATGATGATGATGATGATGATGATGATGATGATGATGATGATGATGATGATGATGATGAACAAAATCGAATATTCGAAACAAAGCAGCAATCTGGTCATCTACCTTTGCCTAATGTCACCTAGTTCTGTTGCCTATTGTGGGAGACCATGCTTAAAACAAACCCAGTGGTATCGCTACGACAAAAACGCTACGTTATGCAATGAAAGCAATACTGAAACAGGTGGGGTCAGCTGAATCTCCTTCCTTTGAAGTCACAATGGGTGCTTGCAAAGCTTTTTGCTCAATTAATTTCTTCATCATCGTTTGATGAATCCTTTATGTCACTGTCATAATCAAGGACCATGTCATGGTGGAAAATATCCCGTCGAGAGAGTAACTCGACACCATCATTTGGAAAAGAAATGGCAGTCCATATGATATTCAAATCTTTTATCCAAACATGAATGGTGAGAACAGGCACTGCGATTACCACAGGTAATACAGGATACTGAATATTTAAGCGACCATAATAAAATAACCACGCCCTGCTTAATATTGGTGCGAGGAAAACAGCACAGATAAAAAGCGTGGTTCTTTTGACTAAATCCAGGTTGGTTCGTCAGGTATCCGAAACCATGTTCCAAACTATAGTACCGGTACTACATAATCACACAATAGGGTGAATTGATACTACACGAACGCTTGGGTAGGAGCTGTCATGCAAACATTTCTTACAAAAATTAAAGGTTAGGGGTACAGGTTTGTCATTGTAATTCTTACCAGAATTAAGCTGTCATAAAGTATTTCACATTTTGATTTTAGTTTTCCAATGATACCACGACGTGTACAGTATGCAGAAGATCAAAAAAGGGATCAGCAAAACATGACATGTTGATATATCTTAAAATAAAAAAAAATATTCCTTACACATGAGAATTTCAGGGCAAAATCATATTTTGTCTCCACGTTGACAGTATAAAGAAACTGGAGAATAACGAAGGTGGAGTTTGTAAGATTTTATTGCATTTGTATAAATATCAGTAGCACCAATTTTTAGAACACCAGCTCAATTGATAAACTTCTTCATTAGTGAGATTTTCTATTTCAGATTTGATTATTTTTTTACAATAATAGTATCATAGGACCTCTGCAACACTACCTCATTCCAGCTATTCCAGACGTTTCACCATTCTGACTTAACCATTATGAAGTGATAGGGTAGTCTGCAGATGTGGGAGTATACAAAGGTACAGGGGATGCTGCTCAACTGTGTATGCATTATCATCTCTAATCTAAACAGGCAAACAATACGATATAATATTTTGTTGGTATTTTCGAACAAAATTTATACATATGGGCATAGTGTGTGTCTGACATCATTCTTCTTATGTGCCCCATATTCAATAGCTGGGGTGGAACTCCTGCATCTTAAATAAACTGAAGCTGAGGCACGAAACATCAAGTTATGCAAATATATCAATTAAGCCTGTAGAAATACACTGTTTTCTCTGCCCCTTTGGGTATTGAATCACAATTGTAGCCAGAGAAAATATTTTAGTAAACACCGCGCCACTCAATTACATAACAGTAAATGAGTATTTACATATTTTCCCTTTTTTTTTTTTTTTTTTTTTTTTTTAGGCATTTTCATTATCAAAACGCCACAAAAAGGCTACCGTCCCATCTTTTGGAAATATCCAATAACCAAATGAAATTGAAAAAATTTAAGAAAATTATTACAAAAAATATTTTAGAACAAGAGCGCCAAGAACTTCGCTTGATTCTTGCAGTGCAATATTCACCGCTGGTTTTTTTACCATCGGCAAAAGGGTAATTATGGCGCAAGAACGTTAACGCCAAGGTGAGAACAACAGAGAACAATGTTAGAACATTTCCTTACATTTGAAATGACCATGCGTTTTTTTTTCTCGCAAACATGCAAGTTCTCTTATTCTGAAAATGCTGAGGCAATCTTTCCATTTATCAAGAATTCTGCCTTTAACCTGGCTTAGAAATAAAAACATATCAAGATTACCACTCCGTCATCACTAAGACACCATTTATTGTGTTAGCAGTAAAGTAGCATTTCTATACATTATCAGGTAAGTAAACTATCAATATCAACATCATGTTTCAGGTTTTTGCATTTTCTTGTCTGATGAATATTTTCCTCTGTCAGGGATTAACAGAATACTGGAGGAACCATACCACGTATACAATATATTTAACTGGGTGACAACCTACATATGCCGACATGTGTGCAACTCCAGGTCTAAAGATTCTCATTTGACATTTTATACTACACTCTGTACCAATTTGACAACTATATGCTACAACCCTGCAATATACGGGAATATTATTCGGCAAAAACAAAAACCAAGGCACAGAGTTTGTAAAATATGTATTAAAAAAAACTAATCAAACACACACACACACACCGCATTTTTATAGGTTCCGGAAATCTGTTAACTATATGTAATTATAGTTAGCTTACGATGCTATGAATCATTATTGAGACCACTGACATTTAGATCAAGACGTTTTAATAAGGTTGAAAGTGTTACGAATATTACAGGCATTTCAGTGGCTTAAACATCAAAACAGATAGAACATGGGGTTGTTATCATATAGAAACCGTGGGCCTCACAGTGCCGCATCTGTGGATGTATTGAAACCTACCTCCAGGTGCTACAATGTCGTTATTCCGATGAACTAACATGTTAGGGTCTTTATTTTTAAAAAAATGACCGAACTTCTGTCCGCGGTTAATCATGCGCAGCATTATCCAAACATTGAATGTAAACGTTTTGATCTTCTTAACGGAAAGAAGTACATATGGCGCATATGTTGGCGATGTAATAAGCCTACCTGCTGTTCACATTCCTTTGTTGTGTATATGGCTTTCTTTTGCCGAAAAACTAAACGTACTGTACACGCAATTGTACACTCATCACGTCATCATCTAACAAAAAAGCTACCCCCACCACACACACAGAGAGCAGTATCGAGCTTTATAGTGATGGCATGTAGATCTTAGTTGATAATTGATTAGGGTTCACAACTTGCACATACTGTTGAAACTTGGTTTGAGTATTGCACCAAAAAAAACCCCGGTCTGTTGGAAATATGCAAGCAATTCTACCTGTGATGTCTAATTTTCCTTCGCACGCAATATTGTCTTTTTTTCAACTTGTACGCTATGAAAAAAAAAAAAAAAAAACAGAGGTCAAAGGCTGGTTTGCGACCAAGGCATGTGGTTGTTGATGGGACTATGCAATCAAAATTTTTGTCGGCCAATCGTTTCAGCTTCTGCTACTTTCAGATTTACGAGAATAGGCATGTGTGGTGAGCAGTTAGCTCAAACGTGCAAACATGCACAATGAGATCGTTTAGATATGTAGAGCACATTTATACTTTATGTATTTCTTTTTGTGTTCTTTATTTGTTGTCTAGAAGGAAACAACATTGGTAAAGGGTTTTGTCCTTGTTCAGGTGAAGAACTAATTTGATAGTTTTCCATGTCTTTCTTGAATCATCCTCCTACTTATTAAAGCGAGAGTTGAAATGATTTTGTTTGGGATAAAAATATCCCATTTGATTGCTTGGCTACATGGGGCCATTTCTGAAAAAAACAATAGTGTTGTGTTTCAGAGTATCAGGTAGCGTTCTGTCCAGTATACTGGTTTAAACTCTGCTTGCAAGGTAATTTAAGTTCAATTCCTGTCATATATTTTGTACTGAATTATGCATATATTATTATATACAGAGTTGGTCCTTGAGATAGCGGCTGTAATAATGACTTTGTCGAAATTGTAAATGTATCATGGGAAATATGGGCTAAGTGACACAACTTTTCGATCTGCCCTCGTATTGTCCCAATGTTTAATTAAAAATATATATGTGACCAATGTTATATGGAGGATCGGTTATGGTAAAATTTGTTAAATTTAACAGTTCTTACGGATATGCGCTTTTCTGTAATATTGCGAATCGGAATTAAAATTATGCACAATATTTTTAATTATGTCTCAACAGGTCTGTTACGTCTTCACGCATTTTTGAAAGTCACTTGTATTGAATATTTGATTAAAACAAGTCAGACAGAGAAAATGATCTGATATATCTGTAAATATGATGTCATGAAGCAAGACACTTTCTTCGGCATTAAAGAGCCGACAATGTGATCGATCAACGTACAAAGTCCCTCAGATAATCCCGTGGAGGGTATCATGTCGGGGGTAAGGCCATCAACGAGCATAACCAAAATATCGAGATATTCGGCATATCTATGCTTTGCTTTCATGATTTAATTAGTCAATATTGAAATCATCGAGAGTCTTGTTTGTCAGACGACTGATTGCAAATAAGCTCATCAATACATGTAATTTCAAGAACATTTCATCTTTTCAGTATCTTGATGAGCGAGAAATAATTTACATTTATTGTTTATTTCCATACAGTTCTGCAGTTAAAACAAGCTGGTCTACCTATTACTTAATCAGAGTACAAACTCCTTGATATGTTGGAAATGTTATGCTGATATACTAGCGTGAAACCTGCAATACATCATCCGCAGAATAAAGTAACCGTTGCTCAGGTCAAAGAGTAATGAGGCCAAAATAGCGCAGTTCAACCAAAATTTCAGGGTGCACATTGTGCTAAACTAAACTGAAAAATATATAAATAAATAAATAAAAAATAAAATAAAATAAAATAAAAAAAAACCTCTCTGTAGCCAGACAATATCATTATATTCTATTTTCTTTGAGCATAGATTTGATATTTTGTATAATATAAATTTAAAATCGAAAACATAAAGTGTAATAGTATTTGTTATAGTAGACTTGTCTATGAATGGGGACTTCAAATGGAACAGCAATTGCGTTACTTTATGCTCCAAAAGGTTTTGATAGATTGCTAATATTATTTCTATTAAGTCCACCAAGAAGTTTAAGAACATGACTTTCTAATATGTGTTCTGTTATGGGTAGCAATTTGGACACAAAAAAGTCACTCTGTTCGTTAAGTGCTGAATCATTGCTTACTTGTCCAGTTCATTCTGTGCTTATTTACTTGTATAAATGTCTCAATAATCTTGATCTTTCCATGAATTGTATGAAAACAACGCGATATAAGTCGCCTGGCTGAGTGGAGATAGAAAGAGAAGAAATAGGGTGAAATAAAACATGTTTGGCTGAAGACTTAGAAAATTTTTTTAAAAAAGCATGATAGAAAATAGGAATGAACACAACATCATACAAAATGAACATAGGGCATGAACACGTAGTTTCAGTGAAAAAATGATCCTCTGAAAACATGCAACCTTTAAAATGGATGTTCAAAGCAACATTAAATGTAACCTAAGATGATACATAACCAGTCATTTTAAGACATTAACATATGTATTTCTTTACAGAAAGAACGAGAGTTTAATTAACTAAAACTAATATGGAACTGTTGCAAATTTAACATATTTGTTGTTTTGTTTTGCTTTTGGTAGTTAGATACATTTTTAGTGTAGTTTTCTCCATTTCTTTTTTATTCCTTCTTCTCTTATTTCTCCCTATCTCTCTTCAATTATGTAAAATAAATGGTAAAGGAATCTATGCTATGAATAAAAACCTGTGTAGCTCAACGCAACCACGAATATGGATTGTAACTATAACTTTTGACTGTTTATCATACATAACGTAGCAGCGTATGTTTTCAGACCAAATGAACTATATCCATATTTACTTCCAACGATTGTGGACAACCAAACATACATAGAAACTAACCACGCAACACACAGGACAAACGCAGAAGTATATATATAACATTGGGACAATAGGAACCGCTTATGCAGTTTATCCCCACTGGCTTCTTCACAATGCTCAATGATTCCTGGTACTAATTTTACTTTCCTAAGGCTCCAACATGCTAATCCTTGTTTTCATATTTACCGTAATTCTCTGACGTATGCGCGCACTTTCAGTCAGTTTTATTTTTAGTGAGTCGTAGGGTGCGTTATTTACGACTACACAGTCCAGGAATTTTTTTACTAGCTCTGGTCAGTTTACCGATTTTGCGAACAAGTTTGATATTGTGAACCTTTCTCAACTACAATGAAAGAACTTGCAACTTCACCTATCAAAATGGATCGATTGAAAGAAAATATAGGCACTCAGTATGTCAGTGATGCTGTAGAGTATCCATAAGATAATTGTGAAGGAGGAACGTTCGTGTAAGGCAAGCGTGATGCGAGCGAACATTGCACGATTATCACGGATAAATCAACCAGGTGGCCTACATGGTCAATGGTGGTCATGTTTGTTTACTGCTACACTGCGGCTCATGGGAGCTTAGCCTTTTTTGTTTCTTTATGAAGTGCGGGACCCTTGCTACCTTTGACTCCGTAAACCTTTTAAATGTCTTGTACGGACAATGCATACAAGTGGCAGCAATATATTTGCTAACAGCAGGAAGGGTAGAATTATTTCATGTTCGCAAAAGATAATGGTTCTATCAACTGATACGTCAGCAGCTGTAACACTATATTAGGGTACATATACACCCCAATTCAAGATGGCGGGCATACCATCATAAATAAGGTAGGAAGCTCGGTTGGAAGGCACCTATGATTCATTACCTCACAGAGCTGGCATAGCACTTTTGACCCATACCTCCTGAAGCCAGAGCTCCAACGTGATGAATCAGCAGTATTTGCGAAATGACATCCCATACGTGTATAAAAAGTGGTTCTGTTATAGACCAGAACATCAGTTCTTCCTGTGCAAGAATACATAAAAAAAAAAAAAATAATAAAAAATAAAAAATATATATAACCCCCCCCAAAAAAACAAAAAACAAAACGCAAAATTGATCAGAATGACAAGAGACAAGTAGGACAATCTAGACTCAAGGATGAATAAACTTTAAGAAATTTTGACAGTCAGTCAAAAATTCAAGCCATACAGCAAATTGAATGGGCAGACAAATTACCTTTGGCTCAAGTATAGGAAGACAACCCAGTAGAATTTTATGTGGATAATATGCAGACTCACTTGATCGATTGCAAACAGAGTGCCTCTATGTGAAATGTCACATCAGCAAGCACAATGGTTCTCCTATAGGTGCTGTAGTTAAAGCAGGTCTTGTTAACTAGATTTTACAGTCTATGGTCGAAGGTTCAAGATACAGGAAAATAGACTGGTGAGTGCTGGACAACTTAATCCATACAAGGCATTCCTGGACATGGTGCTGAATTATGCTGAAGATGCAAAAGATAGTCAAATACAAACTCAGCTGTACTTTAAAGACAAAGCAGATTACATGGACAAAACCGACAATCTGGTTGGTCAGAATTTCGGATTGAAAGTTTGAAATTCCTGCACAAAAAAGAGTCAAAGTATGGGCACGACAAAAGCTATATTCTGACAAATTTCAACAGCCTCATATATTACTCACCGAATCCCAATCATAGTCAAATTGGCACCCAGTCCAAATACATTCTGTCTGAGGAGAGTGGACACAAAGAACTACAAGGTGGATATTCAAACAGTGAAACTGGGGATATGTACAGTCGGTTTGAACCCCAAATCCTACATGGAGATTAATCGACGCCTGCAAAATACCACAGCCAAATACCCCTTCTGGCGTCAGACCTCATGACACATGCTGTGGCACAAGGTGCTCCACACATTCAACTGGACAACTTATTCCAAGGTGGTGTACCTGTGCAAATTCTGATATTAGCTTGTTGGCTTCTGCGGGGAAGTTACACCAAGAACCCCTTTAATTTTCAACATTGTAACCTAAATTACCAACAGGTCACAGTTGATGGCGTTTCAAACCGAAGAAAAGCCCTGGGATCAGACTATCCAAAGAAACTATTCATTGAATCTTACAAGTCAAATGTGCAAACTAAGTGGATGTTGTCTTTAAACCTTAGTTACATGTATTTATTACCACACTTACTTCATGGGGACTGGTAAATGCAATAACTACAATGGAAATAACATCAATCCAGATAATTATCCCAAAGGCTACTGTCTTACTGTTCAACATTGACCCATGTTAACAGATGCATGATGTCATGCCTATAATTAAAAAGGCAATATCAGAGTGGAGACCAGTTTTTCTCAGGCACTGCCCACAACATTAGACCTGTTGATCTATGCCCTTTTTCCAGACATCTTTGAGGTGGACAATACTCGTAACTTATAACTACAATGAATAATCACCAGCTGAGGTCAACATTGCAGAAAAATTATGTGACGGGATGCTATTTTCACTGTGTTTACCTTTCAGACAGACTGCTGTATAAACTGAACTAACATGGGAGTCTGTTGATTGTCAACATGGACTCATATGACATGCCTGCCATTTATTGGATAATTATATTTGCCTTGAGATGCGGACATGGGGAAATGTTTGATTCTTTTGAACACACTACAGCCTACTATAACAGAAACTTGATTTCCTGAGAGAAATGCAGAGAGGAGCCAGCTTCAAGGAAAAGATACTTCAAGGCCAAAAGAGTCTTATGTGTGGACTGGACCATATTGTCTTTCTTATGCCTTACACTGCTGTTAAGGGATATCTATGGGCAGCATCACCAGCCATTTTGGAAGAACAGGACAAAATATCATAACATAGTGTTCCATTACATTAAAAATACTTTAGACTTGTGAGCAAAATAGAGTTATGAAAATATTATTTTACAAGTGTCCGTTTTTACTACAACAAGATGTGTGTAGGAGTGCAGGTCTATGCACGTCTATGTGAAGGTCCATGGCGTTCTGTGTGCTCTTTTGTGCTATTCTGCATGCATTTGATGCTGTTCTGTTTTGCTGCTTTTGCTGTTTTGTGTGCCCTTTTGTGTTGTTCAGCATTCTGTTTTATGCTGTTCTGTGTGCAGTTGTGCTGTTCTGTGTGTTGTTGTAAGTGTTGTGTGCTGTTGCATGTGTTGTTGTGTGCACTTCCAAGATTGTGACTTATTCAAATACCCATAAGTAGAGGTGAAATATACAAACATATATACCAGTGATGTTGGAGAGAAAAAGAAAGCATTGCCCCATTTGTGGAAAACCACATTTACTACATATAGATACACATTTATGTGATACCCATGGTTTTAACACTCAAGAAAGACAAACATGGTTGAAGCAAGCAGTACTCATTTTAAGTGCCACAGAAAATTTCGGTAGCTAAAAGCCCCCTTCAGAGGGACATAAAGTCTCTCAAGGAGGGATCTTGGGCCCTTCTTTTAGAGACAAAGGACCACTGATGCTACTGAAATGCATGTCACTTCTTAACGTCCTTTCACAATGATAGTGGCGGCTCTTACCGGTTATGAAAGACCGTATACATGTACAACCTTTTACAGAGAGCAGAACAAACCACTGAAGTACCACCAGAATGAATTATCTTCTGCTACCCGCACTGGCAGCTCTGCTATAGTGATAGACAAGACAATATTCCAACCATTGAATTTATTAGAGTTGTACCTTCAAACTTGCAACAAGACATTTTTTAGACACAACCAAAAGAAATCTAATCGTATTTGACGATGATCTGATGGGCAAAGAAAACAAAATGCCAGAAAACTTCAGCCATGGAATCCATCATCACAATTTGAGTGTTATAGTGCTAATGCAAGTTTCTATCAACTACACACAGTGACCATACCTCGAAATTTTGAGTATTTTGTTTTAACCCTTTCCCCTCAAACTGGCCAAAACCGGCTGGTGGTCAAATGTCGTCTGCTTCAGCATTTTCAACTGATTTCAGCAGCAATGAAAAACAATTTTACTGAGAATTGAAGATGAGACCTGTCCAGGCAACATGACCTAGGTCAACAGCTTTCCTCGGCATGGGTTGGGCACTAAGTGCCCAACCCATGCCGAGGAAAGCTGTTGACTCAGTGTTGATATAAGGGGTAAAGGGTTAAATGACATGCCTATGGATTTACAGACCATCAAGACCACGAGTCACTGCATGTTACCAGACAAGCCAAACTATATGATGGACATGTACAAAGAAGCCACCTCCAAACCATATGAATTCCTGCTGATTGATCTAAAACTGAAAACATCCGAACCACAAATGACTGAGAAAAAATACACACACATCTCCACAAAAGGCTGCAAAGTTAATGGCAGTACATTTGAAATTCCTTATGTCCTTATTTGATGATTCAGCAAGTGATAACAAAGAATATAATGTGACACATCAACAATCTGTTCAAAAATTATATCCTTCTATAGCCAGTTCAGAACATCAATATACATGTATACACACAGGGCTGGTTACACAGGCAACACAGGTAGGCCCACGTCAGAATACTCATGTTTATGTTACCTGATGCCCCTCGATCCCCCAAACACACACGTCGAATCATTCAGTACATGAGCAAGAGACCAAAAGGATTTGTTTTCTAAATCTACAAAAAAATACACCATTCTCCATCAAAATCTAGGTTGTAGCACTACACTCCTCTGTTACTCAATATCGACAATTACTTGTGCAAGATTTAAACAATAACTGAAAGCCCATAACAAATAAAAGTACCTTATAGAAGGTATATCAGGAATTAAAGTATTTTATGTCCACAATCCCCCAAAAGGAAGACCGACAGGATGCCTAAACTTACAATAGAAGTATGTCTAATGGTATTCGCACTACGAGAAATGACATTTCAACTTTAGCTAAATTGTACAAATTACTTTACGTACGCATGGCTACTTTTAAGGCCAGTGGAAAACATCATTATATATGTATACAAACAGGGCTAATTACACAGACAATACAGGTAGGCATACGTCAGAAGACTCATGTTCATGCTACCACAGAGACACCTCTCACACCCCAAAAACCACGCAAGTCGAACCATTCAGTACAAGAGCAATAGACCAAAAGCATTTGCTTGTCCTAAGACCATAAAGGTATTTAATATAAATACCAAATGACAAAAATTATATTAGTCCATGGACTCATCAAAAGGTACTTATTCAATGGACCATTGTTGAATCACAGCTGAGCAGCAAAAGCCTTTCTTTGTTAATCGGTTATGCAGTGTGGGATCGATACAATGGGTATTGTGATGACTGTCTGGGACCACAGAGGCGTGAGTACCTGACAACAGAAAGAGTAAAGTACATAAAAATATTCCAATTTTGTTACAGCTCTGCTTTTAGCAATTTCCAAAATGTCATTTCATGCCTTTTTTAAACATTTTAAAACCCAAAAACTCTTGGCTTTTACATTCGTACCCTCGTTTTAAGTTTTGAATACATCAAAGATGTGTCTAAAAAGTACAGAAGAAGGAAACCCTTTTCACACAACAATGGGAAGTGACATTTCGGAGTTAGTCAGGAATATACCGATATGCACTAAATTACAACAACAGCTCCATTACAGTCCACTATCACAACTATCATTTATATGTAATGTACACATGATATAGATTTATATCTGTGTGACCTTGTATATAAAACCTACTGTATTTTCATGGATGAGGGTATATATAAGCCCAGACGGGCTTCTACTATCAATCTTTTGTTATAATGTATGCTCAACTATGCATCTTGATGAATAAACATATCTATCTAACATATTAGTGTTACTTGTAAACTTTAATAGTACCATAAACCCTTAGCTTGTAACAATTATATATATATATATATATATATATATATATACCTTCGCTCCTTTAAAGTTTTCATTCAATCAATCAATGCGGAAGTCTTTTCATTGATGGTTGCTATGATTTCGCTGAAAGCTTGCATGATATGACAGAGTTTGAAAAAATTTGAAATATTTTACCATGTTGGCCTGTAGCTATTTTACTTCACAGGCTCTCAACAGAAATGCAGAGAAGTTGATCACAAGGTGGAACAAGCCAAGTCACTTGCCACAGTGACTGAATCCGTGTAAAACAAGAACCATACTTTCATTACCTCCTCGTACCCTCTGTTTTCAGTTTTGAAGCATTTATAAGCTTTGAAACTACCAACACGCAACTGATTTCATAATGATTGATTACAGTACAGATATAGACATACCTAACACGCATTATTGTTTCTATATCAAATTCAATAATGTGAACGAAGACCCCAGATACCTTCAAAAAGATGTCTCGCTGGGTTGACATGTGTGTTTGTGTTTTTCAAAGGGTTAGTATTATGACTCCAGATGCTCGATGTTCTGAGGAACCAAAAATATGTACAGTGTAATAGGGCGAACCTAACCACAACAAAAGCTTACCAGTATATTTAGTTGCAAATTCAATGCATTTCATTCATTCTGTCCAGCATGTTTTGGCAATTTAAAAAGGTGTTGTTAGGATATACAAGATCTTGCTTTTTGTTCGAGCAAGTTCAAATATGCGCAAACATATTTTGTACATGCTATTTATATACATGTCACTGTTTCTACAATCCATTTCTGGGTGATATGCAATGCAAATAGAAAGTAGCAGAAATTCATGCATAACTGTATCCATATTGCCCACGCTTAGACTGTTTCTATTTTGAAATATTTATTTTACGTGCCTTCATGGATGCTAAACTTTGTCATTTAGCAGCGAAGATGTAATTTTATTCACTACATAAACCAGAGATCAAACCTGGATTTTCAGTGATGTGACGTTGTGTCTCCGGATACAAGATCACTCACATAAATTGGCGTTCTTTTTAATAGGTGGGTCGCAAATTCTGGTGACTTCATGGCATTAGCATATAGAAATTCCACCATGTAGTATATATTTGTGACTAAGTTGTATATTCAAAACCCCAACCTGTGTGATGCCCATTCGCACAATATTTTCGATGAGTCGTATAATCGTGTGATTCTTTTGTCCAAGTTACATTGCTACAAATTGTTCACAAACTGCCCTCCCCCCACCCCCTCATCAATGGGAAACTCAAATCCATATGATCATATCTTTCTTTGGTCCTGTCGACAAACATAAAGAGGTATACAGAGCTTTGATCACACGTTGCAGTGTGTTAATGCTTGAACAAGTAACACTGTTAAAAGTTATATCTTGCTTGGTATGTAGAATAAAGTATAAATCTAATGATTCTGTAGTAATATTTTTCACCACTCAGTATCGTGGTCCTTCAACACACACCAAGTGAGCAACTAGCAACAATTATAATTCTACAGGTACGAAATGTACCGGCTTTCTACAAGTTCTGAAAGCTAAGGAACAGACTGCCATTTTGACGTAATTGCATTTTGCCTGGAATATCTTACCGCGGGTGAATCAATACATGAAAAAACGAAAGAACATGTTTAGCATTTGACTCAATAATTGCTGAATGGCCGATGCATATTTCAACTTGCAGGTACTTAGAAATACTGTTATACATGTTCTACATGTGCCTGCTGTGTATCCTGTGCGCCTCATGTATACCCTGTGCACCTCCTGCGTACCCTGTGCGCCTCCTGTGTACCCTGTGTCCACTTGTGTGCCCTGTGTGCCACCTGTGTACCCTGTGCGCCATCTGTATTCCCTGTGTGCCTCCTTTGTACCCAGTATGCCTCTTGAGTAGCATCTTCGCCTCCTGTGTACATTGTGGGCCTTCTGTGTACCCTGTATGCCACCTGTGTACCCTGTGCACCATCTGTATTCCCTGTGCGCCTCCTGTGTACCCTGTGTCCAGTTGTGTGCCCTGTATGCCACCTGTGTTACCTGTGCACCATCTGTATTCCCTGTGCGCCTCCTGTGTACCCTGTGTCCAGTTGTGTGCCCTGTATGCCACCTGTGTTACCTGTGCACCATCTGTATTCCCTGTGCGCCTCCTGTGTACCCTGTGTCCACTTGTGTGCCCTGTGTGCCACCTGTGTACCCTGTACGCCATCTGTATTCCCTGTGTGCCTTCTTTGTACCCAGTATGCCTCTTGAGTAGCATCTTCGCCTCCTGTGTATATTGTGGGCCTTCTGTGTGCCCTGTGTGCTTCGTATGTACCCTGTGTGCTACCTCTATTCTCTGTGTGCCCTGTGTGCCTCCTGTGTTCCCTGTGCGCCACGAGTATTCCCTGTGTGCCTCCTGTGTACTTAGTCATTAATGTGCCTCCTGTGTAGCCTGTGCCTCTCCTGTGTACCTTGTGTGCCACTTGTGTACCCTGTGCGCCTCCTGTGTACCTGGCGTGCCTCCTGCTTGTTACCTTTATATGACAACATGATGTTTGCCTGAATCTGCTTCTGTCTGACTTCTCATACAAAGAGATTACATCCTGGTTCACCTGAAATATGACTGTTCCTTGGTTGGAGATTGCCATAACCATGTCCTTGCAAGCAGAGCCTACAGCATCGTTGAGTAACTTATCACACGCAGTTTGTAGAAGCTGCGATTAAACAACCCAGCAAATAACTCTTTTGAGTTTACTCAATTTTAGAACCTTTGTTACCTGGCGGGTTTTACTAATTCCCTATTAAGTAAAGCGAAGAATATGTGGCTTTGTTTGTTTGTTTGTTTGTTTGTTTGTTTTCTTTTTCAAATTCTAAAGTATAAGGTACGCATCATGTGTAGGAATATCAATCTCCCTTGTTCCTGAAACAAATTCGCTCATGTTATTTGGGAAGTCACAAAGTGTTACTGAATGGACTCTTGTCTTCTAAACTCTCGAAGCCAACCTTTTTCTCTGAAACATGCTTTAAGCTGGACTATCGTCGAATTTTTGGACTACATTTTCAGTCATATTCTGGTTTATTGTTGTGATGCATAGGTTTTTTTTCCTGTCTTTGCCACTTGAAATGGCTACCCACAACCTTCGATACCTAGGTATGACCCCTCCCGCGACTAGAAGTGGACGTTCCATGCGTTGAGATTTGTGAATTATTTATAACTTGACGTTCCATGCATTGCGATTTGTGAATTGTAATGACTGGACGTTCCGGGCATTGAGATTTGTGAATTGTTGATGCGTACATGTATGGTAATGACAAGGTTAACTGAATGACCCGACCCTGTTTGTGATCCTAAAAAGTAAACAAACTTCACAATTGACAAAACCTTTGGTTTTATGGAAGTATGCAAAAGAATCACATTATGCCAACTGGATATAATTATGTTAGTGTCCTTTTAATTGTATTTTTGTGTAAAGAATACATGCTTAGTTTATCAGGTCTGTAAATGAACTAGTTCCCTTCAAGCATGCCAGAGGGCATCATCATCTGGACTTTTTGTGATCATAACAGGTTTCACTATTCAGGTACGCGGAGACTTTCACTTCTATTTTAATTAATCTATAACTTAATTCTGAGAAATACAGTTGTGGTTTCATAATGTTTGTTGCAAACATGTCCTGTCCATTTTTACGTTTTGTAGTTGGGAGACGGAAATATGAACCAACTGTGCGATGCCTGCATGTATGAGTCAGCAGTGCAATTTTTTAAAACAATCATTAGAGTTGTGTGTGTACTAAGTTTTGACAGTACCGCATACCCATTTGTGTGTATGTTTCAGTATGTTTATTTGCTAAAAGGATGATTTCTCGATATTTTGATGATTTTAGTTAGTTTACCTTATTTTATCTTAAGTTTTCACAGAATGTTTGTGATGCAGCTGGTTGCTTTTTACTGAAACGAGCAAAATAAATAAGACGTTATATCAATCATGCGACAATGGGTAAAAGATATTTCATACTTTTTTAGGTGTGGCTGTGATTTTGATTCGCCCATGTGAGATACAAGGTTTTGGTGTAAGTATTAATAAACAGTCATACTTTATTAATGCGTGTTTTTGTTCAATGCCAACGTGCAGGATTGACATGAACTGGTTCATGTTCAATTACAGGAATCCCAGGTGAA
The DNA here is from genome assembly GCA_964020975.1 of Hermodice carunculata. NCBI lineage: Eukaryota > Metazoa > Annelida > Polychaeta > Eunicida > Amphinomidae > Hermodice > Hermodice carunculata. Next base: position 92,589,407 of record OZ026615.1, on the reverse strand, counting down.
GGATAACGTACACTAACTACCATACTTATTTCACAATATACAGTGAGACATATGCACTTTATATACATAACTTTATTACACTTTATCATAAAAAGGTTACAAAAAGCTATAGTTAATTGTACAAGGTAATAATAATAATAATAATAGTAGTAGTAGTAGCAGTAGTAGTAGTAGTAATAATAATAATAATAATAATAATAATAATAATAATAATAATAATAATAATAATAATAATAATAATAATAATAATAAGGTACAGTATACTACAAACATGTACATCTGTATGTTACAGAGATGGGAAAACCCATACTTGCCTGCTTAATAGACCAACATGGAAGGTCTTGGACTGTTGGATTGGGGTCCCCACACCAGCCAGGTACAAAAATGTACCAAGTGTCAGCAAGCAGGCAAAGAGGACACATACATGAAGAATTACATCTTCCTAAGTAGCGTTATAGGTCCTCTATTTGTAGTGTTAGTGTACATCAAGCCAGCATGAGCGCTGCCCCCTACGTTAACACATGAAATGTTGGTTACATTTTCTTTCCATCTATGCGCCAAATACTTGTCAGGTCATCATGGTCTGACCCTCGGTTTTGCACAATTGACCGACTATAATGGGGATTTACACTCCAAAATACATGTTTGTTCTCAAAACACGTTGCCGTAACGAGAATTTCTAAGGTGTCGGATAACCGTGCACTGAACAAACGATGGAAATTCTTTGCACAACCGATTGGTCCCGAAATTCAATTAAGTGTATTAATTAATATGTGGCAGATAAATAAGGTCTGACTTTATAATGCTGCTAATCCATGTGAAAAATGACACAACTGAATTTTCATTTTTTTCTTTGAACGTGATAATAATGATTCATTAAGGTATAGGTTTGGGCATGGGCAGTGACTAGGTTGGATATGGAGCATACAGGAGAGATTGGGTTGTATGTGTGTGTTTTTTTTTTCAAAACTTCATGGAGCATGTGGCACGTTGCTCCTGATTGTATAATGAAGCAGTGAAGTTAATCTCTATTAAGGACAGGAAAGACCAAAAAAACCTTTGCAAGGCCGATTTTGAGATTTTAACGGTTTTTACAAGATGAATGTCCTCTCTATTGGTTGTCAAAATTTCAAGCTTTTAACTAAAGTAGAAATATGAGGAAAAAACACCAAAAACCACACAGGCATGTAGACATACGAACGTCCATGTGTCATTCTTTTGGTTTTCAGCCATTAAACGGAACAATGCCACCCATCAATCATACCTAACAGCCTGTCACGTGACTGCAGGGAGCAACAGCCCATGGCAAAAGGAGATAGGTATCAGGGCGGCAATGCGAAAAAAGGCGGCATGCCGTGTGTATGTTTGTAGGCAGGGAAAAGATGCAAACATGCTATCATATCATAGCCTAAGTGGTTTACTTTATAGTTATCTTACTTGTTTTGCGTTCTAATGAAGGGAGACTTTAAATGTTCAAGAGGAGCGGGAATCGTCAGACAATGTCCCTTCAAAGGCCGTGCCGCGATGGATTACCCCAGTGGTCCTGCACACCAAAGAGAGGCGGGGAAAAAACTGGCACTTTAATCAACAATATCCACGTACATAATAATATTTTATCGAAACCCTGGGATGAGGAAATAAAAGTACAAATTAACACATCGAAATAAGCATAAAAGTGAACAGCAGAGACAACACACAAAATAGCGTTACAAAACTAAGGTTGGAAAGAGAAATGAAACCCATTGAGAAAATAACTGCAAAATAATGACAAGCTAAATAAGTAAAGTGTATAGACAAGTCTAACAAGCAAACTACATAAAGTTTTCACATAGGAGTAAATACAATGAAATACTGTCCCTAAAAAGGGGATGAAGAGGTAGGGAGCGGAAAACCGTAGGCCGCCCCACCGAAGCAAGGCAACACAACCTTCGTTGCCAGGTTTGAGGTCACACTTTGTAACCATGCTGTCGCTGTCGCCGTTTGACCGATCGCTGAATAATGTTTTCCGTACTTCAAAGGCTTTTTTATTCATGTGAATGGCCACGAATTGATTGACAACCTCGCCAAATGTTAAGGGACGATGTTTACTACGTTTTGTACAAATAGCAGCTCAACTTGAGAAAATGGGATTGTTTCAGAGGCAAATGATCCACATCAAAGGCCTTTGAAGCTTGTTTTCTCAGAGAGGATAATAGGACGAGAACCCCACCTAAGAATGATTATTCCAAGAAAACGGCTTTGCGAAATTTAATCTGGTTAACGGTTTTTGATTTTCTAATGTTTGAACTGCAAAAAACGATTCAGCGATTTTCAAAATTTTGCTTCGTTCTTTTTCTTTGAAATGAAGAAAATGAACATCCTAAAAATCAAAGGGAAAATTGAAACGTCAAACTTAAGGCATGGATAACAGAAAAACGAAACCAAACATAAAAAAAATCGCAGGGTCTTGTATATAAATATATATATATATATATATATATATATATATATATGTATATATATATATATATATATATATATATATATATATATGTATATATATAGATATATAAGTATATATATATATATATATATATATATATATATATATATATATATATATATATATATATATATATATATATATAAAGCAATAACGAAAATCAACATTATTTTGCCACGATAAAACTGCAATAAATATGAATAACGACACAAGTACATGTACAATTTCTCCACATGAAGTTACACCATATCCAGGATCAACGGCTACACGGCGTTTTCGGGCGGTGCGTTCCCTGAACTACTACATGTGTTCCCTACCCCTTATCTGTTTATGTAAATGTGTTCAAAACACGTTTTATTTTATGCTCAACTGTCAAGCAAACCTTGTTGTCATTTCATATTAACTGCTATTTCATTATTGCCGTTCAATTTTGGGCACGTAACATTTGAAATTGTAAACAATGTAAATAGGCATGCGCTGAAGCCCCTCCGTCATTATTTGGGATTCTCTTGCATAAAGACTGGTCATCCCTAATTCCTTCCAGCGTGACCATTATATTCCAACAGAAACACTACCTTCCGATTGAAATGACAAGCATAAACACCCATATATAACTCCAATTTGTATCTAATGTCCCGCGTCCCACACCACTAGGTCCGTCACTGGTTCCATTCTGGGCGAGTACCGTATCTGAGCAAAAGACATGGCAATTGGCAGTGCCAGTGGGCAAACTTGTACAAAACATGCCGAGAAGCAGGAAATGTGACATCACTTCCATAAATATTGATCCCTGGACCGCTTACTGTCGCTGATTGGGTCCTACTATTGGTCACTGTGGCGTATCGATTTCGAGTGTGGTAGTAAAATCCCGGATTATCTCCATTTGCGTCCTGTTGCTGAACTCCATATGCTGCTTTTTCTATCATGATCTATAGTCTTTGAGGTCATGCATAATGTGAAGAAAAATGGAACTTCTTCTGCCCAAATGTATACTGAGGGAAAAAGGGTCATCCTGGAAAAATATATAGCTGTATTCAATGGTGAACAGCAAGCCTACCCCTGATAGGCGAGATTAAATTAGCAACTTATGACCCAGGAAAATACCTATTTGTTTACAGATTCTTGCTCAATTGGTTCCAAACTAAAATATTAAATTACCAACTTGTGACCCAGGAAAATATTTTTACAGACTCTTACTATATTAGTTCAAACCTAAAGCATGCACTGAGCTTTTTTCCAGCTTCTGAAGAATATCTTTTCCATCTTCCCAGTCTCCAAAATGGATGGACATGATATGGCAGCTGGCAAAAAGGAGTCGCAGGTCTTAGTCTCCTACATTTGTTTTTAACGGAGAGAACTTATGTAGTGAAAGTAAAAGCCACATTCAATTACCACACTGTTGAAAAAACTTACATTGGACCTTGGTGTAAGGCAGACTAAGCCCACCACCTGGTGAAATCTACTTTTGCTTCAGCGAATGTATTTATGGTTTTTACTGCTATAAATGGGTATATCTGAGTCTGCAACTTCTTACCATGCCTTGACAATAGCTTTAAATACACATAAAATTTTTCTTCTCCCCGTTACCACACACGAGTATTTGACCGTTGGCTCAATTATGCAGAGTTAATGTATTTAGCTCCTACGGTGCCGTGTTGTCTTTTCATATGGGCCATTATTGCATATGTTACGGTGTTTCAGCTCATACAGTAATTTTTAAAACAGAGTTCTGCCGAAATGGGTAATTAGCAAAAATCCAACTTGTTTTGAATTTGGCTGACGTAGTGTGTACACGGCTAAAATACGTTTCAAAATGAATCCTTGAAGGACCACAACAGAATAAAAATCTATGATGGATATAAGAAGCATTTGCGGAATCAATTTTGGCCAGGGAATTTACGATGTATGGCAATGACACAGGGTAAAAAACATGAGTGGATCAAAGAATACGGTCTGCTTGACAATTGAGGACAGAGTTCATGCATCTAATGCTACAGAACAAACTTGATCAAGGATGGGATATCCGTTTGAATTTGGCACTTGAGTGTCGGATCTTGGTCCGAAATGTTTTTGTGGGACCTTCGGAACAATTATAGGCGTGTTGCCATGGATATATGTATATTTCAAATGGATGATCAGTGCACTTTTAGAAAATAGTCTTGGAATAAATGGCGAGTTGCAGTTTTTTTGGTATGAACAGAAACAGAGAAATCTTGTCAAACGGGAAATGATATGGTGACTCAGATATGAGCTTCTATTCAAACCTTTCTGTGTAGGCGCTCAGTCTGCATGACGAACTTATAGTTCTAGATTCTCTCCCTGCTCCTGCCCCATCTTATTAGTGCTAATGATTGACTGCATAGATTAATAGACAATATTTTATTACTTATAAGGCCCTATATGGGCCATTACACGTGCAAATGTTCTAGTTCACCCTCTCAACATCCCTCCCTTATATAAGCACGAATGCTTGACTGACTAAACGTCCCCAGCGCCTCTGGTTCAGGACATGTACAAGAGTGACAATAACACTCGATTTGCCTTAACATATCGAGCAGTTTTCTTATTGACTGTATGCGTATCAACTGCTACCTAATTGTTTGCTAGGTTCACTCTGGTACTACATGTTACCATTATTCATATAGTGCTATTAATGCTGACCTATATATACATGCATGCACATTTCTGAAAGTGATAGTTATAAAATATTACTTGACCATTATTCCACATAATCCACGAGGTCGAAGAGCGAGCTGACATAATGGCCATTGTGACATGTTTTAAATGACTTCTAACAAGGGTGGTAGGAACTGACGAAGATATTCCTTGGTGTATGACATTTTCCCCTACCTTTTGTGCATGATGTAGTTTGCCACATCTGTAAGTTGTCACATGCGCAGTCATGTTTGACTGCTTGCTCGTGTATTTTCCACTTATCGATATGGCAGAAGGAAGACCAGGTGGTGGAAGCCAAAATAATAGATTTAAGTGAATTGGGCAGTATTCCCTTTCAACAGTTATTATTTCAGAGGAGTACCCGTCATAATGACGAAAGTTTACGTTACAAGAAACCTATTGCTGATAAAATAGAAATAAATTTTTGGAATTTAATTCACTTATTTTTTTCAGGGTTCATGTGTGGCATGGACACCAATTAATTGTTGTAAATTGAGTCATGCACATCAACTTCCATTATGCCGACAGTGATATCATGCTAAATATGGCAGACAACTTAGAAAGTTCTAGAAATGCACTTCTGTATTATTCCAACTCCTGTGGTCATCTGCAAAGATCCTGCTAGAACAAAACCTTAGTTTGGGGTGTTCTGGGGATGGTGTTAACCACAACTGTTTCTACATCAGACTGCCTGTAGGTCCTGCTGCATTGCACAACACTAGTAATGCTATTGTGTGAAAAGTGGTCATTATGTGTTTATTTTACTTGCTTTTAATAGTGAAGGAACACCATAATCCACAGTTTTCAAAGAAAGAATGGATTACGTGATACAATCAATACTTTTTTCCGGCTGCCTATCGGTCGGTTCCTACCATTCATGTTGCAACGGTCCTTAGGCTTGGTGGAGAGACACTTTGCTGGTTTTCAATCAAGTATGTTCAACAGGTCGCGCTTTATTGATTTTGAATAATGTTTGGTTCAAAGCTTGGTGGGGAGCACCTGAGGGGTTTTAAAATCGAATTGACGAATAATACCTAATTGATTTTCATTTTCGATGATTTAGGTGGGGGTTTTTTTGGGGTGTGTGTGTGTGCAAAATATCCTTTAAAGGCACTGAGGCAATTACTTTTCAATTGTACACGGATGCCTTTGGACAAACCTTTACTTCAATTTGTTTCACAGGTGGTAATTCCGTTTCCATAGGTGGTAATTAAGTTTTTATCTCTATCTATCCATCCTTTTGAAAAATAGAAATACATCTGCTATATTATATTTCAAATGTAGACCAAATATTGCACAGCTCCTTCTGTGGCAATTGTATTCACCATGTAGCACTATTGCAGTTTCCCAATCATGAAAAGCTTGAATTACATGATGGTCCTTCATCAGTAAATACATATGCTAGCGCTGTCAGGGATACCAGCGTAAAGATATGTATATGTGGGTTTCCCCAACACAGTGAACAGTTCTTCTTCAAACTTGTCAGGAAGAGATGTTCTTTGGGTGAGTCACTATCATGTTTGTTTAAAACGTGCACCATTCAATGAGTGTTTGTTCTGCAGAATTGTATAGACACACACACACATATGACATTATATATATATATATATATATATATATATATATATATAAATATGTATAATGTCTGTGGGAGTGGAAATCTAAAAATTAGTCATGTATGAAATAAATAAGTTTTTATGTCGTTCATATCCGTGACCTTAGTCTAACTCCCAAGGAGTGCGGGATAATTTTAGTTACTATGATATAATTTTGGGTGATACCTCAAAACCTATTTAGCTCTTTTTTGTGCATGGTGATAATCAATCGCTAAAACTAGGTTGGAATTAAATTCGATTAACCTTGGACATTGACTAAACTTGAATGTAACACACAGTGCAACTTGGGTCTATGCTGCGAATTCAGCTAAGCACAGGACTAGCACAGTCTTTTTTTTCATGAAACTTGGAAATATCAAAGCTATTGAGACAGGGAAATCATATGGGCTTATAAAAAGCTTTAAAAAAGCAATGAAATCATTATTACATCTATGATAAAATAAGGCACTCAAAAGAAGATTGATTTGCCTTGAAAAAAGAACATTATCTCCTGTTTCTATTCACATAGGCCTCAATGCCTGATTTACCATATCTTGATTCATGCAGTAAACACACCGTATCTCTTTATGGGGAAAAATATTCAATTATAACGTTTTATTCTTTTCTATATCGTTATTTGATATTGAGAATAAAATATTTCATATTTTTGTGATATACAGGCCATCTATCACGACCATATTTGTTTTCCATTTCTTGCCATAATGAAAATAATGCATTGTCATTTTTGTTGGATAGAATATAAAAAATGTGTACTTCAATGCAAGATGATATTACATATGCGATAATGATAATAACAATAATATTAACAATAAGATAAAGAATGATGGTTATAATGATGATGATGATGATGATGATGATAATGATAATAATAATAATAATAATAATAATAATAATAATAATAATAATAATAATAATAATAATAATAATAATAATAAGTAATAGCGACGGTCAGCGAGCTCTTACCATAAACACGTGTGATTATAGGATATAACAAAATAGTTAATTATCCAATCAGAAAAGTCCTCAGTATCTATCCAACGAAGTTAATTTTCTTCGTCATACCCTACTGCGCATGCGCACAGCCTTGCCGGGAAATTTTCGCAGTTTAAATTACACCAAAGTCTCCAACTTGCTGGTCTTTATGGAAATCATGTCAATAATTCATAATTGGGTTTCAGAAAACGTTGCCGACAGAGTGTAATAAATGATAACGATTCACCAACTTGCATCGTTAACAACTCGATGGAACGTGGACCTGGCAAACACGCTTCTCGGGCTGGAAATGGGTTTCTACGGAATAGAAAAACTTGACAGGTGTGAGAGTATCTAAATCAACACCCCGAAGTATGTAATATTTGTTGCGCATGTTGCATTTGACCTTACTAATATCTGCACACTGTGCAGTCACCAGGTCGCTTCTTGAGACCTTCCAGATCGCGTCTGCCAGTCACACATATCCCACAGGGGCCCCCAAAAGGCCATGTTGCCAAAGCCTGCTCAGATTTGGTGTTGTCGCGCGACAATCCGACAATCACTCTCGTACGCACCACGTCTCTGCCACAGGATACGGCACTAGTTCAATGGCGATATACAGATCTTGGGAACAGTTCTTAAATTTGTGGAACAGTGTCTAACAAAAGGGAAGGCTATACGGCAGATAATTTCGTGCAGCTATTCAAGGTACTACAGCCTCGTCCGTCCAGACTGCTTTAATAAATGGCCGCTAGAGGGACCCAACGACCGGATGCTACTGCCTGATCCAGCAACGTTATTATCCATGCTTTGTAATGCTTGCACTCGCATCTTAGGCTATGCCTACAACAAATTATTATTATTATTATTATTATTATTATTATTATTATTATTATTATTATTATTCTTATTATTTTTATTATTAATAATATAATAATAATAATAATAATAATAATAATAATAATAATAATAATAATAATAATAATAATAATAATAATAATAATAATAATAACAATAATAATAATAATAATAAAAATAATAATTTGGTATCTAAATGAAGAAATAAGCAAAAATGAAGAGAAGTTATAAATAATGATGTATCCCGGCTCTGTAGCTCGTGTCCCGGTAACGTAGATGCAAGTACTTGTTGCACACGGGCTCGCCTGACACATGTACTCAGTGTTTAGTGCTGCAACATGAGCGATATTAAACCTGTTTTTTTGAGGTCGATGAGAACCTGTCATAGACATCCTGTTAGTGCTACCGCCGTGTTGATTGGCTCATATGTCACATTGGTTGTCAGACAAATTGAAAAGAAAAGGTTAAGAAGCTACTTTCCGACTGCTAAAATAATAGATTTGTCATAACTTAGCCAAATGTTCCATTTATTTTTGATACGGCAAGGCCTTTCATTTATTCATTAATTATTCACAGATTCATCCAGGGTAGCAAATCTGGAATTTAAGCATTGTGATGAATAGAAAATCGAACAATGGATATTGTGTGTGGAGAGTGTTTGTATATGTTGTATGCACTATAGGTACAGCGTAATGACAAGTAACTGTGTTTGACTAAATGGGAGTCCCTCGGGCTAAGAGATCATGGTGTATTTCAACGTACTTCTATCATGTTAATATCTTGTTTAATCTAATAACATGTCCTTAGTCCTTAGTCTTGGGGATGCTGAAATATGTTTTTGCATCCATTATCTGTCATTTTCCCTCGTATATTATGACCATGAACCAATCCCCAAGTTATGTGCCAGCACTATAAATTCCAATCCCGGGTTCTCTTTTATATTTTACCCCTATCCAAGCACGTGACCATGCCTCACTGACCAGACAATAAAGTGACAGATGAACTTCACATTTCTGTAATAATAAGACACACGTCTTGCGGGAATCTGTAAAAAAGGTCACAATGTGTTATAACGATACAAATTGTGAGTTTTATGCATCTAAGTGGAATAACATACTCGGTCCACATATAATATTACATTGCGCTATTTTAAGCATAGGTTACATGCAGGTGCAATAAGGATCACCTATACATCATTAAGATGCTTATTTGCCCCAAATCTAATTTGCCTTCGATGAATTAGCTTTTTCCAGTATAAATATATCGATTTTATCGCAAACACAACTGTTCACAAGGAATCAATAGCAATTCTGAGCTTGTAGATGACATTGATAATTCAGATCAAATTCATTTTTCAGACCAATGTGACGTTTTGTAGGGGTCCCATAAAATATGCCCATACATCCAAATGACTCACAAAATATACTCTCTGAATGATAGTTATCAAAGTACGTTAAAATTTAGCACTGGCACGTTTTGAAAGAAAGGTCCAAAGATCATAATGGGACACAAGGCGCGAGGTCATCCAAGATAGGTCCACGGGACACTTTTCGTCGGGAAATTTTCAATAAAACCATGTAAAATGCAATATATATTTATCATGAAAATACAGGACTTTGAAATTATGATTCATCTAGGTATATTTATAAAAGCTTGTATACAAAACGGGGAAACTCGTTGTTAAAGTAACCTTTATATATATGCATGCGTATCACTGGTGTTAAAATTTGGCATCATCATAACTGGCTTGGTTTGGCAATCGACATTTTACGTGCCACATTGTATTTGTGTGTGTGTGTGTGTGTGTGTGTGTGTGTGTGTACGTGTTTGTCTTTTTTGTTTGCAATGTATCTTGGCATAATGCTGTGTTATTTGTTAATACACGGTACAGTCAATAAAGTTCATTTTGAATATAATGTCTACTAGGGGTACATAAAAGTTTAAATATTGCATATCTTCAAAGATATTACAGATAGGGGTGCCACTCCAACTTCAATTCATAAGTGTAGGCTGTAGGCTCATCCAGTGAACCATGAATAAGAGTGGTGGAATTTGGATTAGGGAAGTAGAAAAATCAAATATTGAATCTATATCGTGAAAACCGTTGTGTGCAGATGTGCCCTGCCTCGTTGAGGTCCTAGGTTTGTCCACTTCAATTTTGTGCAGAGCTTAGCACTATGCTTTACTGTCAGCGGTGATCCATAAATGAATCAAAGTTGCAATAAAAAGTGAAAGTACTGTAAGTAGCTAAATTTTATCATTACATGGCCAGATTTTGTTTGTCTGTTAAAACGCGATGTTTTGTTTCATCTAGACCTATTTCTTTCCCTCTGGCATTTCCTTTTTACCAGCAATTTTTTTCATGCCAACAGCCTTATTTCACTACAGTTTCTCTGAAATTTCATGTATTTCTGTTATGGAGCTTGAGCTTTATGAATTCTGAACTTGAATATACAAGGCAACAACTTTCCTTTGTAGGTACACAGATTTGCTTTGAAGCAAATCTTTCTTTCTAGTTCTGTTTTTATTTTTGTTTGTTTGCGTTACAGTACTCACTTCCGTTCTGTGTTGATTAATTGTTGCAGCGAGAGTTTTATCTGTTCTGCTTATGTTAACAACGTCGTAGTTTCCATATGCAAATTTGTACACAACTCCTGAGGATTTTATCTTAGTCTCTTTTATAATTCGCAAATAATTCTCTAACCTAGTGCTCAAAGTGTTAATACACGCGATTAGTATTTATGGGCATTCTGAGGACTATTCCTTGCACAGGTACCTTTTTACAACTGGTATGGTGACATCTTCTAGGTTGCAGACAGTTTTGTTCTGCTCATAAGCTGAGCAAATTTAATTGCCAAACTAGGGAGATTGTGAAAATAGACACACTTGCAAACAAATATGAACAAAACACAATAAGTTCATTTTTTTCCACATTTATATATATTATACGCCATATTTTGCATTACAAAATATCATAAAGAGGGTTAAGTGATTGCTGGATTCGGAAAAGAGGGCTACTTGCTTGCTTAATATTATATAAATCTAAGCTGTTCACTTTGTGGACTGCGTAGATCACTGTAGCCTGTAATGTGGCATGGAGGGCCCAGACAATAATACACGTAAAGCATTTCAGATCTGTTGGCTAAAAATTTATAATTTTTATGCCGGTACAAACTGAATACTCTGTTGCAAAAATCTAATATAAAAAATAGGCATTCAGAACAAAATGCAATATATTTGATACACAAAACGCTACATTACATTTCAAATACAAAATGCTACGAAAAACTGGTCAGACGAAAAAAAAAAACGACTCACAAAGAGACGTATTTTGCAGTATGTGTACAGCGAGATACACCTTTGTTGCTGGGAAAAGTGGTTGTTTGCTTGCGCACTCTCTGCATTGTCCGATCTTCATGACACCAGGCAGTGACCGTTTTGGATGGCCTTCGTCTGCTTTATACCAGCTTCCATCTGGTTCTCTGCCGGCCGTCCCCGTCTGTTGCATTGTTATCTCCTGCTGCTATCAGTATATATTGATGCTACTGACGTCAACTTACTAGTGATCGTCTATCCACTCTCCCAGGGTAGCAGAAATAATGCATCAGTCCCTAATTTTGATTTGAACCCTGGACATATAAAACCAGTACCTGGATTCTATAACAATTTAAATAAAGTCAAATGCATTAACTGTTGACGAGAACACACATTTGGGATTTTAAAATATGCTGCGAAAATGAAAAGTAATGATGTACGCTTGATCCTCTTAACTGCTCGTAATATGACGGCAACAGGACTGTGTTGCACCCAGCTTGGCAGGTAGCAAATTATCGTCTTTTTTGCTAGCATAACCACGCTTGAAAATTTACAGAAACGGGAGCAAATGTCAACAAAAGCGTCAACATTAGACGATATAGTCTTAAAGTTAGTCATTGCAGTAAGTGGATTATTGGAATCAAATCGACTATTATATGACCAAATAAAGTGTATAGACACATATTCCTAATGCGCTGATAGGCTCAACCAGAAGACATTGACAATTCATGTAGTGGAAAACGCTGACGATGCTGATTCGCTGACTGCACCAGAAAAAAGATGGCAATTATCAATTGTACTCAGCATCATTCTCTGGAGTATTCTATCCAGGTCTTCAGGCATTGACTGTATGGATCATATACAGAAATCGTCTGCGTAATAACGCTACAGGCGACAATACATCGTGGCTTTCAACACCTGCACTTACATCATGTTATACTTTATGGGTTTCAATCATGGTTATCTGCAAAAAAGTCAGAGTAGGCTGTGGTTCGAATCCCGGCTATCGGTTATTAGTATAAGTTGGAATAAGCTTCTCGTAACCATCGCCGAGTAACGTTTACAAAGACCTAAATATGGTTAAGGGCTATTTTTTTTTTAAAGTAACATTCCTAGAACAGGACAAGGTTGTAACTTTAAGGGTAAGATAACCTTTTACAACACAGGTGTGATCTTGAAATTACTGTAAATATCTGCCACATTAAAGAAAACATGAGTATTCAAAATGTCCATGCATATCTTGAAAAGAATTGATGTTACTGATTGCACTGTGAACTGAGATTAAGCTGATCTTATTGTGAACTGTAGCCCATATGAGCAAGGAGCCCAGATCTGGAGAGAGGCGGAGGTGATTGTTTCTTTTATTACAATGTGATGGACTATGTGTCATTTATTATCTTTTCTTTCCTTTCAGATGTTCTTTTCAGATGAAATTGTGAACAACCTTGTGTGGAGGCGAAGGGCTCTATGATCTATGCATATTCCTATATGTATAATTTGTGCTTGCTTGTAGATAAGCTCAAAATTGTACTTAGTCAACAACATTTCTTAATTCCCGTCCCTTTTTGATAAAAAAAAACCTCTGTTCAATGCATTCTTCTCCATATGGACTACTGTTGTTCTGTTTGGTCTAATACAACAAGTACAAATCTCAATGTACTGTTGAAACTCTACAAGAAAGCTCAATCACATTATCGATACATGATGCACAACAACAGCTGAGGTCCTAGATTCACTGGGATGGACGAGCCTTGAAAACAGATGGATATATATCAAATGCTGTCTTCTGTTCAATTTCCGTGTAAACAAATCCTTAAGTTACTTGTACAAAACCTTTAACTTTGGTCATTAAAATCATCATTATGCCACATGCTATGCCTTGTCCAATGGCTTCGTACTGCCAACGGTTAAAACTAATCTTGGTAAAAGAATCTTTAAATTTGACGCCAGGTAAATCTGGAACAACTCATTAATGAGACGAGGCAAGCCACTTTATAAGCTGTATTCAAAAGGCTCTGTTTGAGGAACATTGAACAGAAGACGACCCGTTGGTGCAAATAACTTCATGTGAACCATTCAGGTTTTTATTATAAATGGTGATTATGATTTTATGCTGTATATTGCATGCACTTTGTATTTTACATATTTAAGGGGCCCTTGGGAAAACAATATTGTAACACTTAAGGGGTCCCTGGGTAAAAATGACAAAGAAAGAAAGAAAGAAAGAAAGAAAGAAATAAGTTAATGGATAGACAGATAGATAGATAGATATACAGATAGATAGATAGATAAAGAAACAAACAAATAAGTAAACAAATGAATAAATAAACAAACATACAAAACAAACAAATAAACTAAATAAGCAAACAAATAAACAAAATAAATAAATAAATAAATAAATAAATAAATAAATAAATAAATAAATAAATAAATAAATAAATAAATAAATAAATAAATAAATAAATAAATAAATAAATAAATAAATAAATAAAAGTATGAAGAACGTTTTTCAAAAGAATATGTGTATGTACTCACGAAGACCTTGAAGATTAATGTGTAGAATGGAAATTTTATTCTACCTAAGTGTGTTTGGGATGTAAGCATTGTATTGAGCAGACCTGAATATAATTAATATAGTTGAACAGTTTATTAAAATAGGCAAGTTATTATTGTATGCCATTAACTTCATGTATGCAGAGTGGAAAGTAACGTTCAAATTAATTTCTTTTTCAATCACCAATGTTAGTTGTTGCGTGATGATTAATTCATAATTGAAAATGTTTATAAAGTTTAGCACTTTTTAGACAGCAGTGTGCACGAAACGCGCGCGTGCATTTGCCCAATTCCGTGTTGTCGTCACAGTGCCAGGCTTGAAAATGTTTCTGTTTTGGAAACATGACACAGCAGAAGCTACATTTGGAGGGCTACGATTTGCAAGTCCATATATATATATATATATATATATATATATATATATATATATATATATATATATATATATATATATATATATATATATGTATATATATATATATATATATATATATATATATATGTATATATGTGTGTTTATATATGGGCTGTTTAACAAGGCGTCCCCATGTGTCGTAAGCACCTGAAAGGTGAGCCAGAGATGCTAAAATCCTAGATGGCCAAATGTGTATGTTACTTATGAATTTCTTTGAACATTATTCTGAAAAATTGTACTATCAGAAACTGCATTTATTTTAATTTGCCAAAGTCAGCAAAGTGTGATGACCAGCCCAGCGCTCTTTGCAGCTTAGAATTCATGATGCATGCTGTATCTTGTGACGTCAGGATACATTATGTCCAATTTCAAAGGTGGCATGAAAATAGTAAAGTAAAGTTAACTTGATACGGCTTGGTTGAAAAAATTGATTTCCAACTTAAGCCGCACATTGATATAAGTTACTTTCAGTGTATGTCTTAGTGGATGATCTAGAGCACAGAACGAAACAAGCAAGTTGACGTCTTTCTGAAAGTTTGTAAGTGGCAGACCACAACCCCAAGCAAATGTAGATCTGGGTGTTTCCAAGCATACACGCATGGATCAGTACTGCCCATGCTCCAACATGCAACTCACAACGCTTTAGAGGGGTTGAACAGATGTAGAAATGCGACGAAACAGGCAAAGACCGCATGTGGTGTCTTGTGCGTCAATGTTGTGTATGTTTCTTACATATTAGACCTTTGATTTTAGGGACGGTTAGCAGGGTTAATTGCTGCGTTTTGGACCCAATGGTTGAGAATTCACGTTTGCTGGGAACAAAGCTTGCTTTCAGAGTCTGCTTAGCCTGGTTTATCCACCTCAACGATGTAACACACAAACGTTTCAAGGCCACTCATTTTGAGGAGTTGGATGTGATGATGATCCTCGCATTTCATTTCTCCTCTTGTCGTTAAAAATTAAAAAAAACATCATGGAAGCCATTGCGCCGCGCGTGGAGCCACACCCAACGCTGCGGTTCCTAAAGGGAATTAATGTGTCGACATAGCTTGTTTCATTCCATTTAAGGTCGAAGCGGGGGGGGGGGGGGGGGTTAGTTCAGTGGGGACATCCTCTCTGACGCTGACATGAGGGAAGACCGTAAATATTCAGTATATGACAAGTCCGTCCTGTGGTAAAGACGTGATGGAAGAGAACATCCAGTGATGGGTGTATTAACTTTTACTAAACGCTGCAGTTCCTATCATTTTCTGTACACATGTACATGTAGAAACCATACAAAGGATTTAAGGTACTGAGAGCAGGAAAACTCATTGAGGAAGACACTCATTGGCAATAGTTTGATAAGTTTGATAAACGACCTGACATTCATTGTTACAGTTACAAAACATTGTGATGACAATAGTTTTGGTCCAAATTAGCTAGTACTGTGAGCTACCGCTGCAACTCTGCGATCGCACCCTCCCCCTCTCCTCCCCCCCCCCCCCCCCCCCGCTTTCTACTTGGTCACTGGCCTTTCTCCGTTGCTGGATAGGTCACTCGATCCTCGGCAGTCTCACACGGATCTGCCATCGGTTTGTTGTGTGTTGTGTTTCTGCAATCATCCAGTTGTTATACGGAAATTACGTGGGCACTGGGTGTTCTGGTGTCGGACCTTTACCCCCAACAAAATGTCTAAAACAAATTCTGTCAAATCTGCCAGGTGGTTCATAATCTTCTGGTCTTTTCACCATATTCAACTACTTCGGTCGTTTCTATGTGCCTTTGGAGGATAACTGTGGAAAGCTACCCCTTGCATCCAGGGGTATTTATCCAATTTACCCGGCTTTCGTGTGTCTGGCTTAAGACTAAAAAAACCCAAAACAACTTATGTTTCCGATTTTAGGTTCAAAATAGTCCAGATAGGTAGGTAGGGAGATTTTTTTTTATTTTGCCAGCAGATCAATTTCCAGGTAGGTAGGTGGGATTATATATATATATATATATATATATATATATATATATATATATATATATATATATATATATATATTATATATATATATATATATTTGAGTTGCATGGAATATACACGTATAATGTCCAAAGGCTACCTAAGAAATTACGAACCCACGAACTTTTACTTGTAGTTGTAATTTGCTTGTGTATTGGTTGAGGAACATTGGGAGATGAACCTGTTCTGCTGGAGAAGCCATGAAACACTGAATCTGAGATTAAGACACTGAGTGTCACTTTTGAAGTGGCTGATCGAAGGCCCTCTCAAATTCCCGGTGTTGTTTATTTATATGCAGGCACGCAAATTTTCTTGTAGAGAAAGTCAGTTCTTGCCGATGGCTATTTTGATTTTGCGTTAAAAATGAGTATTTTCCTTCAATGATGATTTAAATCAATGATCGGGCCGTTGTTACAACGACAATTTGAATGATGTACCTTTAAAAAAAATGCGCAAAAATAAGGTATTTCTTCGTCGCGGTTACGATCTTTTTTTCGTCTACCCGCCAATTTTCTTCACATCGTCAAAAAGCTGAGAACCTCGTCTATTTTAACAACACAAGCTCTCCCATTGGCTGAAACAAAAGTATTTAAGGGGCAACCCCTCCAAAACGATTCTCCGGAATATTCTAGGTCAGTCAGGGGGCCGGAATCGATCACATGGTGTTCGCCGACCAAACAAATGCGTAGTTTTTCAACCGCTGCTTCGTTCGGGAGTACTCGCTACCTCGTGTTGTGAAGACTGGCGTGGAAGATGGGCGACATTTGCATGAACACAAGTGATGATTACGGACAATTTATTAAAGCGAGAAACAAAATTTAACGCTGCCAATAGGTCAGAATGATGACATACTGCCAGTCTTTGCGTACAATGGAGCAGATGGTCCAATTTTTTCACGGAAAGAGAGTAAAATACGCCAGCCGCAGGTAAACATGGCTCGGGTGAAAATATCTCTGCCGCATGTGTTGATCATGTTGACAGTTTATCAGTGACGGCAATAAGAATGCGTTTATCGACTATTTACTGCAGCAACAAACAAACTCTACGACAATAATTAAATGACACTTACGACACACAACCGATCTTAAGAAAAAAAAATAAAGAGGAACCATCGTTCGTGACGCTAACCAAGGAAAGTACGCGGAACGGTACCCATGCAATTGTATTCACACAGGCTTGACCGCTGTGATCAATTCGTGACTGAGATGATATATTCACTTTGTTGGAGTGTAGGGCACGAGTTTTTGTTTAAATTGACAAAGAAACCACATAGAAATGTAGTGAAGGTCTTGCTCAACGAAAGTCATGTTGATCATTTTGTATTAATTGCAAAAAGAAAACAGTTACGGCAATTTTACGCCAGCATGACGCATGTTGCGCAACAAAACACACACACACACACACACACACACACACACACACACACACACACACACAAATGCCCAGCAGCTGGCTGTGCCAGATGCCAAAACTGCCCAGAGCAGAGTGCTAGTAGTTAACAATAACAGTCGGTTCTTCCACTGCGCTCCCTGACCACGGCCTCCAAATGTTTCAATCTCGGTCATGTCTCGCGATCAGTCTCTTCTTACCTCCGAAGTTCCATACGGAGTTCTATTTTCTGATTCATCACGAGATAGATCTGTGCGATTAATACTTCAACAACATCATACTTCTGAAACATCTAATAATTTCTATTTAGTGTAACAATTCCGGGAGCTGGTTTGCGGGAAGACAGGCAGGTCGGGCACATTTTCTTTTTTTTTGCCGGACCACGTAAAAAAGTTGAGGTCGGGGGGTTCTGAGGCAGGTAGGTCGGGAAACCGGAAACATACTTTTTAAAAATTTTTTTAGGCCTTACAGTCAGGAACTTTGCAATTGCAAACTGTCATTGTAGCTTGTAAATACATGTACTTCCGTAGTACGTTGGAAAATAACGTTCAACTTTGTGATGTCATTTCCCTGTACTTTAACTATGGCGCAATATGGCTGCTATATTGAAACGACCTTACCTGCCGCAAGGTGCACCGGGAAATGACCCTGGCGCTTTAGCGGCTACAGACGGTACTAGCTAATTTGGACCTGAGGTATTGTTTCATACTTTGAATTTCATATGATAGAAATGTGGAACGTCCACTGCAACTCGTCATTCGTAGGAAATAATAATCAGTAAAAAAAAACCCCAACACAGTGACGTCACAAAGGGGTTTAAACAAGGTACAATATTAAATATATATTGCTTTGGGGATACCTCAGTTTCGGGACATGGTCCAGTATCGTCCACACTTTTTCACAGTATATGGTTGGACATGCCACACCTACATTCAGCTGCTGTGCAACGATATGCATGGCGTGGTGTATTTAATGTGTGATCAGGAACTAGACATTCCATTTTGAGTAGCATGAAGTCAAGTGTTAACGCCTGGTGGAGTGCTACTGAGTCTGTCTCAGACTTGTGTGAGAGCGTGACAGCCTTGAACGAGAACACGTATCACTCTTGCACAGTTTTTTGTTTTTTTATTTCGGTTTTTGCTGGGTGGTCCGACAGCTGCGGGGACTAGTCATGAATAGTTGATGTATAACCTGCCGGTTGCTTCTAGGGGCTGCTCCAGGATTTGTTCTGGCTGTGTCGTTATAACAAGTGCTGCAACGTACATCAGAATGGCATGCGTGTGGAGGTAACGAGCAGGATGGCAGGTTAGCAAATACGACCTTCTGCACACTACAGGTGCATGAGGGGAAGGGGCGTGTAATACCTGGCTGGTTGATGTCAGCTTTCCAAAGCACACTTGTTTTGTTTTGGGCGACTCGTCAGCTTAAAACTTTATGTGCACATTTCCGTTCATCAGCAAGGTCTCAATTTCATCCCTGGTTGAATTTCGTAAGGTAGAGACCTCTTTAAAGTTGTGGCAGCAGTCACTTGTTCCTGAACATTGCGAATTGCCTCTCAACCACCCATCCACCCACCTACCCCCAAAAAGTAAGTGGCTCAAAGCTCATACGTTTCATTAACCATAGCACACGGCACATACATTTCACATTTGTGGAGGGGAGTGATTTGGGAATTGGCCCCCCCCCCCCCCAAAAAAATACATCGATGCAACTGCGACTGCAGCGCTCAAAATGCATGCATTTCATTGACTATAGTGCAGGGCATGCAAATAAGCTGCGTTTACCATGAACACGAAAAGACCAAAAGTCCCGATTTCCGCAACTGTACTTAATGAAAGATTACACAAGATTGGAATATTTACACATTTATCTTTGTCTGGTAATGTTGAGTACATATGGCAGAATAAAATCCGGAAAATATAGCACTGGGCGGATCAACCAATTTTATTACCAGGAAAATGAGGCTAATGTTACACAAAAACTCTTGTAGTCCCAGCCTCTAACAATTGTGAGTCGTATGGGATTTCTGTTCCCTCTATTGAGAACTCAGACTTCAAGCTGCTCAGCACCTGGCTCTCCGTGCCTTCAAAGTCAATCGTTCTACCTCCATTGCTGAAGTACGTTCCCTTTGCAACCACCATATATTGTTGCAAAGGAGGGACCATCATACACACGCTGCCGTGTATAATGCCGTCTGTGGTTTGCTCCTAGGATACATGTGTTCAAAATTCACTGTTGTTACTCATTCATGTTTTACCCGTAATATCACTAATAAATCTTCAAGCGCAGAACTAGCCAAACTCAGAGTTGGAAAACACAGGATATCCCATGGAAGAGCAGTCAGTTGGAATTACTCACCCAAGGAAATAAGCAAAGGAAACTTTCATGGACCTCCCGCTTTCTTGTATTCTTGTTTTAGGTTTCCTGGGGCACATAAAACCAAGAACACGAGAAATCAAAAAGACTGTATAGCGAACGTGTGCAAAGTGATAATATGATAATGAGATAAAAAAACAAACAAACAAACAAATACACAAAAACGCGAAAATATGGCAACTCCCTATACGATATATCAGATGCCCTAGATTATGGTGATAACGCAGATAGTGTCTTTGTCGATCTCTCCAAGGCTTTCTATACGGTTGATCACAACATTTTACTTACAAAATTGTCCCGTTGTGGTATACGTAGCATAGCACGTGACTAGTGTATGAGTTACATTACGAAGAGGAAACTATTTGTCTATTTTATGAACGCAGAGTCTACATTACAGGATTTACCTGCGGAACTCTTCAAGGATCGATTTTGGGACCACTCCTCTTTCTAGTGTATATCAATGACTTAGGAACTTTATGTGAGAATGCTTTCACTTTTCCTTTTGCATATCTTGGTAAATTGGCTAATAAATACCATGGACCTAAAATTTGGAACAATATTTCTGTAAGCATTACACAGGCACCATCTATTCATCTGAAAAAAAATAAAATAAAGCGAACCTGATTACATTATAGTTGTTTTGTACGTAGTTTTTTTAGGGCTTGGGGTTATTATATGATATATTTCCCGTGTATCCATGGTACTTTATGCTGGACCTGTGAAATTGCTCAATATAAGTTCACACTTTATGTGTAATTATTCATTGTTGGACGGCTTTTCCTACATTATTTTTCTTTAATTTTTTTTTCCATGTGCCTTTGTTACCTAGCATATACATGTACTTTCTGAGTATTATTCGAGAGATGCTGTAAGTCCAGCTGGGTTTCCATCTCTCATGTGTTACTGGGTCTTATTCTGATGTACCCACTTACTTTAATAAACTTCAAACTAAACTTCAAACTAAACTTTGGGTTTTTCAACTCTACCTTGTGAGTCTTGACATTTGTACTGCCTTTCACCAAACTAGATGCCCTGTGTAGTGAAAGAGTATCCAGTCTTTATAGTCTGCACCAGTGCCTCCGGCTGTGCCCAGGTACCAAACTAAGCTGACATCAAAGGAGGTATTGTGCAAAAGGGAAAAGAACATCCATTTCAAACATGTTTCAACCAATGCCCAAGCTACCTGAGGCCTAACAAAAATATATGTGTGGTTCCGGAAGCTCGACCAACCCTTCTGAAAAGGCCTCACCCTTATCCTGAATAAACTTATGAAACTTAAAAGAAGTTTCAAGCTGCCCTTCCCTAATAAAATGATCGACCGTGGCTGAAAGATTTTATCAAGGTAGTGGCCGGCTAGTGCAGCAAGGCCAACTCAAACACAGCATTGTATTTAAAATTGTCTGGATTGTGTACTTGAGCCGGGGAAAGAGCATAGCTGCATAGCCACAGTTGTTCGATGAAACAGCATTGCTCCGGTCGTTCTGTGATCAATATCGTAATATTTCGCTAGGTTCCGTGTGTTTTTTCTCCACGTTACCAGAGAAAACGGTTGTGAAAGTACTTAAAACAGGACTTATTATCTCAGCTTTAATCTGCCAGCTCAGTTGTGTCTCAAGAAGTTATCAACGTTAGACACTTATCAAAATGCGACACGATATACTGGTAATACATATCATGCACGTTGGTACCATTTTGCGGAGTGCACCATTTTGAACATCGTGCAATGCATTGCAGGACAGTAACACGCAAATACGTTTGACTTGGATATCAAAATGTCACGGCCACAGCATAGATCATACGACTATTCACGCTCTGAAATATTTTTAAAATATATACTTTTGGTCTCATATATTTCAACTGCCCTAAGATCGTTCCATTATTAGCCTCATTTACAAATCATTGGCTGGGGAATCCACATTTTTAAAATGGCTGCCGGGCCTGTGGGTGTTTTGAAGAGAAACTATCCAAAATATATTTGTGATGAGTGGTAGTCAAGTATAATTTTTCCAATAAATGGTCAATATATAACGGGACCTTTCCAGTGTGAGCATTACCTTACCATGTAAATACAATGCCTTGACGTTAGCATTTGTTGGCGACAGTGGGCCCCAGAATAGGGCTATTGTATCAGACACTGTAGTCGCCCCGAAGGCTATGAATTAAGTAGCACCACTGAATACAGCGGTCAAGGGCCAAATTAAGTCAAAGATGGAGCCCAGTCCGTGACTAGGAGTAAATAAGGTCTCAATTATATTATCGCATAGAACACAGTGGTAGGTAGGTTGATATGCCCACAATTTGTAACTTGCGCGACACTGAAACAACTAACCTTTCACAAACTGAGCACTGTCTTTATTTCGGATTATTTATATACTGTTACGAATAGCATTATTAATACCTTTGTTTTCAAATTGAAGTCAAATTCTTATCAGAACATTTAAAATTCATCAGCACATGATTTTTTTTACTTTGGTTTTTCAGTCAATTTCCGACGCCAGAACTGCAAATGCGCTTCAGCATTTTATAACTAAACAGGGTAAGGTAAGTATTACATGTATAAAATTAGAAAATTAGCCCATTCTGACTTTACAGCGAGCAATATGAGTATGTGCATATACACGCAACGCACACACACACAAACATAAATACATATATTTATAATATATATATATAATATATATATATATATATATATATATATATATATATATATATATATATATATATATATATATATATATATATATATATAGGCTATTCAACACGGGGAGGGGCCTGCCTAACATGCCCTGGACCTGGATCAGTTTTACTGGTATTTGGGTATTTTTATGGTGGTTCTAATGCCACTGTTTTATGACATCCTGTATCTTAAAACTTAAAGCACCAGAACGCTCTCATACGCGAAGCGTGCGTTCAATAGTCCGATTATGCGCGGGTTATGATAAGAATATGTTGAGGTAGCACTGATAACACCGCATCACATTCTCCTTATCTCGCTTGCGCAAGGACCTATTTCATGTGTCGTGTCGCACATTCACGCCATATGGTTTTCTTGGGATTTCACATTACAAAGGTATAGATAACCTGAAGTGTGATTGTGAAAACATGAGAGGTCCATAAAACTTCCTAAGAAACACCCCATGTCTATCTTTATTTAAGTCTTGGAATCCGTCCGATACCCTGAAATTTACCCGGTCTAACTGACTCCCTATTGACGAAAGGCAGAATCCTACAAAATATTGGTTGTGCACATGTCAGCTGTGCAGGTAAATTTCCGTAGTTATAACGTCTAAAATGTGCATTGCGTATGCCTTATTTAAAGCTATATTTTGGTCTGTTATGTTGATGCGGTACAAAGGTTGCATATTTATTTATTTCAAATGTCTGACCTCAATTTTTTCCCTGCGACTTTATCATTCAGAACCTGGTGGAAGATCATTTTAACCATCAAGTCCACACTGTAATCATGCATGTAACATCCGAAGCACTTTTAGAGTCTTTTATGTGTTGAGCAATAAATCAAAGGCACTACCATTGTCTGAGGTTTTGAGCATTTGTGTACAACGTATACCTTTTAGGTACAGGCCAACTTTTACGATACCGGTCATTATACCGATGATAAACCATACTTATACACCTGACCTTGCCAGTCAGGCCGGTATAGCGCCCCCCTCCCATCTTTTTCCTTTTTTGTGTCTTCGCATAATATTGTAGGCGCCCAGCATTCTATAGGCGTGGTTGATTCTTAAATACATCTCTGTTTGGGTGGTATAAAATATATATATAGATCAAGCTGAGCTTGATGAACACATGCACTTCACTGGAAGTAAGTATGGAGTAGACCTGTCTTCTCTCAATTTGGATGTATATCCACAGGCATAATCAGTGCATATGGTTGAGTACTCCAATGTTCGAAGGCTATGATAGGTTTATATGAACATTATTCATGAGCCAAACTGAAAACAGATCTTAAGCTTAAGCCTATGCAAGAGGTCTATTTAGATCCAACTGAAGAACTCTCAAGACGTTTAAAGAAAGACTTAAAAAATCAATATAAAAATACTTGGCACATGTATATTTTTTTGTTAATTGTTGTTTATTAATTTTAATTATGTGAAATTAGTCACGCCTCTCAGAAGCACAAATTTTCCCAAAGATTCTTTTTTTTATCAAAATTTATTCAAAATAAAAATGTCCTGGTTTATTTTCCTCCAAATCGGCGATCTCAGATAGATAGATAGATAGATAGATAGATAGATAGATAGATAGATAGATAGATAGATAACCTGGCACATAGATAGATAAGTAGATTACCCAATAGATAGACTGACAGACGGACAGATAGAGAGAGAGACAGACAGACAGGCAGACAGACAGACAGAGAGAAAGAATGAGAGAGAGAGAGAGAGAGAGAGAGAGCGAGCAAGAATTGTCAAATCAATGACAACAGATAAAACTGAAAAAAAGTAAAAAGGTGCGTCAAGTTTAGCTTCTTTATTGTAACCGAAATGGACTATGGTGATTATGCTGTTTGTGTCAACCATGGCATACTTAGTCTTTCTATGCAACTTTTTTTCCGAAACTGTTTTCGGCCTTTTAGGATGACGAACCCTGCGCGATAGCGTGGCTTCACGAATCTGTGGGACCGGGGCTATTCGTTGATATCTATGACGCATGTACGGACCTACTTGCAGCGTAGATGTCAGCATCCAACACTTTTTGGACCTTTACGTGGCATATGCAGCTCAGTAAAGGGTTTCCGTCCTTCTGTCGAGACACCTGCTAAAACTTCCTGTAAAGGTGGGCCGCCGTTGTTGCTTTTACAAACCTTTGGCACCCACGATTGACACAAAGAGTGCCCAGCCTGTTCGCATACCTCGAAAATTTCAACCTTGTAGCCGATTCCCCCCCCCCTCCCCCATACACACTATGGCTAAGCTTCCACAGAACGCTCTGGTAATTAATAGTGTGCTTGGCCAAAACCTATTTTCGCAGGTTCAATACAAGCCTTCACTTCAATGTAGTGGTCATCGAAGTGAGAGCAAGTGTGGGGCAAGATTTGTATGTCACTTTTGGGTGTTGTTTGTTTTCATATTTTGAAGAGGCGCGGTTTGATACTCACAGATAGACAGTCAACCTATTTTACCCTAACAAGAAGGGGACTAAAAACAAATGTGCACCACGTGAATCTAGTTTCTTCAGAATATTCAAAGGAATTGGGGTCGCACACCTGGGGTCCAATTTATTATATCGATGAAAATTGTATGCCAGGCACTACCAGTGACAACATCATGGTGCAAAATCTGCTTATCTATGCAGTGTTTTGTCTGCTGTGAAACTTCTAAGTGGAAACTATGTATGGAGATATATGCCTACTGGATTGAATGACTACATACCAGTTGGAGACAGTGAATAAGGTTTCTCTTGAGAAGAGGCTGGGGTTATGAGATTATTAGAAGAAGGTACAATGTCGGAGAAACTATGACTGATATCACAGGTTGCACAGGTACTTGTATTGGACAGCGAATCAGGCAATATCACACAAGGCAGTTAAAGGAGGAAAGCACCTTGTACAATTCATGTAAGTACCTGGGTAGCCAAAAGATGCGACCAAGCAGCTTGACCACGATGTCCACCTGTCTGTATAGCTTGATAAAATTGTCGCTAAGAATAAGATCATGCAGGGTGTCAAAACCATGCCATTCTCATTATCATTGTTTGATTTGATGCTGTCTCGAAAGAAAAAGATTTCAGTTGAGGGCGATAACTTCCTGGTGCCATGGTACAAGTCACTCCACTAGGGTACCCGGGCATAAAAATGCCATCTGCATGGTACGCAAAAACATATATCAATTAATGTCCACTTAGAGAATCCGCCTTGGAGCCTGGGGACAGCCTGCGGTTCTGGTTAACATATGCCCCAATTTCAGGTTTGACAGCCTGAAGCAATTTTAAGTGATGGTACCTCTCACCTAGTCCTAAACACATTCTAATTAATTCATTTTGTGTAAAACAAGATGTTTATTCATACTCTTATCAATAAATATACTGTTCACCCAGACAGCAGAGATGGCCGACATGTAGATTCCCACAGGTAACTTAACGCCTCTCTATCTCGACCAAAATAGCTCATACCCACTTGTCTCAAACTGTGAAATATACGGCGGCATGCTCCATCTCCCTTGGTTAAACGTTCCATATATTTTACTTTACAATTCAAGGTTGAACCTTTAATTTGACTACCAGCAATATACCATCTGGATACATGCATGGGTGCACTTTGATTTTTTGATACAAAATCAGAAACCCAGTTATTTGCTTAAGTTACACACATGTCCAAAGATGCTGCAACTCAGGGACTGTATTGCTCAAAATAGACATATCATCAATATAAGCCAAAGCGTTAGATTTATAATCTCCAATACGCGTGCCATACTCAGACAATGCTTTTTTCTGCAATATACTAATCATAGAATATTGCACAGGTGCAGAAAAGGCAAACTTCTCCCATCCCTCTGGTCACACTGAAAGAACTCTACCTAATGTTATTCCATCTCACACAAACTTTAAAACCTGTATAGTAAGTGTACAAAATTAGCAAGTGATTCAGTGTTTGTTTCTTTATTAATTTATAAACCAGATTAGAATGCCAAGCTCGGTCAGAGCATTTGGTAGCATTAAGTGAGAATCAAGACTCATGCTGCAAAAATATGCCATGACATCCTGTATAAGGTTACATGGCATAGCATGTCTTCCAGTCGTTAAACCAAACTGATTTCTTGACACGCTATCCCACATAAGCATATACTTGCTCGATTTGGCAAATGTAGACGTAATATGTGGAATGGCAGGATTGCTTGCAAAAGGTTTCTTTGAAAATCAAAGAAGGATGCATAGGCTTTTCTGATTATGCAATTGTTATGTCATGCAGAACCCAAGCCCATAGCACCACCTGCTATCTTTGAATATCCCCAAGCCAAAGGGTAAAGTGTATTCCTTGGGAAGAGAATTTGGATACTCACTGCAGTTAAATATCTCATTGTTCCTTTGTTATATGTGAACCCTGTTACGTGGAAGGCAAAACATAACCAGCTGGTTCTTCTCACTTTATATTATGAGTCAAGTATTTATGGGGGCATATATACATTAAACTCATGAATATTCAGCAGGAAGTAATTAGAACCATCTGGCTGCTGATGTTGTTATTCTGGTTGAATTTATAGTATGCAGTAAATCATTTTGACACATCAGAGCGCTTGGCAGGACCGCCCAGTGCTGCTTAATTCATAGCTTTTGGGTTAATTCAGGGTCTGATACAATAATCCTGCTCTGGAGCCCACCGCCGCCAACAATTGGTAATTTCAAGGCGTTGTATTTACATTTTGAGGCAATGCTCACACTGGAAAAATCCCAGTATATATTTTACATTATATTCATTTGTCAAATTAGGCTTCTGTTCACACGTATCACACATATATTTTGGGAACTATCTCTTCAAGTTATATCCAATGGGGACTATCCTGCAGACTTGGTTGTCATTTTGAGAATTGTGGATTCCACACGAAATGGCATGTAGATGGGGATAGTATTGTGGCTATCTTGGGAGGTTTATGATAAATGAAACCAAAAGTATATATCTTGCGCATATTTCAGAGCATCAGCAATGATATGATATGTCTGTGGCCGCGATTCATTTTGATATCCAAATGAAATGTGTTTTTGTGCAAATGTCCCGCAACACATTGCACCAGGTTCAAAATAGCGCTCGCCAACGTGCATGATTTACCAACTCAAGGTATCGTGTCACATTGGGATTTGTGACTAATGATAAAAAAAACTGCTTCACAAACAACCGAGCTGGCATATTAAAGTTAATGTAGCAAGTCTTTTTTCCAAACAACTTTAACGACCGTTTGCTATAGTAACTTATAGAACAGACACCTGGAACCCTAGCAAAATATTACCATAATGAACACCAAACAACCAGGGCTATGCTGTTGAGCGGAACAAACGTTGCTGTGCAACCATATTGTTTCTCCGGCCTAAATTAACCTCTAGACAAGCTGAATTAAAATGATGTGCTTGAGTTGACTTTACTACGGCAAACGATTGCCACTTTTTTGATAAAATCTTTGAATGGGGGCTATGCTGTCTCACCAAACAACCTTAGATATGCAGCTATAGTGTTTTCCCAGCCCACATTAACTCTGCAGACAGTTGAAGCAAAATCTTGTCTTAAAGTTGACTTTAGTGCAAAAATAGCGGCACACGACGGTCACTTTCTCGACAAAATCTTCAAGCCACGGCTGATCAATTTGTATTAGGGAAGGGCAGCTTTAAACCATATTTTTGTTGTTTCATAAAATTTAGTAAGGGTTGGGCTTTTTGAGTAGGGTGCTGTCGGGTTACTGGAAACACACAAATTTTTTCGTTGGCCTTAGGTAACTTGGACATTTGTTGAAACATGCTCAAAATGGGTGTTATTTTAATTCAGCCTTTACACCTTCATTGACGTCATTTTAATTTGTTACCCGGCACAGCTGGAGGCACTTGTAAATATTAAAATAATCACATAACTCTGCCAAATTATAAATTATCAAAATTTGGTGAGTGAGCCCCTTCACTCTAGATCTGAAATTGCCTAATGGGTCAGACTATATTTTCTCGTTCATACTATAGAGGGGTTTCTTAGGAAACCACAACAACCCTGCAACTAAAAGCCGGATGCCATGGGCATTTGTTTATTGCTACTTTGGGCTCATGATGATGTTTTTCCTGCGAGAGTAAATTTTCTTGCTGGATTGTGCAGCACAGGAACCAGGTCTCTGCATAAAAAATGCTGGAGCACCATCATTATTAGTGCATTACTAATAGAGCTTGCTTAGAGGACAAGCTGCTGACCAAACAAGTTGGACCAGTTTATTGTAAAATAGGTATTGTTCAGCAAAAACCTGAATAACTATATGTGGCATAGAAGTAAGAGCGACTGACCAGACATTTCACCACATGACGTGAGTCAAAATGAACTGAGGGTAAGGATACCATAACTGACTGTAAAGATACCATAACCGAGAACGAGGATACCAGAACTGGGATTGAGGATACCATGAGCAACATTTCATCTTCAAGACAACGGCAAGTCTACCAACATACCAACCACAGCCAGATGCAGCATTGTTTACACATCTATCTCTTGTCTTTCGTGCGTTAAAAACCAAAGGTGCATTTTACAAGCTCACACTTGCCACGTCTGTCACTGATCGTGGCTGAGGGGATCTGGGAGATTTCTGGTGTCTACTTAACGTTCGAATCGATTCAGGGCTCATTTACTTGAATACAGCAATGACGATAGAAGTCATAAGCTCATCACCACTACACTCCCCCTGAGCTTAAGGAAGTAATACTTACAAGCATTTTCTTTGTTTTCTTTCTGTATTTTGCTGCCACAATATTGTAGTGACATTGTTTAAAAAGAAAGGTCAACTATCAGTCATGAACCAGTAGTAAGCACACACACACACACACACACATATATATATACATATACATATATATATATATATATATATATATATATATATATATATATATATATATATATATATATATATATATATATATATGCCTTTTTCTCCTACTGGTTGACCCAGCATTTACACGCGGAAATGCTGTTTGATTTGATGTTTAACACAGTTTGCAAGCTGTTTTTAA
Source organism: Hermodice carunculata (assembly GCA_964020975.1). NCBI lineage: Eukaryota > Metazoa > Annelida > Polychaeta > Eunicida > Amphinomidae > Hermodice > Hermodice carunculata. Next base: position 92,559,051 of record OZ026615.1, on the reverse strand, counting down.
CGGAGTTGTGGTGTTTTAGGCGGACATCCTCTACCAGAAATGTAAAACCCATGATAACACTTATTTCTTACCTTGAAGTCTCCAAGTGATTCAGCTCTACTTCACAGCCAACCCTGAGTGAATGTTTCAACGTAATGTGTCAAGTTTGTGACATTTGAGAAGATACTGTCAATTTTGAGTAATATTTTTATACTAAGCGGATTTAGGCACGTCAGAAAAGAATGAAAGTCATTCGCATTTATGTCAAAAACATGTTATTAAAACATTATATTCCTTATACGATTTTAAGTACAATCAGGCAAACCTTTAACTGTCGTCGGCCGCTGCTTGCTACCCATAGCCCATGTGGGATTTAACCTGACAGAAACCATGTTAGCCTAAAATGTCTGAAACTGAATATTAAAACACAATGATGTCAAAAGATGAAATTAATTAGCAAAACAGGCAAGTCTAAAACCTGTAAAATTATTGCAGCCAAACTTTCTATTTATCTTTGGATATTAACAGCAAAATTTGTAAGTCAGAAAAGATTGAAAGACATTATTATTTAAGTCACTAGAATGCAATTAAAATATTATATTTCTTAACCAGATATCAAGTACAATTAGGCAAGACTGTAAAGTTCTGTTGTGGGCCACTTCTTGCTACCGATAGCCCCTGGAGGTTCAACCTAACAGAAAACAAGGTAGCCTAAAATGTCTAAAAGGTGAATGTTGAAACATAATGATGCCAAAATATACAATAAAGTACCTAAACAGGCAGGTCTAAAATCTCTAAAATTATTGAAGCCAAACTTTGTGACCATCGCTGGATATTTTCAGCAAAATTTGTAGAAATATTTCATCAAAGGTACATCTTTGAATACTCTTGACTCAAGTTTGTTGTAAATAAATTTGGTTCCAGATGCCCTGAAATTTGGAACAAGTACTATCAAATCGCAAAATGTATGACAAAAATGTATCATACCCAATAGTTACCGAAATATTGCTGTCCAGGAAAGGATAGTTAACGACTTCAAAGTCAGACTCTTTTATTTCGTGATACGCCTCAATACAAAAACCTGTCATTAGTGACCCGAATATCCAAGTCCAGAAACACATCCCTGAATCCATTTGAATCGTCAACATCCAAAGGGATATCTTTTGGTTAAATTTCTTTACCAATTACACTGAAACTTTGTACATTTACATAAGCAATGCCATCAATAGATCTTGCGTTGTTTGATAATTTTCTAGCCATTTGAAAGTCCCTTTTCATTAATTTATCCGTATACTTAAATTTAAGCCAGGTTAAATATAAATCTGCAAGTAACGGGGACCAGTTGATACCTTCAGGAAAAAACACGGGTCGACATTGGATAAATGTATTATCCAACAGAACGTGTATATGACTATCAAAGTTTCAACACTGTAAGATTTAGTGTTACTTTTTTTAATATTTATGTGTGACCAATATGCCTTCTTTCTAAATACGAATTAATTTTATGTATGGTATACCATTTTGTTTGAACATTTTGCTTATTATTTCTGCAAGAAAACTTTTGACGTCATCTATGGGAATAATTTGTGCAATGAAGAAAAATCAAAACAATTGCTATTTTTTGCTTTTAAATCTTATAATATACAAACTCTGACTTATTTCACTGTTTCTTGAAATTGTATTACAGTATTTTCGGAAATGATTCCTAATTGCAGTATAAACACAATGTTTCTTCCTCTAATAATTGTATTGTTGTAAATTTTGAAGCACCAGCTATGGATCTAAATTTTAAGCGTGTTTATGTAATTTTGGTATCCAGAACAAAAGTGGAATAAAGGAATCCTCTTCAGAAATTTTGATATGAAAATACCTTTTCAACCCATCTTTATGTGTATCTATCAAATTATCAATGGAATGTTTGTGTAATTTATATATGTCATTTCCTCTTATGTCTGAAATTGTTTATTATAATTTTATTTTTTTGAAAACATCCAGGTAATATATTTTGCAGATGATCCCAAAATTGTTACCTCTCGTATCGATGTTGGTGATTACAAATGTGTTTTGTGGTTCTTTGACTGGTTTTGAAACTTTAGACTGTTTTAAATTAGGCGTATTGAAATTATATATTATACATAATCTCGTTGAGTTGATAGCCAAAACGCGTGAAAGGGTTGAACATGAAAACTTCCACTTCATCGCTTTTGTTATACCTGGATCGGCACGCAAGCGACCCCGGTAACCGATAATGGACTGAGTTAGAGCCCTACCCGTGAGAATGTTATGCTATGGTATTTACAGTCCTGAGTGGTCGTTTTCCGATGAGCCATCATTCTTTTTCAGAACTGTAATCTTAACCCCCTCGGTGCTGAGTCAAGAACGCTTGCTACCTGGAGGAAGGCTGTTGATATATCATACATATTAATCTTGGCGAAAAGCAGAACGTGAATTGAATGACGCTGGACCATTTCTCGTATATTTTACGGGGAGAAAATGCTTGCCGATACATCGGCGTTAGGTCAGGCATGGTTATTCACATCACAGCATCTCCCATTGTTTGGTCTGATCTATGTAATTGATTGCCTGTCTGATAGTCACTGCCTAATAAATAAGGTCTGTTCAAGTATAAACGAATGTTGTAATAATGCCCAATATTCTGTTTCGATTCATACAACATTACATATAAGCAAACGGGTACAATATCGGTCTTTGCATTGATCTAGTGTCACGCTGCATGGAACAGTTAAAATGAGCTCAAGTTGGTTGTCGTTCTCAACATATTATTTCCTAACAATGATACGTTTATACATGATAAATAAAGAAAGCATTACAGGCAATGTTGGTTCCTCGTCATAATGCTAATGCTGTAAGAAATTCAGAAAGATCAACCACCATTATATACCATAAGATTTAGCTACTTACACAGAAAAAATCTATTGAAGATATCTGTACACTTTAGCAGCAATGAGGTACCGTCATGTGTCATTACCCTTTGTTACAAAATAGCGTTATTAACAATTTATCTAATTCCGGTGATAATGTCGAAAGCAAAAACTGAAAACAAATGCTGAGAGTCTGCAACCGAGCACTCGTATATTTTACAATGTCTCTGAGGAAGAAATGTGCACGGTCTCAATTATCCTTCCCTGCCGAAACCATTACATGGGACTTGATGGCAGTTTGGTTACCAGTTATGGCATGTTTGATAGGTTTCCTGAAATCAAAATGTAGTCAAGTGATGTAACTTAGCCTTTGTGTTCACTGATTGTAAAAAAAATACTCTTACCTATTGAATTGAGCGTTCCCGCTTTTGTTTCTAAATTATTTACTTATATTTCAATCTATTTTTTTTCATATGTCTCGCTGTATGTCATATTTTAACGTAAAAGCATGTGTCACTGTCTTGGTTTTACAAAAGTATACCGTTGAGTTCACTTGAAGTCTCTTAGTGGCTTAATTAATTGTATTTTGGCAGGTGGACCGTAATGTACACATTCAACTGCACTAAAATATTCATATTTCAGCAAGACGTAATAAAAAATATAAAACATCGTCACTACAGATAGATTCTCTAGAAACCAATTTCAACTGCTCCTATATTTCGTTTCCTATATTTCCCCCACAATAACTTAAAACGTTGAATGAAATTTATTCCTTAAAAATGTATAGCTTTTTGTCATGGCTTAGCATTCTTTGTGACACTGTAGATTTGTTGCATTTACATAGCATTGTTAAGTTTGTTCTAAAGGTTAAAATGAATCATACTAATGCCAATCACAACGAAGTCCCCATTAACCTTCTGCATACGTTAGCGGGCGGAGATAATGATGCCGTATGCAATACTCGGTGTTAGGTGACTATGGTGCTGCTAGTCATAAAACAAGAACAGGGCCTATGATGATACAGAAGGAGACAGACTGGACAGACTGCAAGAAAATGCATTTTGGAGCTGTCATTTCTTTATCTGAAATATTTCAAACCTGCATGTATTTGCCTCTTTATAACTCTCCACTCGGGTTGAACAGAAGCAACAAAATTGTAGGGGGGGGGGGGGTTAAGTGGACAGTGCTGGTAGCAGTAATAATTACGCATACCTGGATATGTTTGTGATATCAAGGCACGAACGATCGAAACAGGTTCGGCAGAAACTAATACTAGAGCGGGCAACAGATCTTCAAAATGATACGCATTTTCTGCGTAAGGTATCCTCTTGTATGTTGTACATATTTCCACATTGCACGCATTGTGCCATTGCTTTGTTTGCAAGCACCACCGAATTCCGATGATGAGTCTTGGTAGTTAGTGCAAAGTAATGACATCGCCCGGAAGAAATCTAAAATCCTGGATGAATATCAATACATCAACAGAATAGAGCAGTTGTCCGGAACGAGGGCTTTACGAAGAGAACCAAGATTTCAATTGTGTCGAAAGAACGACAATGAAGATAATCATGTTGATTGATAAAATGGCAAAACCATACTCTCTCATGTGACTCGTTGGCATAGGTCATGAAATCCAGAAAGGTCATGCATTATACAATGCATCAAGCCATGTTATTAATAATGAACTTGAACTTTTCTTGATAAAAGCAAAATTCCCTTTTCCCCGACAACATGTGCTTTTCTACCATCAGGATGTTTAATTGAAGTCCCTTATTAAATTCCTTAAGGATCTGTTGATAATACCAAGTATAAAGACGCACGTTATCAGCACACTTCACCCTTGGCCATATATTTACAGAATAACAACAGCAATGAACAGGCAACTGGTATTTTTATTATCGCGAGAGTTTAAATGAAAAGTAGCTTATTACCAACACGTTCCACAGGAAGGGCACAGACATCGACAAAAATTGATGCGGGCATTTAAGGAAAAGAGGTCTCGCAAGAACGCGGAACAGATGCGACCTGACACTAACTACCCGTGATACGTCAGTAGGGAACGAGTACACGGACACCTGCTCTCCACAGCATTTGCCGGTGACCTAGAACTCGTTTATTACTTTGAACGGCAATTAAATTTCAGCCTGTTTAAGGAGTTTGCTTCACACTCAGTATTTCTTTCGTGATCCCATTTTGTAAAGTGGTCTATTCACATTGCACTGCCACTAGCTTCTATCCCTAATCTTGGGTGTCTATTAAATAACAAAGCCACTATGAAAAATATGAGAAAATGTCTGCTTCTTTTGACTGATTTGCAAGTCTACACACTGCACATTTTGGGACTGCTGGTGACTTGCCTTTGAGTTATGATGGTCTAGTATAATGTGACTTGATGCAAAATGTTTTTATTTGTCCCCTGCTGTACCTACATTTGTTTGTACATTGTATACATATATATATATATATATATATATATATATATATATATATATATATATATATATATATATATATATATATATATATATATATATATATTACTTGTTAATGGGCAGATAAACAAACTTATCAAATCTGTATATATCCAATCTCTTTTAAGTTACAATAGAACTTCATATGGGACGATGTTGACCTGTATTGTAGTGCAAAACTACTATGCGAATTGAATTTCCCCTTTTCCAATCATTCAAACTGCATATTGCAGCCGATTCGTTTCGAGTAAACTTAAGATAAATAATGTTCCCTCTATTTATGAAGTTGATGGCAAGTCACAGAAACACGTGTTCAATATATTTGAAACCATGTACGCTGTAAACTAATTATTTTGGAAGCAAATATTTGGGTACCTTGTGCGACAAAATCTCGTATACCACGGCCGTGAATGCCATTACAATTTTATCTCATGTTAAAGTATGGTGAGGCATCAGTGCTTTTCTTTTAATGCCAAATCTTCCTCCTAGGTAAAGCGGCGTTTTCTTCGCAAACATTTGTCGTCTGTTTCCAAATGAAAACGAGGCTATCATGGTGCAAAGTTTTAAGCTCCATCTACTACCCTATACGAATGTCGTACTTCACGGCACAGCGTCTAGGCCCGCCTACTGTGGTGTACGAAATTTGGAAAACAACACTAATCCAATCAGTGCGTTTTATTTGCCTTAAATATGAGCAAGGAGTCCAGAAAAAAGGAAGAAAGATTCGTTCTATTGCAGTATTCCTCGATGCACGCATAATAGGCAGGATCCCACTCATAGTCTTTTTGCTTTTCCCAAATAAACAATCTTAAATCCAGACGGCAGGCCTGGTGTCCTTTGCATGGTCCTTTTGTATAACATTTATGTAACATGAGGTCAAATCATTTTGGAATTATTTGAACTCATTTCTTAGTGCTTCGATATATAGTTTATATATGACCTTACAGTATAAGTCAGGAGTATCCATTTTAATTCAAACATGTGTAATTCCATAATCCATAATCGAAGTTTTCTTCCAAACGTATATCTATGTTATTTTGCAATGAAAAAAAGATTATAATCAAAACGAGGTAGTATATATATATATATATATATATATATATATATATATATATATATATATATATATATATATATATATATATATGTGTGTGTGTGTGTGTGTGTGTGTGTGTGTGTGTGTGTGTGTGTGTGTGTGTAAGCATTTGTATGCACACAGAGCGAAAGGTAGTTTTGATCTACAAGGTTCTCAATCATAACATGTTACAGTAGCAAAGTTTTTCCTATGCGAATACTGAAAAAGTATGCGGTCTATTCAAATTTATAAACATACATTGAATGGCATTATGTACAGAGTGTGCACAAATATCTCTTTTCTGTCCACGCCGATTTTAGACACCATTACAATCTTTTACAATTTAAAAGTTGTATTGATTATTGTACCCTTCTGAACAAAACACTGTTCCGGACGTCGGATATACTTGTGGCGCCATGTAGTGATTAACCGGTCCTTAAGTCGCCAGAGTGGCATGTCACGTCCAAAAGCAATATAACCTGCTCTTTGCACAGGTGGAAAGAAGATTGTGTTCTATCAAAGATATGGTGGTATGAATGAGAAAATTGCCATGTATAGCAGCAACTTCTTATCTCAAATCCACAAGAGGCACTCATATTGTACCTTAGTTCGGTCAGGATACAAAAATGCTACCTATCCGTTTAAAGTTCACAATGAATCTGTTATTGGTAATGTGGACCTACGTGATTGTATGCGTCCTCTGAGCTACAATGTGTGAGTGTAGATAATCCATTCGGTGTTACTGTTTTTGCCAGATTTATAGGCCTCAGCAAAAATGTATTAAATTTAAAAGTTAGCACTTGGCCTGAGGCTTATTATTCATTTTCAAAAGAAAAAAAAAGCAACATATGCTCCCCACCCAGATGGCCTTTATGTCAGGTCACCCATTTGTCATCTGAATATTTTTTTCAGGTGCAGGCCAGATGATGACGTCATCCTCCTCTTGCCAGATAATGTTATATTCCAGTGTATCTCAGTGCTCCTGTCAATCAGACAAATTGGCCTAATATAAATTGCCTACTCTAGTTTGCTTTTGCTGCTGATGACAGTGCATGCGCAAGTGGTTACGGCCCTGTAACACTCTCAGGTCGCTAGAGTCTTGGAAAAGTCACAAGGAAGTGATAATATTTGTATAAAAACAAGGACATATCCTCCAAGCACTACCTGATTTGGTAAAAGGTTGCAGAATGACAATCCCTTATTATCACTTACAGCCTCCATTTTACGTGCATTTGTGAATCTTTGTTTAATTTATACAATACTATCGCTACTTAAGACATTGGTAGCCAAGTGCCTTCCTTAATTTACCCAGTGTTGACCTAAAGACGACGACCCTTTACAATTCTTGACATGTAAACAGTTCGTCCACCACATTGGGCCAAACATGACTTTGATCTCTTATTTGTGACTTAGCGTGCATAAGATTTGCCTGAAACCACCTTGTGTACACATCAAAAGGGGCCATTCAGGTTCTTCTATATTTTCTCAAAGACAACGATGAAAGAAGGACTAATTGATTGATGTGACAGTATCAAAATCTCAACTGGGTTTCCTTATGGCAATACCGAGCTTCAAGTCGGTGAGGTCACCTTACCAGAGTTGGTTGATGATAGCGCCAAGACCACCTGATTTTTGTCTGTGACCATTTATAATTTAGTGAAAGGAAAGTCACGGTGACCACAATAGGGCCACTTCACCAGCTTTCTGCTTCTAAAAAGATAGGAAAGGGTAAAAGAATCATGGTCTGAGCGATCAAGAGTGGACGCAATCTCCAGGGAAGGGTCAACCGCAGAATGGACTTTATGCTATTTGAGTACAGAGGAAACCTCACTTTACTAATCTCTCATCCGTTGCAGACAATCTAGGTCAGTAATAATTACTCAAACAGGTTTTTAATCCAGAGAATATACTAAAAAGGATGCCTCATCTTCAGGTGTAAGGTTGGCCTTGTGTACACCCAAACTTTCTATTTTGAACATACTGTTTAGCCACATCTTGTTGGTTGGAGAGCTACTCGTAGATCCTTGTCGCCTTGGTTTACACCTTTATATTAGTCAATAATGCAGGTGTTATATGTTAAAATGCTATCGCAAAATTAATGTTGGTCATGTGAAGCAGGTCAAAGTTCACACGTTGAAGCAGTTCTATATAAAAATTGTCAGGAGAAAACGTTTTTTTTTTTTTTTTTTTTTTTTTTTTTATGAATTTCATATCCCACAATGCGTAGCAAAGTTACACCAAGATGTCTCAAACATTTATTAACCTCTGGATCAGTCATGTAAACTATTCATCAAACAATATATGGAATTCTACACATGATTTTATCACATAAATATCAAATTGATTCAAAACTTTTGACATAGATTATTAGCCAACAAATGTGACACAAGAGGTCTATATGTGAAGATTACTAGAGTTGATACATGAGAGGCATATCGCATTGAAGCTTTTTAAATGATTTGCATTTTGATGGAAATCTAAAGTCTCAAATTTCAAATAAACTTCATAAACTTTTTTCATGTCTCATGGAAGGAAAAATATCGCATGGATCCCTCGTACCCACATTAGAGTAATGGAAGGTGAGAAATTACTATAGGAGGGATTTGTTAAAATGCGCTGGAAGCCGTATAAATGTATAACTTCATAACATATTTTTTCCAAGATGCAACAAGGTCAAACCTTATTCTGCCTGGCGCACATGGCAAAATTCACCTGATGCCCTTTTAACAGAAGGAGCTGAATTGAATGTTTATCATTTTAGTATGTAATGTGGTTGGGAGTAAATTCGAAGGTCAGATAACCAATTTCAACATAACAGTTTTGTTCAATATTTTGTAACCTGTGTTGTCAAGATCAGCTTGACCTAGATTGCCTTTATAAAGCTGGGCACAATATGTAGATTACAGATAGACATCAATGCTATTTATGTGTTATAATGTCTTGCCATAACGACCATAGCGAATCGCCTTGCATATCCATAGACTGATGGGGACATTTGTTTCTAAAATATATGTTCCCTATCGTTTGCTGCCGAGATTCACTCTTAAGTTATAATGAAGAATATGGTTGAATCAATGTCTTTTTATTAATTAGCCTTGGTGTACTTAGAGGGTTAAATATGAATATGAGGACATATTCTTACCCAGTACAATTGACAAGAATGATATTTACTTTAAGTCATAAGTGAATTCGTATAGAGTCGAACTTTATATGGTTTAATACATTTGAAAGTCATTGCAAATCTTAGCAATATACATATTGCAGTTTTGATCAAGAACAACTGGTGCAAATTATGGACACATTGGTTATAAAAACATAGCATGTTTGCAGATTTTACCATGTGATATACACTGCTCGTCACAAAGGCAACCAGAACAAATGGACTCCAGGGACTCAACATTCACAAATAAACTGGTGTAACATAATTTTAACTAATTTGAAGTAGACTGTGCACTATACGGCTAAACGATAGGATTCCATCAATTACTGACCTCGTTTCATTCTGAGTTAAAGTGTATGTTTATGCAAATATCAAGAAAAACAAAACAAGGCCAAAAAAACCAAAACAAAACAAAAACAAAACAAAACAAAAAAAAAAACCCCACAAAAAACACAAAAAAATCACCACCACCAACCATAATGTGACGACCATAAATAAATGCAATGATGTGAACAGATTATCGTATTAAAAAAAACAACAAAAAACCATTAACCTCATGTGTCTGCTCCACTTACACGTGGTTTCATTTCTCAGTAACAGGAATTACAAGCGTACAACATCCTGCTATATCCTTTCCAGAGAATCCTCAATCACCCCGCGGGACCTCGCGCCAGTATACAGTGCGTGGCACAAAAAGTGCCGCAGCTTTCAGTATATTATGGTCAAAGAATGGCTGGATCATATTTATGCGGTATGGACACTCGAAATCTAGCAATTATCTTCTTCTCTATGATAATTTGAGACAACTCATCACTTTTCGATAACAATTACTTAGCGTATCTTAGGCATCAGAATTTGCCTTTCGGCATGGTCTCTACCAGGGACTGGTTTTACGTAACCACCCGCCATCCCCCAAACCACCCAAAACTGGCTGTGGTCAAATGCTATTTGCTTAAATGTTTTTAGCATTTCCACAGTAATGAAAATCAGAATGAGAATATAACATGAGACCTATCAAAAAACATAACCCAGTAAACAGCTTGTCTTGACGAGTTTGGGCATTTCGCGCCTACCTCCCACGAACGAAAGCTCTTGACTCAGTCTAAATTCAAGGTGGCGGGGGGGGGGGTTCAGGAAATGCAGTAACATATCCCCGCCCCCAACTGCAGTTGAATGTCACTGTAATGTGACACAAGGGAACCCTTTATGCTGTGCTACTGGCCCCTGCATTGTTAGCCTACTTATAAATTTCACTTACCCACACATTCCTTTCCTGTCATAGTTACCTCACTTATTTTCATCAAGCAGGCAAATTCGTGTCCAATTAGCAGCTATGACGAACAACTGATGCAGGTTGCAGTCGGCAAGTGTGTCGGTTTCGACCCAGCTTCTGTTCCATCCATTTTGGCAAGGACTTCAAACTTGGAGTTAGTGCAACCTCAGTTGAAGAGGCGCAGGAGGTTCGCCTGGCTGGCTGCACCGAATCACTGTTGCATGTATTACCGCTATTAGTCCAAAGTTCTGAACAACGATTTCTTGTTCTATTAAGAGAAAAATACACCTTAAGGTATTCTACCGGTGCGTATTGTTGTGGTGGACAAACATACTTAACCCAAACTTTAAAATTTCCTACAGCCTTTCCTTATCATCAATACCCGGCATACTTAGGCAAGTTGGATATTTTCCCTGTCCGTGTTGTCGAGGCGCACGTTCCAAATTTTAAGTATATTACCGTTAAATAATAAAACATACCATATTTTGTCAGACTGTGCCACTTAAACCCTTGGAATGGACTTAAGATGGATCTTTTAAGACACAATAAGTTCACACGTCGTCTTTACAATAAACGACAATAAATAGACTATTTCTGGGATGTGTTAATGAAAATAAATTGACATTTGGCACTTGTTGTGTAAGATATGTCTCTAAGGTCTTCCTGCTGAGGGGCGCTAAGAGATCGAAGCTACAATGTAGGTACTTTCCTGTTCCCAGACATTAACACCCATCTGGATTTCAGTCCCCACTACATTGATTTTATTAATAACATTAATAACCAATCGCTTTATATGTTTATGACATAAGTCGAAAGTACAAAATATAAAGTGCAAAGTTCTGTGTTGCCTGAAAGCAAGCTGCAATGCTCTTTACACAGTCTTGGTATCGATCCCCGTTGCAAGACAATGGCTGGTTCTGGTTCCAGAAGCTTTATATTGTCAGAAAGTATAAGCCATTCCTCTTTACATTTCTAAAAACCCATTGGAACGGGTCCCATAAATGTGTTAACTACGCATTGCATGGTCCATACAAGGGACTTGGTCGGTTTTTAGCCCAGCTGACTTGTGAGTGAGCTGACCTTATGTGGTGGGTATTCGTTTGTCATCCGTCTCGCGTCTTGCGTCTACAATTCACATTTTCACCTACTACCAAAGCCACTATTGAATTCACTTCAAACTTGGTGATAATGTACCTTGGGTAATTTTCTGCCAAGTTTGTTCAAAACTGCCAAGTTTCAGCGATTTTTGGATTTTTTATGCTCCTTTTTAGGTCAAATCTAAAAAAAAAATATTCGCCAAAGTTGCTTGGCAATGCTTTGAAATTGCAAACGGTCACTTCTGGGGACTAGTACTTCTAGCAACCCCTAGACCTTAATTTGTTCAGGACGTGCCGCTGCAATCTTTTTTTCTATTTTTTCTTTTTTTGATTTTTTTTTGTGTTTTTGCCCTTCTGACTTCTCTCCGAAACCGTCCGCCAGATTCACTTCAAACTTGGAAGAAGTGTTGGATATCCAACAAGTTTGTTCGAATGGTTATGCACCAATGATTTGTGTGTTTATTTATTTATTTATTTATTTATTTATTTATTTATTTATTTATTTATTTATTTATTTATTTATTTACGTTCTTTTAACGCCCATATCTGAGAAAAATCTCCGAAACCGCTCACACAATTGCTTCGAAATCATACACAGGACACTCCAAGGGAGCACTAGTTGTTAACGTATTCAAGAGGTATTTTTTTCATGAATTTCAGTTTTTTTTGTTCTTTTCTCTGCTTTTGTGAACGAAATTGTGTGTCCACTTTAGCGTCTGCTCTGAGACGTGGATTATGAACAGTCTTGGGCAAAACGAATGCCATATGCAAAGACGGCTTCACTTATTGCTGAAATGGTGAAAATGAGGAGTTCAAAGCAGCTCTTCACCTGATCGATATATGAACGGTATTGGCTTTAAAAGTGGTCGTGTGGCTCAGGTATCATTTATTTGTGAATTTGTTTGTTGCTATTACAATATTAACGAGGCTTTGTGTGGCATGAGCTTGTCTAGACTGCTGACCTGATTTCAGTACATGCACCACAACAACATGGTGAAAATTTAAATCGCTCACTCTTGCACCATCAAACAATAGCTGGAAAAATTATCTCTGTTGTTTTGATTCACGACCTGTGCCGAACTATTTTGTTCAAGGCAGGCACATACATGTAAGTGCAATGTTGAATCCCAGTCAGACAACGCGATTGTGTGTTTTGACATTTTGTGCACGTTCGTGTGGGCAGTGAAGCCCATGATCAAGGGAAGTGATGGACGGTTGCAGGGCGTCGATTGTACGGTACCAATTTTGTAACAGATTAATGTATTATTGTATTTTGTAAGCCTGTACCAAACTTTTATGAAATTCATACATTGAAGCATACAGTAATATATAATTAGAGCCTGCTTTTAGCTTTGCCGTAATGTGTACAGATCAACGTTGCCACTGACACTTTCAGTTTCACCCTAGCACACACACACACACACACACACACACACACACACACACACACACACACACACACACACACACACACATTCGGTGGTGCTAGCCCCTAGCCCGAAGTCCGTGTCTAGTAAAGTAATAAATTTTGCATCGGACAAGCAGAAGGTCCCCTAGTAGTTGTTCAATCGGTATAGAACTTTCCAGGCTGCTCTGACCGAAATATACAGTTTTACTTGAAAAACAAAGTTAAAGCTTAACAAAATAATAGCAATAAAAGGAATTGTGAACTCCACGCACTCTGTCATGTTTGTGGACGTTTTGAACGATCACCAGAAATATTTATGTTAAGCGCTTCATAGCTGGCTAATATCGAGGAACCAACCAATCAGCCCATGTGTTACTGGGAGGCCATCATTCTTGCACAAAGGTTTTTAGGGGATCCCTCAACAGGAGAGGTGTCAAATTCATAAGTGTATTTGTGGCCGTCCTGCTGTTACAATATTTGTACTATGAAACAAATACATGTATTTCAGTTTGCTGTTGGTGTATTTTGGCGAGGTAATAAGCAAAAAAAAAAAAAAAAAAAAAAAAAAAAAAAAATTAAAAAGAAAAAAGAAAAAAGAAAAAAGAAAAAAAGAAAATAAGTCGGGCAACTCAACTGGGTTTTTTTGCCACTATTGTGGGTGATTATAGGACACATCAGCAGATATAATAACCATCGGATTGAGTAGCTCCGACTCAGAAAACTTACGAAAATTTCGCAAAATGTTACAATACACCAACACTGGAAACCAGACAGTGAGTAACAATGGTAGTTTGGCAAACTCGTTTAAAAATGCTTGACCCGGATCGAAATCAAAAAGACCGGAAACTCGAAAGGTATCGTAAACTTGTTGACATTGTGCAATTGTTGACAGATATGTAGTGGGACTTGAAAAGGTTGGTTTTGAAGGTAGGATTTCTTTCTTCATTTGCACATAACGTGTGGTTGACTGGTGAGTACATCTGTATATAATTTGCAATTGGAGATATCTGTCACAACTGAAAGTGTTCCCAGGTAGTGTCAAAATGAATGTCTATGTCTTGCATCGTCAGCATGGAACTGCAAATATTGAGAAACTCTGTGATCGGTTATTTTTTAGTTTAGTTTGGGCACAGTCCTGCCAGTTGCTGGACTGAAGTGTAGGGGGAAGGCGGGTAAATGTTAAAATTGGTTTGTCTAGGGTGAAAGTTTGGAATTAGCCTTTTTCATCTGTTTTTTGGGGGTGGGGTTGGGTGGTTGTGTGGTTTGTCAAAGATAGTATGTTCATGATGTTTATTAGTTCAAAATTAAAATTAAATGTGGCCTGCATAACTGTACGTGGTGAAACTATATAAGATTAGAAATTTATAAAATCTCATTTTAAATAAATTAGGGGAAAAACCTACTGACAGATTAAACTACTGTAGGCCTGATAAAGGTGCCACATGTCTAAGTTAAAGTATTGCTGAGCACAGTTATTGGCACATATGCTGAAATACGAAAAGCCCTGAATTTTCATCTGTAGTAAACAGTAAATTGTATATATTTTTCAGATTCAGGTCATAGAGGAAGAGTTTCAACTTGTACTGAGTCAGTTCAAGTACCAATGTAGGCATCAGTGAAGATACAGGTAAATTGTCAGGATCTAAGTGGGGCGATACTGATATCAGTGACAGTAACCTTTCAGACCTTGAAATGGATTAAGCTGCCGTGAACAGCCAGTATCGGATACATGGACACTGCCTCCATCCCTTCATTGCATCTTCTATTAAAGTCAATTACTGAAATGGAATTTTGTATGATAATGAAAAGGTTTTCTTTGTTCATTGATTTTTTTGACAGAGTAGACACAGGATACAGCGGGCAACAATGTTGAAACATGCTGACTCATTGAATGAGCATTTGGAATTGTCAACTGCTATGCAGTGAATTTTGGATTTTAAATGAATTTTGTTATTGAAGTTTTAGCAAAAGTTTTGAAAAACCTTCTCAAAAACCAATAAGCCAATTGCTTCGAAATTACATAGAAGCACTTCTGGGAGCCCATGGACTTTAATTTGTTCAACAGGTGGTGCTGTGAGTTTTTGTATTTTTACAAACAGTGATCATGGTGTTAAACAGCTGAGCTTGCTATCTTAGTTCACAGGACCACTTCAGGCTGTGCATGTAAGGTCACCTGAGCATAGGAATGTCACAGTACTCTTGTCTACATTTACACGTGCAAATGGCAATCACAAAGCTGCATTGATCCCTATTCTTACCCCCAAAGTGTTAGGTGATTAATGGATGCAAAAATGTCCTGTCGCTACATTTTCTTGCATTGCAACGAACAAGTTTACATTTTGACCATTTTCTTCCCATTTGATCTTATACAAGTTTCGTTTAGTAGCTCTCATACAGCAACCATGAAGTGCTTGTTGTTCAATGTGCATGCCCGTATCTCGATGTGAATTGAGGCATACAAGCTTTCACAGACTTATTGTAATTCAGCATGAGCCGGCTATAGGCGGTTCACATTGCCATGAAACAGGTGCGTTGGCCTTCGTCGTCACTTTATTCACATATCATTACTTACCATTTTTGTACTATTCCTCTCACTAGAATTGTACCCCGTCTAAGACGTTGCTTTGGTGGTGGCCATATTTTGTACAGAAAAAACTTAAATGCTGCCAAGTGGAAATGACTAGAATGATTAATGGTCCATTAATTGAATGCCAGTGCTTTTTATTCAAAACCTTGCTACCTTAAAACCCAGCTGCTGTATATAATCCACAACACGCATTCTCCGTAGGAACAGAGTATATTGTCTTGAGTCTAGAGTGCCAAGTATTTTTAATTTCAAAACATCCATGACATTATACTATTATGCTGAAGTATTCTTTGAGGCATTATTGCATTGTTGCTAGGGTACAAATTTTACGCACTACGAATTGGTCCTGGAGTAAGAATTTGTTATCCTGACGTTAAGAAGTGTTTGCACTTATGCATGTTGAAGTGAGAAACATATGGTTTCAGGCCCGGGTTATAAAAGAATGATGTGCTTGGATATGTTTGTGTTACCGTGGTTACAAATGGTGTTCACGTACATTTGTAACACTTGTTGAAGCTACTGTTTGTCAAGATCACGTCGAAATAACCCACTGCCAATATGTTGGTAACCTGTTCCAAGTCAGGTAGAAGATACTCTCATTCGTTTTAATCTCATTACTGTTGGTCATGGATCCTTCTGACGACGAACACTAGCATGTCTTACTATTTCGTAAATGATCCTGAATCTGACAAGGTTAAACTGGTATTTGGTTTGGTCTCATCACTATCATTGAAAACTGTTATCCACTTCTCTTTTCATGGAACCCTTATATATTTGGTAACAATTTGAACATTCAGGCATTTTCTGCACATATTGCAGTGCAGTAAGTGTTCCAAGTGTAGTGAAACTGATGTTGTTTTTTATAATTGTCTGATGAATATAGTTTGTTATTATGAAGGTCATGTCAGGTTGGCTCAAAGTGTTTAATGTACTCTTTCTCTGTCTCTCTTTTGTATAAATAATTAACATCTAAATCAACTGACTGACAAGTTGAACTACGTCTTATTATAAATGAAAAAATTTAAAACTGTTACAGGAAAACAGTTATACTTACAGTTACCTTTAGGAACATTTCAATCTTGAACATTTAAATGTCCTTTCAAAAATATTTTTGGAAACCAACTTGAAATGTGACTGCTATCCTTACAAATTTTGACTATTGTAATGCATTTTTGACTACGTTTTAATGATTTGAAGCCTAATGTCACTTGCTTCTGGCTGATGTTTAACATTTGAACCAATGTACTTACTATATTTGGAAATTCAAACACTTTCCTTTTTGAAATACTCTTAGTTTATCTCCTTTAAAACAACATCATATCTTTAACTACATGCCTAAAACACATCGAATTATATAATCATGTTGTTTAGATTCTTATTGATGGTCATTTTAGGCCTAGAGGGCTTTTCTGATGGATTGATGTTGGTGTTGGTGTCAGTGTGTGGACTTATATAGATGATGATCATTGTTGAGATGGTGGTTGCAAGTAGTACCTTTTTAAATACTGAATTTTATAGACATTTTCAACAAGTTAAGAACCTCCGCTTACAAATTCTTTGATGTGATGCAAATTTTGGTCCCTTTTCATAAATTGTATGGTCCTGTATGTGCATGAATGATACAACTGTTCAAGCCAATTTACTGAAATAGGCCTATAATTTCAAACAAAACTTTTTGCATTCTGTCATGTGAAAACTAGATAAGGTTTTTTTCCCCCCTATGGACCTTTGCACTTACGTTTTGGTCTCTTTTGGGTAAATACGAACTATATATGTTTCAGCTATACATACCAAGGAACATTGCCTTTGGTCGGAATTGACTTGGATTTGTTTCATTAGGACTACGGTTTGGATATGGTAATCACACTGTCTAATTCCTTACAAGATTATCATATGTGTGATAAATCAAACATATTTTACCAGAACATTAAGTGTTTGTAGTGATCAAAAACATTTTCTTGAATGGCAGGAAGTAACTTAATACCATTTGCAGAAATTGTCAGTTGGCAAGCACCGATGTCTGTGCTGTGTCTGACAGGAGAAGAGGGCAGTTGGTCGTGGAGATCTGGTTATGTTAACAAAGATATTCTCGTCGTCAAACGTCAAACGACCCGCAAAGGTCATGTATTGTCCTCTTTTCTGTAAAACATCAGAAGAAACCCACATTATAACTTTTGAACACACATCTTTATTTCCTGGTATCTCAAAAAGAATATTTTTTCTTTGTTGTCTTCAGAAAAAACAACGATTTGCCCTGCCATATTGGTAATATGCATCTCAATTGTAAGAGCAGTGTATGTGGTATGTCCACTTTTCCCGTGGTGCGTAAAGCACGGTCTATCTTGTGGAATTAGCAAAGCTCAAACATCAGCTCATTGGCACATGGAGTATTTTTCTCGGAAGGGCCGTCCAACCTATTCGAATAGTTCAAACCAGGTTCTCCAATCTTGCCTTTGAAATATGTCCAAGCAATTAGCCTTGCTTATGCTACTCGTGTATCAAAGTTTTCATGCTACAACCGCTACGGACAGACGATTTCATATTATGGTTTTTTAGGATATCAATGATAATTCTTCCGGTGTTTGACCGTGTATTGCTACTCTTGTACAAACAAATCCACCAACAAATAATACAAGGTCAGAATTGTAGGACCGCAGCCAGGATGTCCCTGATATTATTATGTCTTGTGTGCTGTCACCGTTGTTGTATTTTTTTCAGTCCCATGCACTTCGTATTTTCCTCCTACAAAGCATCCAACTCTTTGAGTGGTACGTTGGAGACCAAGTCAACAATGATCCTCCGCCATGATTTGCGCGCACCAGCGCTCCAAAGATAGCTCTTCACCTCGGCCATTTCTTTGGAAATACTGACATGTTTCTTCTTGGGATAAAGCCATTTCTCTGAGTTATTTTAACCGCCAGTGATAATGATAATTTCAACAAGTAGGACTATCATCGTGATTAGCAGCCAACAGTCCAAGGTAATGTCCAAACTAGAAGTGTGACATTGTTTTTCGCTCAGACATCACAGAAACGTGCATCCCTGACATAATCAACCTAATTCTCAATTCACAGGAAGTTTTGCAGTATCTGTCTGCACAAAAGACGGAACTCAAAATTCTAATTTGTTGTTGCCATTTTGATCTCAACACATGTAGAAACTTTTTTTTCATAAATTTATCTGTTTGCTTATAATGGTAATACAAAAATTTAAAGAGCGGTTGTTCTTGGTGGAATAGATAAAGTCCGCAGGACTCTTTATAATTGATACTCATTTAAAAAAGAACTGATCATTTGTTAATAAATCCCTAATAGGTTTGGCTAAATCAGGTTTTATCTGATTAAAATCAGAGAATGTATTTGAGAAAAATATTCACTTGAAACAAACATTTAAGAGCAGGTTCTATTGTAAGAAATTAATGACAAAAGGTGAACACAATTTATTGACAGTCATGTCAAATTTGAAAGTATTTTGTACCTTTCGTCAGATTGTATCGGGACCAGAACTACTAAACTTACAGACATGATAGCTAACATTATATGTCCACCTAAATGCCTTCCAAATGAACAAAATTATTCAACATCGGTTGCACATTGCCTTAAATGCCTGAATATAGGCTCGATAGCAATCTGTTTTCAGAAAATGGTTGAGTGCAAGGGATGGTTCCATTTGAGAATGTTGGCATATGGAAAAAGGTTTTCCTTATGCTGCAACGCGTAGTCCCACCAAGAAAAGATAAGGAATCTGGTGAGACGTTGCCTAAGCAATATCTAAAATTAATACTTTGCTTTATATATATATATATATACACACATATATATATATATACATATATATATATGTATATATATATATATACATATATATATATATATATATATATATATACATATATATATATATGTTACTTGTTAATGAGCAGATACACAAAATTATCAAATCTGTATATATCCGACCTCTTTTAAGTTACGATAGATCTTCATATGGGACGATGTTGACCTGCATTGTAGTGCAAAACTACTATGTCTGTGTGTGTGATCATTTTATTTAGTATAACTGTTATTCTTTTTTTTTAAATGGGGTTGGTTTTGTCATATTGGTTATCCTGGTAAAATATTGGGGTCATATAAGTTACCACTATCTGAGATAAGCACGCAGTCGTTCCAGCTTTTAAAGCATGTTCTAATAGTTTCCAGTTGAATACCAGTTAATATCTTTCAGGCTGACAAAGCTTCAATCAAAAACATATCCGGTGAACGTGTTTTGTTAAAAACATAAAAAATAAAACTAACGGACATCAGAGTGTAAAACTTGCATAAACGGATTTCTGGTATTGCTATAGGTAAACTCTTTAAATGCCAAATTTTGGACTGAGTTGACTAAGGCTATTTACTCTGAAACTATAGGCATGCTGGTACTTGAATGAGAGGTCTTTTTACGACGAATACGAATCTGGCCCTAATGATAAATCGGAGAAGTTTGACTTTATTAGATCGACTCAGGTCGGGATTGGCACTGAAAGAGTTAAGAGATTTTTTTCGGATATATGCCCCTATCAGGAAGTAATCTATGGCAAAAATACATGTCCCCGCTTGAGTCTAGTTTATTTCAACTGAGATTAAGGTTCAGAAGAAAATTTATTGAGCATGATTAACAATGACACATATATAAAGCAACCAGCGACAAAGAAAAGTTTTTGCGGATGTTACCTTTTGAAACACAAAGCGGTATAGTTGTCACTTGCTAACATGTCAAGTTGGGGTAAATGGATACAAAAATTTAATTTATACAACCTCAAAATGACAGTGGTACATGGCATTGTTTGCTTCTAATCATTTGTTAAAAAAGTAAGTGTGAAGTGCGTGCCATGCCCGGGGCCGCCTGTTTTATTTAAATTCAGTAGCAGCAGTATAACCTGGTGCAACTGTACGTGTGCCGTTCGCGTGCAGTGCAGGCGATCTTTCCGGATTCACCTTGGAGTCAGGTGACCCATATTTTGTAAAGGCAATATTTTCAAGATTCATTATCCCATCGTTGGAGAAACGTGACAACTGTGTTGTTATATTACTTTAGATCGTTTCACACCTTTCAAGCCCGGTTTTCACCCTATATACATGTGCAGGCCAAATTGAGAGCCGCTTCAAACAGAGAACTAGAACTAGGAATGTTCGGTCAAAAGGTTCCATGAAAATCAGAAAAAACTTGTTGCCACAAACGTAAGGTTAAGCCATAATTGCCAATGATCTTGCATAAGTGTATGTTACAAAGAGTAGAATATATGAAAAATGGTTTCCAAAATTAAAGATTTTATTCTAATGCTATTCTTCAACTCTTCTAAAATTGAATATATATTTGTGCTAGGAATCATTTCTTTATTTAAACATATCTGAATTAAAATATGAATCGATTTTATAAAACAACGATTACTTTTGACACCTCGTTTATTTGTTTTAGACACAATAAAATACCTACCCACCCGCTGCTTAGAATTTCCCCTATTTTAAACTCGGCCTAGAAGTTAACAGAATGTAAAGTATATGTATGTTTCATTTGTCTTATTTATTTTGCTCAAAGTACTGTAACTGATATTTG
Organism: Hermodice carunculata; assembly: GCA_964020975.1. NCBI lineage: Eukaryota > Metazoa > Annelida > Polychaeta > Eunicida > Amphinomidae > Hermodice > Hermodice carunculata. Next base: position 92,537,527 of record OZ026615.1, on the reverse strand, counting down.
TTCTGCTCCAATATAGTTATTTGATTGTGTATAATATAAACAACAAGATGTATTACTCGTTTTCTTATTTCTTTTTTTTTTTTAGCCAACAGTCTGCAGTTGGTTTTTAGTTGGTTTTTAGTCTCCTTGGTTTATCAAGTGCGTTTTTAGGTTCAATGAGCCATATAGCAGGTGAAGCCAAGCTCTTTGGCAAAGAAAAAGACTCAAAAAACCTCAATGAAGCACACTTGTTTACCCAGGATGTATTCTATTCTGGGACTCTGAATATGCCCTCTTTCCATCTAGTTGCTTGTCTGTACTTAGGATTGGTTGCTTGATAGGTTTGTTCTGTAGTTTTGTGTTTTTTCGTGTCAGGTTATGGAGGATTGTGCCAAGCTGGCTACATTTTTTTAAGCTTCTATAGTTGGGAATTAATGTGGTTCTAGTTGGTGTTATAGTTGTTTCCTAAAACCCTTGTAAGATTTACTTCGTGGTTCGTCATTTGCATGGAGTTCTCTCAGGTTGAGTGCATGTTGTTAGCTTTTTACTAAGTGGTTTCACTTCCTATATATTGATTTCAGAAATTCCACAAACTTGAGTAAAACTTGTAAAGTAGGCCTCAAAAGTAGTACAAAACATGAGTAAAGGGCTTGATCGTGTCGTGGTCTTGCCATTCAAAAATGTCGGCCAGAAGCTCATAATCAGAGCCTTCGCATTTGCTGTCAAAGTTTCTACATGTGAGACAACTAAAGCTCAGGAAACTGGAGTAAACCGTGCACAGGAATGATATAACACCAGACACAAATTCAATGACAATTCCAGTATTGAAATATTGACTCGTTGAAGTCCTCATATAAACACTTTGATGGAAAAGCATGTGGTATAGCATACAGATTGTTATGCTTCTTCTACTTGCATGGCCAGCATTGAGCATGCACAGAAACGATTTGAAACTACTCAGTCGGAACAATCCAAAAGTACACTCCTTAGCCACAATGTGACCCATATTTCTTAAACAATCCCTTTAAAAAGAGCCATGGTACCAGATGTTGATTGGCAAAAATGCATCTTTTGCCAGCAAAGGAAGGCTAGTTTTAAAATGCAGATGGTTGAATCTTATAATGTGGAGCAAACTGTCATGGCACTGGATGAAACTAATCACAACTTGAAACGGAGTATGGAATCTTCCAATCAAATTGCATCTAAAGCACATTACCGCGATACATATCTGACCAAGGCCAAACGGAAAGATTGTCACTGTGCTGACACTGAGGATGTCAGTGATACTTCGCATAAGAAAGCAATGGGTGCTCTGTTAGTACAAATAGATAGGGTTCTTTAATGGGGACGTGTATACAACGTGCATGTTGTAAATGATCATTTCTAAAACCTGCCTTAACAGGAAGCAAAACAGCACCCCAAATCATTTCCCAACAGACTGAAATAGACACTGAAAAAGAAACCATGGGAACAAAATATCATTCAATAGGATGTGTGACCGACACCACAACCTCTCCTCCTTTTGCCATTGGTGAGCCCTGGTCATGTTCTGGAAGAAAGATGAAGTTGCCGAGGCTTCACTTGCAATCAATGCCAAGAGGCGTGAGGCCCGATTCCTGAGTTCTTTGCACCACGTAACTGTCATAACTAGAACTGAATTGAAAACTGGCACAGGCCATTTTGGGTATGGTAATATTATTGATAAAGCTCCTGCTGACTGTGTTGCAGATTCTCTGTACCTGTTGCTTAAATGGATGTTTGCAACAGAGAACAATGATACTTTTGTCAATACTGAACATAGAGAATTGTCTGCTCCTGTCGAGGAAGACAAAATAAACCAAAAACGTCTCAATACAGCTCAGACAATTGTGTACAATTTTTCAAACGGTCACAAAAATCGTGTTAAGCACATTGGCACAGGAAAGTTCATCCATCAGGCAACAATGAATAATTCCGGCTAGATTATTTACATTTGATAGGCAAAAGTGTCTCCTATGATACCATTCGAAGCGTCCACGCTAGCATAGTGATGCACAAACTGATAGATATCTATCAAATGGAAATGTTTTGTCCCTCCAAATTTTGTATATAGGCAATTTGTATAATTTCCTGCTGACAATCTCGATATTATAGAGGAAACACTAGGTGGAAAAGGAACATTTCACATAACCAAAATGCCAGCATTTCAAAGCTATTCAATGTGATAGCCAAGAGTAAGAGGCTTGCACACAGAAAAGAACCATCCAGAATGTCCACTAAATACATGCTTCATTAAACGTCATTATAGATATTATAGCCCTAGTGAGTGTAGTTTTCAATAGACTAAGCAAGGCAAAGACCTTTGGTGATATTGCATCTGTCGTATTCAAAGTTGTGTTTCAACACTTTTCCGCCACGTGATCGTATTGATGCGATATTTGAGATTTATAAACTTAATTCTGTGAAACAGGGAACTAGGGATATTTAGACAAAAGGCTCCAGGAAAATCGGAATAACTGTTGACTGTCCGGATGTTTCACTGCCTGACTCGTGATTTAAGTCCGTAGTTGAGAACAAGTCCGACCTGCAGCAATTCCTAGCCAAGGAATTGAAAAGCCCAAATGCTCACACACAAACAAGAGCTGGTTGTGGCAGGGCAGGTGGTTTAGATGACAATGAGAAAGTGTATTCCTTGTTGAAGAAACAAGTGCAGCGCCTATATTCTATTTAAGAAAAGCAGATACTAGAATGATTCTGCATACTTCAGAAGCTGCTAAGGAGGGATATTTTCGTGTCGTTATCTGAAGCAGAGACACCGATTTTTTCGTTTTGAGGACATTAAGAAGTATGTATTTCTGCCGGCACGGTGAAACAACCAATGTGTAATTATGTACACTTTGAAAGAACCATTGCCACCATAAGTTCCGCCCAGTCCCCTCGCATACCACTGTATCACAGGGTGTGATAGAACCCCTCGCTTGTAGTGTATAGGAAAAAAATCTTCCAGGAAAATTAATTGAAAACAAAGACAAACTAGTTTCGTTTGGAGCTGACAGTGAAGATTATGACATAGTCAAAGCTCAAATCTGCAGAGATCTATGTAATGAAATTATACAATCCCAAAATAGACCTCACATGTATAGGCATTCTGAGAACTGTCATGTTTTCAAGAGTTAATGAATCTGCACGTTTACCTGCAACCTGCAATATCCTTGGTTTTCATCTGCTTACGTGTACATAATTTTAGAAGCATACAAAAAGGCAAATGTAGCTAAACCTACCCTACCTAATGTGCTTAGTTCAAGATGGTAAATGGATGATTCTGGAAGTATTGCCCCCATATTATTGACCGTTGAGTCCATGCAAAGTGTATGGCGGGAGCTGGTTACCTGTACTTGTTAGACTGCTTCCATCAAAGATATTCATGCAAAACTAACAGAATGGCATGCACTGGTGGCTGTGTATCTTCGCAGCAATGTTTTAACCCCTTGAATCCTACAACACAGAACGAAAGTGACCATTCTGACTCGGAAGAGCCGTAAATTAAATTTATATATGTGCCACAAGTAGTGAGGAACTAGTATCTTGAAAATTCAACACATAAGTTGGTTACAACATAGGAATTTCGACCTTCACTTTTTTGCATATTTTGGATGAAAGGCATCTTTGAATAACAAAATGCACCTTTCTGGAAAGAAGAGGAATTCTGGCCAAATTACATGCATGATACAAACCCCTGACACACACACACACACACACACACACACACACACACACACACACACACACACACACACACACACACATATATATATATATATATATATATATATATATATATATATATATATATACATATATATATATGTATATGTATATTTAAATTTACAAGCTGTTGAAATTAAACATGATTTCAGATGATGAGCACATGACTTCTGGTAAAAGTAGCTAGCACATCAGATTGAATTAATGATGAAACAACTGTCGTCGGAAAAGAGTAAATGCGCTTGCAACTTTAAACACGATTATCGGACAAAGTCAAATAAACAGCACAAAAATTACCAAGTCAGACTTTGTATTGCAGGCAGCAAAGTGATAACTTGATGGGAATTTGGATTAATCCTTTTCCTGAGTGCACATGCTCGATCGAAAATGAGGATGTAAGACGCTTCTTTTTCCGTGCAGTTTACGCTGTTCAGAGAAATGTGTACATTGTGTTGTAAAGTAAATTGTTTTATTTTTTAAAAGAGCTTTTAAAGTTCCTGACCTGTAATTATGCTCAAAATGCTATAATCTTTCAGGAAATCCACCTATACATCACACTTAACCGGGTTTGGATTCGTAAACCTGGTGTTATTATTCTAGCACACAGGCAGAGGCACAGTGATGAGTTGATTTTTATCAGCAACTAAATTAAATTTGAGTTGGCTATCTGTATCTGTCTGGGCCCTTGTTCTTGCCAATTACTTCTTTCACTCTGTTAAATATATCTCGTTTGTCCTGATTACCTCTCATCCATTACAAAAGAAACCAGTATTGCCCTGTTGTCTCTTTAAGTGTTTTCAGTACGCTTGCAGTGACTAACAAACTTTAAAACAAAACCGAAAGTAAAGTAAATACTAGACGTCGAAGCCAACAAAAGTCGGTTTGTCAAGGGACGATGCACTGAGCAAAACGTGATGTGCGTTTTAAGACTATAGAAAACACCTAGAGCTTGACAGCACTTGAGGAACGGAAATTATTTAGGGTTGGAGGCAAACCAAGGGAAAAAAAACAAGAAGACACTGAGTGGCGATTGCAGTTGAGTGGGTTACACAGACAACAGCAAGAAACAACACGCAAGAATCCCCAGCTTTAATGAGCAGGCAACAGAGCAGGACATACAGTGATAATCATGGTTACAAGTACGCCTCGGAGACCATTAGAAAGCATTATGAGTACAGGTGGGAGTAGGTTGCGGAGATTGAATCAAAATGATTCTGTCCTTCATTGTTTGCCTCTTGATACTGAATTAACCCGCAGGGCCATACGCCTATGTATCGACATGCAACATTCTGCCATTAAAACTTTCCAGCAAGCATCTGAAGTATATGTATATCGGGGGGGGGGGGGTAATTATGATATGATACCAGTCGAGAGCTATCCGGCACATAGTCTTTGTATATTGCACCAAGGGTACGCCAGGCCGGGAAAACTGCGAACTCAGTTTCCATACAGCAATATCTGGTAGTCTGAGCGATGCATTGTAAACAGATTAACCCCTCGATGTTGCATTAGTCGCTTAGGTTGAGGAGGTCTCTCTCTCTCTCTCTCTCTCTCTCTCTCTCTCTCTCTCTATATATATATATATATATATATATATATATATATATATATGTTGACTTTTTGTTTTTTTCTTAACGTACCTTTTTATCTGTCAAAATTTCCTTTCATGTGGCGCAAATGTATATTTTGGTGCGTTGGTAGAATATAGTCATATGGCGTAAATAGCTGAAAACAAGCTAGGATTTGGGGATTAGAATCTCTCTGGCTAATTAAAAGTTGATTCAATTAATAGCTACTTATTGCAAAACTGTCTCGCTTGCCTTTCGCAAGCGTTCCCCACTTTCGGTCTACGTCATCTTGAAATTGAAACACCCGGTAATCCTTCCAAGAAAACTGGAAAATTATGAGTGTATTGCGAACAATTCGGGTAGTATCGGGCACGCGATATTGCACACCTATGGGTATTTCGCGCACACAATATTACACCTCATGTAATATGGCAACAAAGGAGCAGTGCAGTCAACATCCTTTATGTGTGTCTTTTCCATAAAGACGCGGGATAATAATAACACTTTGCAGAACCCTACAGTGACAAGTTTTGCGCCATAAGCTCATTGGTTCCCTAGAGTCGCATACCTTTCTTTTGGTTGATGACAACATGTGCCGTAGTTTTTCCTTTTTTCCCCTCCTGAAGATAAGCCAATTTGCCATTGTATGTAATCACTTACAGCGGCACTACTACCCCCCCCCCCCGCCACCAACGAAACAAAAGCACCCCCCCCCCACAAACAATATGACCCAAAAAAAAACTCTTCCTAGTTAAGATTTTAATTTTCATCAATATGGACAAATGCCCGATGTGCCTTGGTTTCTTTTCTCTTTTTCTTTTTTCTTCTTTTTTTCGCTTTTGTTTTTGTTGTTGTGGGTTTTTTTTGGTATAAAAAAACGTCGCAGATTGTCACAAGTTCTTTCTTTTATGGACAACTCTGACCAATAAGTTATATGACTGATTTTTCAATTATTCTGGAAGAATCACGTCGCACTTTGCACGTGCTATTTCTATAGACTATAATAGCAAAAAAGTTTTTATTAACTGTTATACATTTGAGGCCAGAACCCTTTTATCTGGAGGAGAAAGGCAACTTAAATGAATATTTCCAGTTGCCTTGTTGTGAATTTGGTACAGTATTGGAATTTCAATTAAAACCTGCTTCTTATGAATCAGAATCATGATGTAGACGTATAAGCGCAAATGATCCCGAGTATTACCCGTCGGGACAATCAAAAACCAGGTAATGTTGACTTTTAATCAAATCGTCACAATTTGCGCATTTACATTAACCGGCTTCTTATAACTCCAGAAAAATAATGGAAATAAATTAATGCTCTGGAGAGTCAGTCGACAGCTTTTCTAAGTACATCTCTTGGTAATATAAAATATTCATCTATTTCACAAAATAGCTTTTTATCGTACTTTACGTAACATTATCAATGGTATCCTGATATATTTATATACTTCATACTCCGAAATCTAATCCATATTTTGTGCCATATGTTCCAAAGTAGATACAACATGCAGGATATTTAATATGGTGGAGCATTGCGAGCGGATGTATGGCCTCCTGGGGATCATCTGGTTAATATAGACCTGACCGTGGCTGCCCAGTGTGACTCAAGTATATTTGTGAAAAAATATATGCACATGTAAGGCAATGTACAGGACATAATTAACCGAGGTTGAAATAGCATTCAACCATAAAGTAACACGAGAAAAAATACTTTGGTGCTTTTTTCGGCGTAAGTTTATTTTCGTAAATGCTAAATAAACCAGACTTTCTCCTTTAGACACAATATCCATGTATTGCTGAAAAGTATTTGTTTTGTTGGGCTTTACGTAACATGCGCGATATACATCACGAAGTGAGCAATCTAACTTTAATTTACACGATATATGCTAATATGAAAAGTATGATATTGCGAACTCCATTTAACAAGCCAACGACGTTTTTAACGATTATGCTTTTTACCATTTTTTTCCAACCAGGTTGTGTGTTTACATCAGTGGATTGGAGCAACAATTGCCTGCTTTGTAACGACAAAAGGGAAATATTGATGAGTTGGTGCGAGACATTTGCCCATTTTAGCTTAACACTGTCTTTATAAGCTGTGCGTCTACCGCTGAAACCAGGATCATTTTTCTAACGTCGACTTGAAAATGTATTGAACTCGTTTAACTTAAGATAAAATCAGCATTTGCAAAAACACATCAAATATAAAGATCTTACGCTCGTGATCTGACACTTGGCATCATATTCCTGTCGTTTTGGTTATTTTTGAAAGTCTTTGCCTCGGATTTTTTTTTTTTTTTTTACATTCATCAATAATTATTGTCTTGTATAGCAGGGGCATGTTTAAGGTTAGTTTAAGTGGCATGTACTGTGTAGTTACGGGATAGAATTCGAACAAACAAAATGTCATTATAATATCATATCTACGGTGATTTTGTTTCTGGTGCATACATACGGAGAATATTTTCGTTTTTAGCAAATATTTTGCTTTTGTCTATATTAAGGAAGCACAGCTCAGAAGGGACTTATGTTATGAGCGTTCGGGTTATTTTGCATGCAAGCATGGATATGAAATGTTTACAGAGACACATATAAGGTATAGATCAGATTCTTTGAAGGGTTTAAAAAACGACAACCCAAAACTTCAATTTTCAAATCTAACCTTAGATCGTCACATTGCTTAATTCCAATGAAATGAAATAGTACGGCAGAGGATCGATAACATGTCGGTGATGGGTCGTAAGCTGATGATAACATGCAGAGTCTTTCCATGCTGGTATACTTCTCTATGGAGAATATCAGGACACCGGCAGTCATCTTCAGATAATGGTTACATACTGATGAAATCTTCTGAAAAGCAGCGGTATTTTTGAAGTTCATTAGGGAGGGTCCATTGGTTTTGCAAAATATTGCGTGCAAAGTCTCAGTTAGGCGTAAGCCAAAGTAAATTTATTTCATTTTATTTGTTTTATTTATTCATTTATTCATTTTTTGCTTGAGCGGGGGAGGGGCGTCCTGTGATTCTGGGGTCCCTTCAAAGTTCAATATGATGTTTAAAGCTGGTACAAGTAATTGTGGAACGAAAAGACCCCACCCGGAAAGAGAAAAGCGTAAACATAACCAATATCCTTAACTGTACACCGGAATCAAAGGTTTCCCTTCAAAACTCAAAACCTAATTTTGGATATAAAAGTACATGTATCTTAGTGCTGACCCAAAAGATCGTGAATGAATTGCCAACCCCAAGCCTGCATTCCCCTTTTAATTTTTTTCAAATGGAAAATACAACTGCTCCTTCTTAATTATTAATATTCTAGCCCTATAAAATATATCTATATATATGCTGACTACTACACTATTTCCTGTTAAGCATTTTAGCGGACCGGCAATAGGGGGCACGTCAATGGATCGACGGGCCTGTGCAGGGCCATTCCTACTGGTATAGCAGAATACACGACCCTAGCGACTTTTTGACCTACCTCCAAACGTCGTTGAATTATGGTTAATGTGTTGTTGCATATTGTATGCAAGACTATATTCATAATGTATGCTTTGATCTTCGGAACTATGTATTTGTGTGTTTCATTTGTTTTCGCCTGGTTTACTGATGGACCAGATATAATCTTTTCGTTGCCCATCCATTGAACTTACTATCACGTATTGATGTATTTTCATATTTTGAGGGAAAATCAAATGAAGTTTACTTCATTTGATGCGATGTGTTGAGGATAATAAGGCTGACACCAGATTAGGTCTGGAGTTTACGAATGTTTGCTAGCAAAATCTATTCGGTCAGAAGGTATCACGGAATATAGAAAAATCATGCTGATCCGGTGAACAAATTAATGCAATTAATGCCAGTGCCGATGAACAAAATGATAAAATTGATGCAGGTATCAGCGAACAAATTAATGAAATCAATGCTTGTGGTGTACCAAAGATCATATTACAAACTATATGCACATATCCGAAAAACACACAAAACAAAAACAAAACAATAAAACAAAAAACAAAAAAACAAAAAACAAAAAAAACCCACCCACCCCAAAAAAACAAACAAACAAACAAACAAAAAAAAAAAAAAAAAAAAAAAAACTTATATGCGTCAGTATGAAAAGAAACAGATATGCACCACATATTGAATCGAACTTCGGTCACTCATGATTTTCCCAACAAAAAAGCAATACTGTTGACAAAGAAAAAAGTTAAAATCTCATGGGAAAATGATAGAAAAGATAACTGTTTTAATGTCTAACCGCTTTGATTGTATACTTACGGGCAATTCTATTGGGATACCGCCTTTTTTAGATCACATGACAAGCAAAATGGAAATGGTTACTTGCAGGTTGCTTGGTGAAAACAACGGAAATTAAAGTCTTAAATTGTTTATTCAAATGTGCCTGGAGTTTATATGTCACGCAAAGGGTCATGCCAAATGATGGCCTTACAAAAACATCATTAACGTAAAAATTGACTAGAGTTTCAGATTCGACACCTGGAGCGACCATACTACGACATACTTTAAGTGGTTAACGTGGAAGAAGCCAAAAGCAATCTGAATCAGAACAACAAACCCATGTCGTGATTGAGATAAATATACGTTGAATGAAGTCTATGACTGAGGTTGTCACACAGAGAGCGCGTCGCATTATCCTATGAGCATTTCAATGTGGTGTTAATGAGGTGTGGTCGCCATTGAGCGCTATTGTGACAGACAGTAGTGAAACGACTGTTCGTTGAAAACAAACTAAAAAAAAAAAAAAAAAAAAAAAAAAAAAAAAAAAAAAAAAAAAAAAAAAAAACAAACAAACAAAAACAAAAACACCCCCCCCCCAAGAAAAAAGGTGGCTCTCAGGTACAGAGAGACGCACAGTATATAAACAAAAACACACAGGACGTAACAAGACAGTTGCCAATAAAATCATATGTGACAATACAAAAAACGTACCAGTACAATCAAATGTGAAGCAAACATTATCACAATATATAGAATATGGAATTGACAAAAGGACCCGAATAAACCTACAGCATTAGGATTATACATAATCTGCCGTATGGGTACCCTTTTAACTCTTTTTATTATATCATCGGCACATTGAGGGGAAATGTGTCTCCCTTGGGAAGATACGGGCAGACAATAGAATACACGGGGAAATTAAAATAAAATTTTAAAAAACCGTCTGGTATATGCCTTTTCTTCTCAACAGCTTAAAAAAGTTAGTATTTAATTCATTCGATAATTCTTTCCTACCAAAAAGGAAAATGACAAGTAAACGGTCGCTAGCAAAATGCATTATTAAGGTGAGGTGAACATTGGGAGCTATTATAGGTGTGGTGGTATGTAAGAGATTTTTCCCCGTGAGAGTAGAAGAGAAACTAGAGTGGAAACATGAACAATCTGGAAATGGAATGATATTGACCTTGTGAAGGTCATTGTTTAGCCAGAGAAACCTGGATGTATTTGGGTGTGGCAGAGGTTGGAGAAACGGTCATGGTTAGAATGGGAGTTGGTACATTATCAACAGCTAGCAAAGTAGCTTTGAGCCTCGATTTGAATATTTGTAGAGGAATAGAATATTTTATGTTGGAGGGTAGGTTGTTCCATAGCTTGGTAGCTTCGAGGGGAAAGGAATTACTATATAGCTGAATTATTTATGTCGGAGGTCTAACGGAAATAGAATGGCGTAAAGTTCAACCAGTATAAGATGGGAGTAAAATGTTGGACAGGTATGCAGGAGTGAGCATATGGCGCATTTTCTTAAAGAGAATCAGCTTCAGGTACTTGCGACTGTCAGCAAGGGTAGGCTGGCCAAGTTCCTGAAGAAGTTAAATGTGTGAAACTTGTATCAAAGCGCCGGTAAGACTTGATAGCGTTCAAATTATGGCAACCCGTATTGTGACTGGTGCAATGCTTGGTACCAATATTGATAATCTTTGTGAGACAGTCGCAAGGGTAGGCCAGCCGAGTTCCTGAAGAAGTTAAATGTGTGAATTTTGTCTCAAAGCGCCGGTAAGACTTGATAATCTTTGTGAGACAGTCGCAAGGGTAGGCCAGCCGAGTTCCTGAAGAAGTTAAATGTGTGAAATTTGTCTCAAAGCGCCGGTAAAACTTGATAGCGTTCAAATTATGGCAACCCGTATTGTGACTGGTGCAATGCTTGGTACCAATATTGATAATCTTTGTGAGGAAACAGGTTGGCACAACTCTCTGAACTAAACTATCTCTTATGTATAAACTTGTGACCAAGCTTTGCCTGGACCCATGTGTTCCATTATTTCTAGTGCAGATCCTCCCTCTCTTACTGCATCTCTTCGTCCCTTTGATTTTCCTCACTTAAAGGCTCGAATAGAACTTTTTGACGGATAATATTACTCTCCTGTAAGACTGAGGAATTAGTTACCCTTCGAGAAACGTAACTCGGCTTCTATCTCAATCTTTAAATCTAAAGTTTCTAAATTCTGTTCCACGAACGACCAAATTTCCCCAAATTTTTAACCTTAGCAATGGATTTAATGTCATTCAAAATGCTTGGACACGTCTTTTAAATTCACATTTGTTTGAAATTAGAGTGAACGATTCACCTGTCTGTTCTTTTGGCTCACCTAATGAAAATCAGTTCCACTATTTTTTTTTTCACTTGCTCAAAATATAATGGATCTTGATTATATCTGCACTCAAAGATTGCTCATCTTGCTCCATTGACTCTTCAGGCGCTCCTTTATGGCCCGCCTAAATGTTCCTTTTTACCTGAGGAAGGTATTTTAGGTGTGCATGAATGTATCTCCGCTACTGATCACTTTAAGCCTGGTTAGATTGGCTAACTTTCATATCAGTTCCAGTGTTTACTTATAGTCTGTTCACACCTTTGTTCACACATTCATGTTACTTTGAAATTTGTATCTTTGATGAGAGGCAATCTTACTTTAAAAGCCCTACTTTCTGTCTTGTTCATGTTTATGTTGTCACCTGTTTTAGTGTGTTTAGAATTTTCTGTGCCCTTTGTGCTTTCCTTGCAAAAAAGACTTTAACAGGGCACTGCCCTCTCTCCCAGTTGCTTACTTTATTTATTTTTTCGATGTTTTGTGTGATTTATTGAATATAATATATTTAGACCAAAATGAAGTAATAGTTCTGAATTCTGGAAAAGGAACAAAAATTCTACAGTAATTTGGCGCATGCTCACGCGTCTGAAGAGAAATAACGATTTCCCATTTAAAATTTCTGGCCCCGAGACAGTTCACGATTTTGTGACGACACAAGAAAAATATGCCAAGCTTTGCGCAACTCGAGAACAAA